>CM052714.1:48474494-48507609 GCA_028551405.1 Uromys caudimaculatus | reverse complement strand
GATGATGCCTCTCTAACTCAGCCTTGGCATCTCACCTCCAACTGTTTCAGAATAGCTTAGCTCCTTTTAGGGCTTCCCAAAGAGAGTTCATGCTTGCTGAAGGACTATGTCATCTTGACATTGCTCCTCCTTCCAAACACACACACACACACACACACACACACACACACACCTAATCCTCTTACTCAACCTTTTTAATCTGCAAAGTTGATCAGCTTGTTAATACATCCAGATGTTTTTCTTTTCTTTTTTTTTTTTAATTTTTTTTTTAATTTTTCAAGACTTTACTTACATTTCCAATGTTTCCCCGTTTCTAGGTCTCCTCTTTGGAAACCCCCTATGCCCTCCCCCTCCCCACCTCTATGAGGGAATTCCACCTCCCACCCACCTGCCCACCATTCCTGTATTCCCACCTTGACATTCCCCTTTACTGGGGCCTCTAACACCCTCAGGCCCAAGGGCCTCTCCTCTCTCCCTGATGGCCATCAAGGTCATCCTCTGCCATATATGCGGTCCGAACCATGGGTCCATAGATGTGTATTCTTTGCCCAGATGTTTTTCTATCGCCAAAATCACGGTTTACTCTAGCAGCTGCTAAGCCCTTGACAGCCATCTAACTGGAATGTTGCACATGTTCTACCATTAATTTTTTTCCAGTGCTGGGAATTGAACCCAGGGTTTTGAGTATGCTAGGCCACGGTTCTACTACCCAGCCAAATTCTGAGCCACTTTGGCTCCATCTTTAATGACTCCTTAAGCTTCTGTCTATCCGACTGGATTCATTACTTGTGATCATCCAAATGACTTAGTCTTATAGCTCTTCTTGGGTCACATCCTTCAAATGTCTCCATCCTCCTGGGAAGCACTGGATGGTTTTGTAGATTTTCAAGGAAACAGAAATGTCACATGGGCTTTGTAGTCAAAGCCAGCCTGCGTTTGAATTCAGATTGTGTAATTGAACAGATATGTGATCACAGAAATGTCACTTCATGTCTCTGAATTTTGACTCTTGTCAACCAGCTGGGATGAGTCATAACTATAGCCTGGCAAAACTGACAGGAAGATCCGTGGTAGCACGGCCCCGTGAGATGTCTTGGGAGCCTTCACAGTCTTCCATCATTATCTTACTTCCAAACACATGCATCAGCAAAATACAAAAATGTATGCAGAGTGTAAATTTTAGAACCTAAATTTGAACATCAGCACCTAAAGTATCAAAGTTGACATACTCCAAAGTATTAACTCTTAGTACCGGGTGAACAGGTTGCATCCTTTTGCTTTAGACCAAAGAAATGTGATGAAATGATGCATACTTTAGAAATACGTGGTATATCCTACGTCATTACTAGGCACCGTTCCATTCAACTGTTAGCAGATCTATCCAGTTTGCAGTTAAATGCTCTAGTCAGTGCCCCTTACTCTCCAAGGAAGTCTCCTGTTTAACTTATGATTACTCTGGAACTCTGAGGTGACCTGTTTTCCCAAGAAGAGGGCACCCAGCCTTTGGCCCAGGTACAGAAGTAGTCTTGCACCAATGCCACAAGAACATCTCAAAGGCTTGTACCCACATGTAGAGGATGCTACCAATGGAGGACATGGCTCTAATTTAAATGGTATCGGAGTAAACAGGATGCTACTTGCAGAATGAAACTTCCCAAGCCCTTACCTGAAGAGATAAGGTTGAAACCATGAACATAACACATAGCTTCAAAATGACACCTAGGAAAATTTTCAGAAATCTGCTGTTTCCACTGCAGTCATGTGTCTTTTTAATAGGTAATGGCAAAGCAAAATGGACCACCCCTCACTGAAAATCACTCCCCACCGTCTCCTTGCAGGGACCTCATGCATCCAAATATTCATATTTATGCATATATCAAAAAAGAGGAAAAAAAGACAAACTCCTGGCAAAAGTACAGGGTCTCTCCTTAACAAAAACAAATCCCCAGAGTGTGCCAGTTCAGCCGCAGCTCATCTGGGGATTGTTTGAAGGATAATCGCAGCAATAATTATGATTACTCAATTCTCCCTCATAGGGGCGTTGTGAAGATTAATGAGTTAATGCTCATAATGTGTTTTTGGTCCCTCGATGAAAGCTTCTGTGAAAGCCAGATGATTATGATGATGATTATTGCTTATGTTAGACCATTCTTGTGGCGGACTCCTTTCACTGCCGGCCCCTACATTCTCATCAAGATGCGCGGCTACTTTGCTAACAACTAGAGCACTGGCCTCAGAGGCAAGCTCAGCAGCCAGCAGTGTTGAGCAGATGGGGTGGAGACAGACAGACAGACAGACAGACAGAGAGCACAGAGGCCCAAGTCCTTTATGCCCATGGCGCTTTGCTCCCATATTCTCAACTGGACAGGAAGAGGTCGCTACAAGATGTCTGTTGAGAACTGAATTGGCACTGTATATATCTTCCAAGAGAAACTTCTGGCAAAGCCACTGATATTGCCAAGCTAGAAATGTAAAGACCATGTTGAAATGAATCTTAGAGATTAACTTTTAATTATTTAAAATCAAAGAGCCATGAAAGTCATATATTGATGCATTCTATGGTCTCTCCCTCTCTCTCTCTCTCTCTCTCTTTCTCTCTCTCTCTCTCTCCCTCCCTCCCTCCCTCCCCCCTTCCACCTCCACCTCCACCCCCACCCCCACCTCCACCTCCACCTCCACCTCCACCTCCACCTCCACCTCTACCTCTACCTCCCAGTGGGGATCCACTATGTACTGTGTAGCCCAAGCTAGTCTCCAACTGTGGATCTGCCTCAATGCTAGGGTTAGAGGTGTGTTCCACATAAAGACAAGAAGACAGAATCTCTTGAAATTGCCTTTATATCTTTCCTTTCTTTCTTTGACTTTTTTTTGGGGGGGAGTGGAGGGGTGTCATCATGTTGCCCAGATTAGCCTTGATCTTGTAGACTCAAACAAATTTCTGTCTTAACCTTGCAAGTAGATGGGACTATGGGTGGTTAGCACTCTCTCCGGCATTCAAAGGAGGTGTTTAAAGATTTATTTTTGAATCATTTTTGTTGTTGTTTGGGGTGGATTGATTCGTTGGTTTTTGTTTTATTTTGAGTCAAGGTCCTGCTATGTAACGCAGACTTGCACTATGTTGTGCAAGTTGGCCTCAAACTAACAATCCTACTAAATACTAGCATTACAAGCATGCACCCCAACCACACCCAACTTGAAGCATGCCATTTTAATGGCCTAAATGAGGTCTGAGTGGGAGAGAAGGGCCCTATTAGCTCCAACTATGGCTCTGGAAGTTGGACAGGATGCTTTCCCTGTGATGGGGTCCCACTCCAGTTTTTGACCCCATATAGAAATGGCAACTGGCTTGCTCAATAATGAAACCATTTCCTGTAGAGCTCAAAGAGCAGTGGTTCACCCGGAGGCCTACTTTCATTCAATTCATATGTGATGATAAATGCATTTAGGTCTGGCTCCTTAAGACAATCAGTAATACCTAAATGAACCCAAATGTCCTGAAAGAAAACAGAAAGCAAATAAACTCTTCTTCTGCACAAACATCTAACTTCCCATTTGAAAACCACCAAAGAGTTCTCTGCCTTAACTCCAAAAGATTATACAATTGTATAAAGACGTTAAGTCACACTAAGCCCTCCTCTCTTTCTACCACACAGCAGAGGCTGCTGAGTAGCCAGTGCTCAGTCTACACTCTTCCATCCAAATGGAACCTTAACTTGAGCCAAGCACTTTACCACCAGGAAGAAAAGGCCACATTTTCCAAGCTCCCTCACACCTAGGTGTGTCCAGGTGACTCAGTCCCAGCCAAGAAGAATTTGGCAGAAATGTATTGGCTTCACCTAAGCTGGCAAGCATCACTTTCATTCCTTCCCTACTTCCTCTTTCCTGTTTCCTGTCAGGCAATCTGGCATGACAGCAGAGATTGTAGTAGCTATTACAATCATTTGGGACCATGAGTCACCCTGCAGGATAGAAGGCAGGATAACACTTCTAATGACCCCCTCAAAGATGTCCACATCCAAATATCTGAATAACTTAGGTCGTAGCAAAGGAAACTAAGGCTATCAACAGAGTGAACCACAAAACGGGGGTGTTTTCACGAGTTCCCTGCACTGCTCTCAGTGGTTGTAAGTCCTTAAAAGTAAGATAGGGAGAATGAGAAGAGAACCTATACTGATCAGCATGAAGACAGAGAAAGGAGCCATAAGCCAAGCAACATTTGGAAGCTTCTAGAAGCTTCAGGAGGCTTCCTGCAGCAAGAAGGTAGGTCTACTGACTCCTTCATTGAAGCCCAATGAAGTCCACAATAGTGATTGACTTCCCTCACTGGCAAAATACCTAACAGAAGCATCTTAAGGAATGAAAGATATCTCTCGGTTTGCAGTTTCAGGATTTCAATTCATCACATCAGGGAAGGCACTGAAGATTTTTAGTGCTGAGAGTCTGAGGTCAGGCTTCCTCTCAGCACAGTGGCAAGCAGGAAGTTGAAGAAACTACACTGGAGTTGGAAGTAGATCTACCTCCCAAGCCCTGCCTCTCATAAGTAGAGGCTTCCCAGCGTTCCCAGACAATGTCACTCACCAGAGCACATGAGCCTGTGACTCACATTCGAAGCACAATTCCTGTTTTCACATCATAACCCTCCACTACTGGGTAACAACTGCGTGTTGTTCTAGTGGCAAGAGAAAATCCCTACAGCAGGGCTGAGGATGCCAGAGAAAGGTGCTGAAAGAACCCTGGGTCCTGACAATTTTGAGTGCTCCACGCTAGCCCAAATGACAGCAGGTTTGGGTTAAAGGAGCTAGCAGTAAGTCCATGGAAATTTGGGATGAGCAAGAATAAAATGTCTATTTCAACTTGTTACCCCAGAAAGGGATGGCAGGCAAGAGAGCCTGGCACTGCCTGTGTCCTGGTATTCTGAGTTTTGAACAAGAAGGTAAACTTAGAGGAAATTGGCAGTCACTTCATCCAGCTCCAGCCAAAAATGGCTTTCTATTCCTCCTTGAAGTGGCCTAGCAAGGTTGCATGGCCAGCAGCAGTGAGCACTCATTTGCTTGTACAAAGGAGGACTGGAGAGGTGGGAGCAGGGAACGATATGGAAGAGACCACATGGAAGAGAGCACTCAATTCCCAGGATGAAGTACCATTCAGTTCAGAGTCATGGGGCTTAGGGCTTCTGTTGGTTCCTCTCATCAAAATCAGTCTTTAAATAAAAGTAGTATGAGCTGGGTCCTTGCTGGGGATTTTAGTACCATGCACACTGAGGATTGTCCTTAGGAAGGAAAGCGTTTCCTCAAATTACAGTGCATTTTTCTTCTGCACCATTCAAACAAACAAACCCGCACAAACAAAATGAGTGTTGACCTGTACGCACACACGTGCGTCATGTGCACACCTGTTGCCCACCGAGGCCAGAAAAGAATGTCAGATTCCCTGGAACTGAGGTTACAAATGGTTGTAGCCACCACACGCAGGACCTCTGCGAAAGCAGCAAGTGTTCCTAACCACTGAGCCACCTTTCCAGCCCCAGAGTTTTAAAGCAGCCACAAAGAAGAATGAAATTCACCATTTGCAAAAAATAAAAAAAGGGGATGGGGGATGAAACTGGAGATCACTGTGCTAAGTGAAATAAGCCAGACAAATGTCACTTATTTTTCTCATATATGAGATATACATACATGCACATATGTATATATTCACACACATATACACATGTACATATGCTGGCAAAAAATCTATACATGTAGAATAAATATAAATAAGTCTAAAAAACATTTGACATTTCAGAAGAAGATGGAGATAAACGAAGAGTTAGAATATTAATCAATGCTCATGTCTTTAAAGCTTTGGCTACAGGTTTGGAAACCAAGGCTCCCTCCCAGAAGGTCTCCACTCCCTATCAGTTGCTGACTAAGCTCCTAATCTCTTGTAGAGCGTGCAGCTGTTCCAAGTGTGCCTTCCCATCTCCCCACCCATGGAAGCCACCATGTCCTGGCTGAGCCTTTGAGGGGGTTCAGAGACTAAAGATTTCCAATGCATGTGGACTTCTTGCCAAGTTTTTATTGGCCTCATCAGAATGATATGTAGATAGGGGCACAACTGAGAAGCCAGTCTGGAAGCAAGAACACACCACGGTGCTGGCTTGCCTGAAATGCTGGTGCTTTCTGCTTCCCGAAGCCTCTCACCACCAACCTTCTCTCTCTCTTCCTTTCAGCATCCAGACACCCACTCACTTTTGTCAGAATCAGAGTGACAGAGTGGCAGAGTGGGAGGAAGGAACAACCCTTGCCTTGACAACTTTTAGTAAAGTCTATACCTAACAAAACCCTACCTGGATTTAACTGTGGGAAGATAACCGAGAAATCTAAGTTCAACATATACAATACACACACACACATACACACACATACAGACACAGAGAGAGCGAGAGAACAAGAGAGAGAGAGAGAGAGAGAGAGAGAGAGAGAGAGAGAGAGAGAGAGAGAGGCAATCATCTTACAAAACTGATTAGCAGGTGTACTTGTGAGTGCTGATATTCTCAGAGACACTTAGGGTCTGTAGACTTCAGGGCAACACACCCTGAGAGTAGCAGTAATTACCTCAGCTTCACTGAGGGTTTCTTTGTGTAAGGTGTTGGATGGAAGAGGAGACAGGGGAACTCACTTGTAAAGGCAACGGGGATGGAAATTCCAGGTGAGTTTAAAGTGCCTGGCAAGAAGTCGTCTCTTCTCAGAATTTCCTGGTTGGGCCCCAGATGGGGAAGCCATCCTTTCCCTGGTTCTCTCATGGAATATCTGTGTGGTCCTGGACTGACTCAATTAGCCTCTCCCTCCTGAATTTCATCATGTGTACATGGGGCTAGGACCGACTTCAAAGAGGTCTGGAGCCTAATTAATGTTTTTAAGATACCTTGAAATTCTTGGATGGAAAAAAGATGAAACTACCACCTGTATGCATGAAGGGAGACCACGTGACAGCAGGTGGAAAGTTTTACTAGTAGACAGGACTCCATCTCTGAGTGCTTAGTGAAAACCTCCTCTCAGCAAAAAAAAACATATCAAGTTAGTGAGAGGAAACACACACACACACACACACACACACACACACACACACACACACAAAACACAGAGACACATATACAGAAACACACCCTGCATGAAAAAGTAATAAAACCAGAAACTAAAATGGATAATAAAATAATTTTTAAAAATGTAATATGCTTAGTGGCCCACTATGAAGACATCCAGCTGTCTGCTAACCCTGTTCTTCATGAGTGTCACAGCTTCTGTTGCCCCTCCCCCATCAACTTCCTCTCTTTCTGTCTTTCTATCCCTATTGTCTTTCCAAAGCCAATAGTGTCCTAGAACTCTCATGGAAACCTAGGTCCAACAAAGCTTCTGAGACAGGCAAATAACTCTCTGGTGAACTCTTCAAAGAAACAAAACGCCTGGCACTTATACTTTTCCGCCCTCTTTCCCATAGCTAGGTCATAAACGGTCAACTGAATATCAGCAGCGATTTGTTTTCAACTCTCTAATCTTAGGTTTGAATCCTCACCTTAGGTCAATGAATTTGCAAAGGTCTTTTGGTGTGATCATAAATATTTTGTAGAATTTTTTTTTCTGTGTGATGTCCTCAAGTTGAAAGATGGGTTGGTAAGGCCAAAGTCTACCACCATGTATTCATTCATTTAGCTCATTGACAGTTTCTACAAGGGGCAGACACTGTTCTTATCCTGGGCTTCAAGGAACGTAGGTACACAGCAAACAGAAGATAATCATCGAATATGGGCCCTGAGGAGCCGTACTTCACTTTTCGCATCGTAGGAGAAGATCTTCAAGGCCTAGAAGGGAGTTGGGGAGATGGCTCAGTGAGAAATGTGCTTGCTCATGCAAGCATGAGGGCATGAGTTCAATCCCCAAGACCCGCATTTAAAAAATTAATAAATAAAAGCCACGTGTAGTGCCGCCACTTACAATCCCTGCAAAGACGATGTGAAGACTAGGATGTCCCCACTGCCCGGACAGCCTAGCCAACTCAGCAAGCTCCAGGTAAGAATGAGAAACTCTGCCTCAGAAAACAAAGTTAGATGGCATCCTGAGCAACGACACTAAGACTGATCCCTAGTTTACACACAAGTACACACACACACACACACACACACACACACACACACACACACGAAACAAAAAGGGGGAAGAGAATATCTCCTGTGGAGATTTTCTGTTATAGAGCTATCTTTCCATCAGAGGTGGCTAAAATAATGAAGTTGGGTTTACCTGATGTTTTCCAATCTCTGTTCGATGTTTCAGGAGCTCTGCTACTCTTCCCCTACCCTCCCACCCCCTTCCAGCAGATAACTTTAACCTCTCTGCTATGTCTAATTAGTCTATTGTCTTCCTCTTTGCTGCATAAGGGATATCGGAATTCATGGAAACACTCCTTTAGTGTTGAAGGCAGACAAGATTAGGTAATGTATTAGTCACAGTTCTCCAGAAAACCTATGATTCACGCAAATACATTGAAGAGTCATTCAAAGGAACTGACTGACACAGGGACTTAGGGTAGCTCTCCAGTCTGAGAACTGAGGGCAACCCTGGACAGCCAAAGTTTTAAGTCCAGAAGCCACCTGTTGTAGAACCAGGAAGGGCCACAGGACAGCAGTCATTGGGCAACTGTCCCTTACCTGTCACCCAGCCACACTGACTTATAAAGTTAGCCATCAGAGATTAAACGGCCCTCAATTACAACCATTATTTTTATTTCCAGTAGCATTTCCCTACAGAAAGGTACATGTCCTTGTCTATTTCGTCTTTCTTTGCAGAGAGCTATGGAGCAGACACTGGATATACAACTAGTGCATACTTTAATTGCCCTGTATCATGTCTGCTGTGCTGTCACATTGTTTATATGTATGTATGTATTTAACATAGGGTGTCATGTAGTCCATGCTGGCCGGAAACTCGTTACATAGTAGAGGATGACTTTGAACTTCTGATCCTCCTGCCTCTACCTCCCAAGTAGTCCCAAGCTGGGACTACAGACATGCACCACTATGTCCGGTTCATGCGGTGCTGAGGATCAAACCCAGAGCTTCCAGGATGTCAGGCAAGCACCCTGCCGACCAAGCTGCATTGCCATTCCTATAGGGTTTTCTGAATGTCAAAGATGTTAGTTCTAAGAGTATCCCAAAATTTATAACACTGCTTTAGCACTATATTAAGTGTGTGTATGTGTGTGTTGGAGAGAGAGAGAGAGAGAGAGAGAGAGAGAGAGAGAGAGAGAGAGAGAGAGAGAGAGAAGAGATTTCTGAAAAGCTACAGATTCCCCCCAAGTCCCATCTAACTTCCTTCTTTGAACTCAGGCATACGCTCCAATGAAGAAAACAAAAGGCTCTCTTCTTCACCTCCATGTAGGCTGGGAAAGGAAGCAAAATATAAATCATGGACATTTTCTGCTCCCCAAATTCAAGCTAGTTTTGGGACAACAACACACTGGAAGAAAGTTATACAGCACCTGCTTAATTGGTAAGTGCATTGACCAGCCCACATATGAAAGAGTCCGTGGTTCTCCACCTGTGGGTCATGACCCCTTTCAGGTGGAACAGAGACCATCTGAAAACAATGATATTTACATTACAATTCCTAACAGTAGCAAATTATGGTTATGACGTAGCAATGAAAAAATTTTATGGTTGGGAGTCAGTACAACATGAGGATCTGGATTCAAGGGTCGCGGTGTTTGGAAGGTTGAGGACCCCTGGAGTAAGAGGTAATGACTTTTCACTTACTCTCCAGCTATGGAGGATATCATGGCATTGACTTCAAATGACAGTACACACTGAGATCACTTACCAAAAATTATAGACTGTTGCCAACGTCATCGGTATAATAGGTATCCAATACACATTTGTTAAATAAATCATACTTCATTTTACAACAGGTAGCTAGCCAACGGATAGTTATAATAGAATTGTTTCTTGACTCATTTACCATCTATGTGCGTGTATCCATACAGAACTATTTGTTGTGTAGCAAACTCCATAGAGAACACAAATATGAAATCATTCTAGATGAAGAAACACAGAGCCCAGAACATGACAAAGAGCCAAAGCTATTACCAAACTGAATAAAATGACAGATGACTGTTTGAGTGGGCTCATACTACCGACCAGGAGTAATGAGCAGAGTATCTTTTCCCAACTGGACATATGTTCCCAGCCATCCCGTAGATCAAACCTAAGGTGTTGCCACAAAAGACATCCAGGGGAGGTATCCTAAAGTTATTATCAAGCCAGGTATGGTGGTGCATTGATTCCAGAACTCAGGAGACAGAGGCTGACAAAACTCAGTGAGCTTGAGACAGCCTGGTCTACAAAGAGATTTCCAGGCCATTCAAGACTCCATAGTGAAGCCTTGTTTCAAACATGCACAGCCAACAAGCCAAGTCCTTACTGTTCAGTGACTGATGAGTACACATGAGCAAACTGGAAAAGACACAGAGGAAAGTACTGATAACCAAGTTTCGCTGGTGCTTGCCATGCAGTCAGGTTAAATAGGAATAAATTATGTTTTCAATGATTTCAAATCAGAGTTGGCAATCACACACTCCTGTGCCTGCACACTGCAGCCTCCTGAAGAGCCACACACCACCCCTCCCCAATTAATAACTTCATCCTTGGCTTCCATAAGATATCTCTCCTTAGACTCAAAGGATGCCAACTCTTGTATGACTCAGAGCACCTTAGATAAATGCTAAATAAGACCCCACAGAAAACTGCTCTCATGAGGAACAAAAGGTGACATCCGAAATGACCAGAGACCATTCCAAGTAGCAAATTGACCTGCATAAGAGTCATTGCATGCACACGTATTCAGATGCGTCCAATGCTATGGGAAAATGTTGGAACAGGAACAGTGAAGTTTTGAATTCAAAATGTTATTTAAAACAGGCTAATTATACAAATGGGAAGTCAGAGGCCAAGGTGATGCGGTAAAGAAGCAGAGAGATAGGGACGATATTCTAGAGCTCCTTCTAAGTCTGTCATACCTTCCCCCACCTACATACATAGCCACATGAGTCTGGAAGCCAGAGACCAACATTGTGTGTCTTCTACTCTCTAGCTCAGCCTTTGAGACATGATCTCCACCCGAATCTGGAGCTCACTAGCACAGCTAGCCTGGTTGGCCACCAAGTTTGGAGGACACTCCTATCTCCACCTCCTCAGTTCAGAAACTTCAAGAGCTTGCCGCTGTACCCAGCATTTTATATGATTCTGGGGATCCAAACTCACATGGGGCCTCACAGGGGGATGGACCCATCTTCCCAGAGCCTCCAAGTCTGTTGTACCCTTAAATGAAATGTTAACAACAGATGCTAAGGTTTTGAAGGCAACCATTAATGAATGCCACATGACTTATCAAAGACTCAGTACTAATTTACAAACACATCGGGCTTACTTCAGTGAATACATCACATGTGAAAACCATCATCCTCCCAAAGGAGTCGGGTCTGCAGTGGCTTGACAACTGGAAATAGGAAAGAACCCTAAGAAGAACCTAATCCTCTAAAAAGCTCCAACTCCTTGAAGACAGGAATTAGGTGTGATTAATTTTTATCCGCAGTGCTTAGCAATTCCTGACAACAAGGCTCCATAAAGCTTTGTGTGTGGAACGCACAGCTCTACATAGACCTGTGGAACAACACTGAGTAAGAGTATCAGCCACAGGAATGTGTCACAGATGTCCAATGAGACACCTCCCTGCAGGTTTCTGTGTTTACAAAAAAAAAAAAAAAAACCTGATGAGTTATTGGCCCCTGTTCATTGAATGATAAGACTTAACCACACCTCATTGATTTGAAAGTCAATGACCTTATTAAAGAAGAGATGCAATGTTTATTTTTTGAACCAGGCAAAGTAATCTCTCTCTTTCTTTCGCATCTGTTTTAAAATTCACACTTGCCTGCTGATAGTGTGGCCATTTCTCTTTGTCAAGTCCCGAATTGCATAAGCAGATACCACTTGCTTGTTCAAAACTTGTCTTTTCTAAAATGGTGAGAGAGAAGCAGAGAGGGTAGGAAAGGAGAACAAAGAGTCAAACTACCCAACTTTAGATTAAGAATCATTTCTAGTAGCTGAGCGTTGCTGCTTAGAGAACTTCAGGTGTTTGTTCAAAGCAAACGTAGAAGTCAGCTAGTTCACAGAGCAGAGATATTTACACACACACTTGTCCAAGGCTACAGGGCAGTCCTCCTCGAAAACTAGGACCAAATATGTTGCTGTTATCAATTTCATTAAGACTCTGAACAATCCCCGATTACCTCATAAGCACCTATTAGATATTTGCCAACATGCAAGTCAGAAAAAAAAATGACATTATATTTTTAACATTTAAAAAAATTTCTTGCCACCTGTATTTGTCATCACTGTGACAAAACACATGACATGGAGAAAAGGTTGATTTTTAGCCCATGGTGGTAGAGTAAGTATGGGCTCAGGACCACAATGTAGTAGTGCTTCCCGTGGAACTGAACATACAAGCAAAGAAAACGTGGCCTGAACTGAGGAAGGCATAACCCTCAGTAGCCCGTTCTACTGACTGCCTTCCAGCAGCCAGGCTCCACTTTCTAAAGGGCCCATAGCCTTTAAAGATTGCCCATGGTCAGGAATGAACGTTTACAACAAGAAACTGTGGAGGTGGAGAGGCTTCAGATTTAAATTCTCAATGGGAAACTTTTTATGCTTCCTGTTGTACAAAAGCTTCAAGTGGCACTGAAGAGGTGGCTCTATGGTTAACAGGGGGCACTGCTCTTCCAGAGGACCCAGTTATGGGTCCCAGCACCCGCAATGAATCTGAATTCCCACTAACTAGCTGGAAGTCCAGCCCCAGGAATCTAACTTCCTCTTAGGCCTCCCAGGGCACCTTCATGCATGTGACAGTACCATGTCTCACACAGCTTGGTCCTAGAAATATGACTGGGATGACAAGAAATAAAGAAAGGACAGACACACATACAACACAGCTAGAGTCAGATGGCCTGTGCACAATCTAAGGGAGCAGCACCAACTGCCAACCAACAGGAAGCTGAGGATATTTATTATGGACATACGGTGAGGAAGTAGGAGCTAGTTTCCACAGAGGGTGTCTGTACAGGGGACAGTCTGAGTCTGGAAAAATTTAGCAGGAAGAAGCTCCTGTGGCTAGAATTTGTATACACTGTCAACATTCGCACTCAAAGAAAGATTTAGCTATCCTTTAGGGAAAAGCTTTGCCTATTTCTCATGAGCCTGAGGTACTGGTCCTTGGCATGGCCTTGTCTTTATCAACAATTCACACTAAGGGCTTCCTCTGCTCCCTCACAGCAGATATACAGAGATGAAGACAATGAATTTGGGAAGCAGAGGCAAAAGAGTTGCAAGTTCAAGTCTAGCATGATGTACTCAGCTAGTTCGAAGCCAGACTTGCTATAGAACAAGACCTTGTCGCAAACAAAGAAAAGGGAGAGAAAAGAGAAGAGAAAGATTTAAACACACAAGGGGAAAAACAATTAAAGACACACTAAGAAGAAAGCTGTTGTAGACTAGAGATAGGGCTCAGTGGTTAAGAGCACTTGCTGCTCTGACACCGGAACTGGGTTCAGGTACCACTATCCATATGGTGACTCAACTTTCCATAACTCCGGTTCCATGGGATCCAACAGCCTCTTCTAGCCTCCCTAGACACCAAACATATAGGTGGAACATATATTCAGTCAAAACAGTATGTATCAGTTGTCAGAGAAAAATCAACCTACTGACACCTTGATCTACGGCTTCCAGTCTTCAAAACTGGGGGAAAAAATACATTCCTATTGTTAAGGGCCCCCAAGTATAGAATTCACTTGTAGTAGCCATGGAAAATGATTCTGCTAACAAGCATGCCTTCTTGTGGCATACATGGGTTGGTAAAGCCCACCTGAGTAGTAGTAAAGGCAAATATTTAACAACCTATGTGACCGTGAACTAACATTTTTGCCAGGCAATCTCCTCATCTGTAAAATAGAGTTTGGGCTAGCAAACGATTTGGACCATGTCTGTTTTGCTGCCCATTTATGCAAATAAAGTTTTATTAGAACACTGTCATGCGCTGGCTGTCCTCTGAGAGGCTCCACCCAGAACCTGACTCAGACAGTTGCAGATACCCACAGCCAAACAGTGGATGGAGTTTGGGGACTCTTATGGAAGAACAGGAGGAAGGATTGCAGCCCCTAAGGGGATAGGAGCTCCACAGGAAGACCAACAGAGCCAACTAACTTGAACCCCCAGAGCTCTCAGAGACTGAACCACCAACCAAAGAGCAGACTCAGGATGGACTTAGGCCTCCCCACACATACGTAGCAGAAGTTCAGCTTGGTCTTCATGTAGGTCCCAAACAACTGGAGTGGTGGCTATCCCAAAATCTGTTGCCTGTACATGTGATATGTTCTTCTAGCTGGGCTGCCTTGTTTGGCCTCAGTGGGAGAGGATGTGCCTAACCTCACAGAGACTTGATGTGCCAGAGAAATCAAAGCCACCCCCTCCCAAAAAGCACATAACCCAATGGTTTTTATAGAATTGAAAACAAAAAAAAATTATACAATACTACTGGCAAGGTATGGTGGTTTGGTTTCTATCACTTTTCTCTTTCTTTATGGAAATATTATTTTAAAAAAAAAAAAAATGCCACTGCTGTCAAACCATAATGTTTACTTTAGCAGCCAGTGAGAACTGACCTCTAAATTGGGTAGCCTGACAGTATTAATCTTCTTCTGTGAAAAAGCATTCTGCATTGTGTAAACAAAAAAAGGTGGAGTCAGTACTGTGCTTCCCAAGACCCCACAAACCAAGTCTAATTTTGATTTCTATATTGGAGTCTACCCAAAACAAATGGTTTCCAGAGCATTAGATCTGTTTTCTAAATGTAAAAACTTGAGAGAGAGAGAGAGAGAGAGAGAGAGAGAGAGAGAGAGAGAGGAAGTCATGACACCCACATGCTCAAAAGAGGAATCCCAGGACCAAAAACCCATTTCCTGCCTGCAAGGTAGGAGAAACGTTTCTTCTTTATCTAAAATCCGCTTCCTGTGCCCTCTCAGAATCAAGAGCTCAGTCGAAACGCTGCTTCCGGGTTCAGGGCATCAGCTGACTTCCCTTTCTGTGCTTTCTGTACAGGAGAGAGGAGTGGTAGTCTTTTGTGAGCACCTAGAGAGCCTTTGCAAGGTCCAAGCTGGGCTCCGAAAATGACCTGGTGTGTCTCCTGCAACCTCCTCCACCTTGCAGAAGGTGAGGGGAGAGCTCTCCTTGGGCACTGAGAATCAGTCCTGCGGCAGTGCCCCAGCAGGGTTGTCTGAGCAGAGCTGTGTATGTCAACAGAGCTCAGAGAGACACAAGGAATGGAAAGAGTAGCATTGCTTCTAAGGCCTGATTTACAACACCAGGGCAAAGCAAAGTGTTACAACTATCTGCTCTCTTGAGAATATGAAGAACGCCATACTCTGTCACCCAGGGAAAATGTGTTTTCAGTTTAATCACAATCTGCCTTTTCTACTTTTTGCTGCTGTCAAAATTCTAATGTTCTTGATGGGATTAGGAATGTTAAAAAATTGGCCTGGGCCTGAAAAATCCAACCATGTCAAACTCCCAGTCTGGAAAGAGACAGCAACCGTCTCCTTTTCCAATAAAATCCCCTCCCAGAGGGTGATGGTTTCCTCCAGAGAAGTTTTAGGGGCATTCACTGAGCAGTGTGACTATTCCTCCTGGCAGAAATAACTCCCATAAATACCTCCTAAATGAGAGGCCAACAGGAAAGCTGAGGAGTGACCATGTTGCTAGAAATAGGTATCACAGATCCTGATAGTGGGTTTGCATTCCAACCAAGTCAGAATTTCATTACCTTGTGGACAGTCAGCAAGCTAGATTCTCGGATGCTTCCTCCTCTTTGCCCCCTTCCAAAAAACCTAAGAAACCCTTCCTAAACACAAATTAGTACAAAATAAAAGGAGCATTTACTCAGATAAAAGCAGTGATTCTTTAATGATGTGAAGGTGGACGTTCACAAGGAGTATGTCTATAACAGCTAACGTCTGGAATGTACTCAGACGTCCATGCAAAAGTGGACAGAGTAAAAGGCTGTGGTATGCCTGTGTAATGGAACATTACTCAACAGCGAAGAGTTGGTTGCACCACCCAAATAGAGTGCAAAAATCACTAAACTTGAGCAAAGCCAGACAAAGAGTACAATACTAGTTCACAAAACTCCAAGTAAACTATAGTAACAAAAAAGAAAGGAAGGAAGGAAAGAAGGAAAGAAGGAAGAAGGAAAGACAGAAAGAAAGACAGACAGAAAGAAAGAAAGAAAGAAAGAAAGAAAGAAAGAAAGAAAGAAAGAAAGAAGGGAGGGAGGGAGGGAGGGAGGGAGGGAGGGAGGGAGGGAGGGAGGAAGGAAGGAAGGAAGGAAGGAAGGAAGGAAGGAAGGAAGGAAGGAAGGAAGGAAGGAAGGAAGGAAGGAAGGAAGGAAGGAAGGGGAAAGAAGGCCCTTGGTTATGTGGAATTTGGTAAGACAAGAAGTAGAGGGGATAACAGGAGATATGAGAAAACTTGGGAGAGGAATATTGGGGAGCTTGATGCCAGTGATGGATTACCCATCTGCCAGATACTTTGGGAAATCAGGTTTGATCTCACTTCTAGTCTTCTGAATTGCTTTCTGCTGAGAAATCTGTTCTCTTGAACTTTCTGTCTCTCATCGAATCTGAGGCAAAGAACAAGTCACTTGGGACGTTCACTTCCCAAGTCCAGAATCCTGTGATACCCTTTTTTCCCAAAGGAACACAGACATTGACAAGGTAAGTTATCCTTGAATAAATGGCACACACAACGACTCTCACTGGGTAAGTATCAGAAACTGCTGTAGAAAACATTAGATGGCTACTCTAAATACTGTAAGAATCTCAGCACCAGGAACTAAATCCATGTGATTTATTGCTTTTCTGGGCCAGAAATAAGGGATAGAGAACTAGAGAGACTAGATTGCTCAGGGTGGAGCAATGAAGAATACTTGAAGTGGTATCTAACCCTACTCCCAAGATCAAGCTACAGAAATGCCTGTGGCCCCCATGCACACCACAGAAACCAGCCTTGGGCAGGAATTTACCTTAAACTGAGCAATAAAGCCCTCTGAGTGGGCTGAGTCTAGACTGTGAATTTGCTAGAGGAAACAGTGGAGAAAGCAAAGGGAGAGACACCAGAGGGAGATGTGCTCCTTGGGGCCCATCCTGGAGACACACTTGTCTCTGACGTCATAGGAAAGCCCCCTGCATCACCAACCTATATTACCAGCTGAGGATCTCCCCAGAAAAAAAGTCAGTCTAAATCTAAAGAGACAGCTCAGTCAGAAGACCTGCATTCAAGCCCTGAACCCACATTAATAAATAATAGTAGTAGGAATAAAATCTGGAATCTGGTTTGGTGACACACCTGCAGTCCCGGTGCTTGGGAGTCAGGCGGATTCCTTGTGGCTTACTGGCCAGCCTGCCTCCTACTTGGCAACTTGAAGCTCAACAAGAGACACTATCTCAATAGAGAAGGTGAATAGTGCCTAGGACGTGCTACCAGAGGATGACCTCTCTGGCCTCTCCACGTGCATGTGAACACACACACACACACACACACACACACACACACACACACACACACACACACACACACACACACAAGGGAAGGGAGAACCACTCCATTTGAGGCAGCAAAGTCACTTTGAGTTATTCAATTTGGACTTATCCTCGGGGTTTACCAGTGACAACACAGCCTGAATATTTTCACCTGTGTCCGCTTCAACTCTCCTATCTGAAAACCAAATAGTCCTTCCCACCTACTGTGGTTTCTGTGATAACCTCTTCACCTCTTGACGGCCTATGACTTCCACCCCAGGCTAGCCCCAGATAGGCCTAGATTAGTTGTGTCTGAATCTCAGCTATCACAAGTGATAAGATTTTTAATATAGGTCCTAATCATCTAGAAAGTTCAGCCTCCCAGGGTTACAAGGTTCCAAAGCAAACCTACTTGTGTATGGAGCGTATTTGTGCCCAAGGACAAAGATTCACAACATCTCTTACAGGGGTTGAAGCCTCTGGACCCATAGAGCTGCCTTCTGTGGAGAGGGAGGTAGTATACAGCCCTCATCAGCAAATCTAAGAGTCGCCCCCCAGGAGGCTTATAGACTTTCCTATTTGAAACTGTCCCCTACTTGTGTTGCATGTGTTTGAGCATCTCAGTGAGGAAGTCAGATTCCCCCAAAATGATATGCTTATTAGGACATGTCCATACTCAGGAACGCTTATCAGATAGAGTATTAAGAATGCATATTTAGTCTTTAAAAATTCAAAGATTAAGTATCTTATGCTCCTTCTTCACTCCCTGGGAAATACCTGACAATTTCTGAGGATGTTGCTACAAGTCACAACTGAGGTTAGAGAACTACTAGTACCTGATAGGTCAAGATGGCCGAACAGCCTACAGAGCACACACAAACATCTCAGAGACTGTTCTGACCCATAGTGTAATTTTAGAGACTAGAGAGATAAGTCCGTTAGTAGAGTGTTTGCCATGCAAGCATGAAGACCTGAGTCTCGATCCTTGGCATCCACACAGAAAGCGAGCCATGGGAACACGCACCCATGAGTCCCACGCTGGATAGGCAGAGACAGAACATCCCTAGAGCTCACAAACCAGCTGCTCCAGCCAATCCGTGAGCTTACGCTGAGAGACCCTGTCTCAAAACATAAGATGAAGAGGAGACATACGATTGATGTAATATAAATATATATGAAGTTATGAAGGAATAATTTTAAATGTTTTATAAACACAGGGGAGAGAGATGCAAAGGATGACAGCTCACTCCTCTACCCCATTCCCACAGATATGTGTGTATACACAACATGCACAAACACTGGCTTTTCTTAAAGTATGGATTTAGGCAAGACGTCATTGTTTGTGCCTTGATGTTCAGTATCTGCAAAATGGGGGTGATTGTGTGTTATTTGTTCCTCTTTTCTCTCTTCTCTTCCCTGGGAGTGGCTAATGAATGCTTGCCAAGTACTTTGAAGATCCTAATTACTGTTATCCCTGGGATATCAGTTCAAGATTGCTTGGCACCAGGGAATCCTGCAGACAGTGAGATACAGGGCAACAGGAGCCAGCCCTGTCACCGTGCCTGCTAGTTATCCTTCTCAAAGGGCAGTATCAAGCCCCTGGGCCTCAATTACCCTAAGCCAAATTACTTAAATCAAGTCTAGAATCTGCTGAAGGAAACCCAGAGTTCTCACAATTAAATCATAAGCTTTTCCAAAAGCCAAGGACCCAGGACTCCAGCAGAGGGCTTACAGTGCCAAAGATGAAGATTCGAAGAATCTTAGCATAGGAAGAACAGGCAGTGATTCTCTGCTCGTGTTAATTCAGGTAGTGTGTCTAACAAGACCAGGAAGAGCTCAGCTGCAGAGTTGCCAAGAGGACTCAGCACATGAAGACAGTTTCCCAGTGACCTCCATTCACTGGTCTCTGTAAGTCTATCTCTCTCTGTGTGTGAGGGAGTTCACATAACCGCTTATGGAGACAAGAGGTTAGCCTCTACTGTGGCTCTGCAGGAGCCGTGCAACCTCGTTTTTGAGACAGGATCTCTGATTTTTACGTGGAGCTCACCAGTTCAGCTGGATGGTCTGGTGAGTGAGACTCAGGCATCCTCCTGTCTCTGCCTCTCAGCACTGGAATTACAAGGGAACACCAACATCTACAGCTTCATATGTAGGTGCTGCTGGTTGAACTAGGATTCTCACACTTGCATAGTCAGTTCTTTACCAACTGATCTGTCTCCACAACCCCACACATAGCCCTTTGAAAAGATAATGTCTAGAGGACTAGAGAGATGGCCAGCAATTAAGAGCCTGGACTCTCTTGTACAGGATCTGAGTTCAGGTCCCAGCACCAACATCAAGTGGCAACCAACCTATCAGTCCAGCTTCAAGAAACCTGACTCCCTCTTTTGACTTTTGAGGGCACATGCACTCACATGTCCATATACCAGCACATGAACACACATGCATATCCATCATTAAAAATAAAATAAATCTAAATTTAAAAAGTGGATCTGCTGGATGGCTACAAAGTTGTGTTCTCACAAACTACTTAGTACCCAGAACCTTACCTTCAACATCCAAGCAGAAGAGCTTTCAAATACCTTCATCTTCCATCACCACGGACTGATCCTAAATCACACCCGAGCTAGGCCCTGTAGTGATCCACCTATGAGAGGCCCCTGTGCACATGGTTCAATGAGAGCTTTAGTGGACAGTGCCAGAAATACAGAGATGTGGTTTCATTTCCTCAATGGAGCTTCCAACTGCTTGAGAAGTCAGGCTAGGAGATGACAGGAGAAAATCAGAAGGAAAGGCTTGGGAAGCGTTAGCCAGGTGCCCTGTGATCAGGAAACGGAAATGATTCTGAGGACAGAATGTAAAGGAAACAGTCTGCCCTCCCTCTCAGACCCTTACCAACTGCAAGACCACTCAGATTTCCCAGGCTGAGCTCAGACATTGGTTTTGTTGTTTGACTGCCCAACAGTATAGCTACAGACTACGCGATACCTGACTGATCAAGAGAGGCCTGAACTTGATCTTGTGTTTCTCAAACCTGAGCCTGAGATTCTGTCCTTCTAACCAGTTCTCTGCATGATTCTAATGAAGCCAGGAGAAGGTCTTCACTGACAGCCACGGAATAGGTGTTCAATTAGATAATAGTACTCACATAGCATCCCTTGTGGGAAAATCATACCGGTATGCTAGAAATGCTTTTCCCATGTCACTCAACAGCTTGCCTTTCTGTGTTAAGAGGTGGTAGGAACTTTAAGGGGAGGGTCCTATGGGAAGTCATTAATGGAGTTCTCACAGGATCCTGAATTAGTTCTAGCAAGCGACTTGTTTATAGAAGATGCTTGGCCTTGGCTCACTCTTGTCTCTCCAGCAGTATCTCCTTCACCATGAAACCTTCCCCAGAGTTGGATGGATGTTGGACCACACCCTTGAATGCACAGACCTCTCAGATAAATAAACTTCCTTTCTTTAGAAACTACCAAGCCTCTAGTATCTTGATATAGTAACAGAAATAAGACTGATGTAATTATTTACCATCCATAGCCAACCAGAGGTTAATGGGAAGCCTGGGTTTTGGAAGTGAACATGCATTCCCATCCTGTGCAGTTGCCATACTCCTTCTAGGTTCTCAACATCAGGCGCTCAGGAAGTCTCCAAGATCCAGCTCTAACTAGATAGATACATCTTGAACTTCCGCTAGGTACCAGGGGCTCTGCTGTGCTACCCCCCCACACACTGGAATATTCACATCCTGGTGATAGGTCAGAGTTCAGTGGGCAAAATAAGAAAGGCTGTCTGACATAGCTTAGAGGGAAAGAAATGAACATGGATCTCACAGGAGACTTAAAACTCACATACCGCACACAGCCCAAAGTGACCTAGCACAGGAAGGGGTGGAGGCCGGAAAAAGGGACCTACGGGTGAAAAACAACCCAAGACAGAGGACAGATAAAACATTCTGTGGTTAGGTCCAGACCATAGGAATTGAATCAGTTCTGGAAAGTGGTTTCCTCCCAGATCTGCGGGCTTCTTTCTTGTATGTGTGTGACCAGCATTTCTTACATGTCTGAGCTGCTAAGGAATCATACCGGGCCTCCTGCTTGGTTTTGACATTTGAGATTCCTATTGAATGCTCCCTAGAAAAGACATCCTTTTACTCGGGGCAGGAATGAGTTCATCTTTGCACTGAAGACCAGGGCTGCTGTCTGCCAGCAACGTTCCTTTTTTATTTCATTTTAATGAGCAAAGCTGAAAAGTAAGTCCCCAGATGAAACTGCCAGGGAAATCCAAGACAGCTGATACAAGTATTAACTCCGTTGAAATGTATTATTAATACTAATGCCTAGCTCTGTTGTAGCATTTTCTGGCTTCAAAGCCATTTACAAACATCAACTAATTAATCCTTACCTCAGCATGGTGAGGTCATTAAGTCTCATTATCCCTATTTTGCAGAGCGGGAAACTGAGGCACCCAAAGGTTAAGCACCTCGCCCAAGGCCACAGAAACGGTATATGCTCCGTATCCCAAGCACTTCCTGACTTATATACTCAAAAGCTCTCAAAGCTAGGGAAGACTCAAGCTTTTTAGACAGTCTGAATCATTTCTCCAAAACTAGCTAGGTGGGATCCATGAAGAAAGGCCCTGGCCCATGCTTTTGTAGCACCTTGTTACACATAATCAAAATTGTATTTTTCTTTAGTGTTTTCCTTCCTCATTATTTTGTTTTAAGTGCGCTGACTTAGGGAAAGGGCCAAAGGATTTTAATGATGTATGAAATAAAAATAAAAAATAGTGGTAATAAAACCTTCTGCCCACACAGAGAGAATAGAAGCTTGGTGTTTGGAGTGGGGTTCTCCCTTTCCCCTCTCATGCTGTGGCATGTGGCTCTGCTGCAGCCAAAAACTTCTTTTTATTCTTTTTTACTTTTTCATCGAAACTTAGCAGTCTCAGCCAAAAGGGTGAACTGTATCACAAATGCTAGTCTCCTTTCCAGTCCCCCAGACTTTTCACGATGCCCAGGCCCACCAGACAGCATCCTTCCCGGTTTTATTTGCTTTGTTTTTCCCACAGTTGACTGAGGCATCTCTTGTTCTCGTATATTTTCAAACTTTTTTCTCCTCAACTCTTCAACAGGAAAGGTGAGGGCTGGCCCTCTCTGGGTGTCCCCACCCTCAGTCTAAAGGTCCTGTGGTTTGTAGTTCCAGTGTTGAGGCAGACTGAAAACCCCAAAGTGTCACGTCACCTTGTCAGAAAGATCCGCAGGTGGGTTTTTTCTTTGAGGTGGCAAAGGTCTTCTTGGTCTCCCTAGGGCTCCTCCTCATACCTGTCTCTGTAGCAACTAACAGACATTTGCCCAAATCTCTCCTGGTCTTTTAGCTGCTCACTGATGCCAGATGGAGGCTGATGGACAGAGACCAAAGCCATGGAACAACTGCCCACACCTGCTTCTGCCTGGTGGGAGGTCCAAGATTCCCCTCTTCATCCTAGATCCTAGGCCCAATCCAGTCTCACTTTATGAACCACACCAGCCCTGGACTAGAGTTTTCATCAGGGTTACTCTGTCCCCAGAAGGGTTGTCAAATTCTCTCTGTGGAGCTTTTAAACTCCTCACATGTTAAAAGACTACATCATTTAAATTTTTAAAAAGCGAAACTTCAACTTGAGCAATTAGGGAAGCACATTTGGGTGATAAAACTATATAGAAAAGCCCAGAAATAATTCCCATACAATACAGAATGACAGTTTCAATGTGGGGTAGGAAAAACTCCAGGAACAGCTGACGGGCAATGTTCTCCTCCAGCCCAGTGTAGTTACGTCGTTCACCCTGTAGTTCATGTGTCACTGGGTTACACATGTTGTATGGGCTTCATATCTTTTATAACTTCCATTTTAAAGTCTATGAATGACTAGTGTGGGGAGCATTTGCACACCAAAGTGTGCATGTGGAAGTCAAAGGACAACATTATGGGGTCCGTTCTCTTCTCTCAACAACACCAGCGTTTTAAGGATCCATCCCATGACTCCAGGCCTGTCCATCAAGTGCCTGTCACTCTCTGAGCCATCTCTCTCTGGACCATGCTTTAGTTTTTGTTTGGAAAATGACTTTTAAATGTATATAAGTCCATGGACCTTATTAGTTATATGTGGGGTTGTTTATTTTAGTGTTCCGTGAAAGTTGGTGCTTTGCTTTGCTTTTAGTGAAATCCTCTCGGTTACTTGTCATTCCATCTGTGCCTGGGAGGGTTCTCAAAGGACAGCAAATGAGTGTTGAGAGGTAAGTTCTGCAGAGCAAGCTGATCTTGGATCAGTAATGGGGTTTTCACCCTCACTGCCGCTTCCTACCTGACATCCTTTGAGTCTACGAAAAATAAATTTCAGGGTGGATGGAGATTCCTCCCATCTCCTTCTCGCCCTTCACATTGCCCCTGGCTCTTGAGGGTCTTCCCTGCCCACACTGATACTCTTTCTCCTTCCTGAACACTTCCTAAGGATGCTGTTCATAATCATCACCATAGCAACTAGGTGTTGACCGCCCAACCTACACCAAGGACTCTTCATCACTTATCTGGCTTCATCACTGTGAGATGTGAACAATTATTTGTGCCTCTTACCCAGATGGTTGAACTGAGGCACAGACTGTTAAGGGAGGGCACACTCTAGCTGTGGAGTAACAGTTGCAGTTTGTTAAAGGAATTTGCGAATACCAAATTTCTGTTTATTTGAGGCAGGGTCTCTTGTAGCCCAGATTGGCTGTGAACTGGCTGAGACTGAGTATGGCCTTAAACTCTTGATCTACTTACTTCTGCCTTTGGAATGCTGCAATTTCAGTCATGTGCATCACCCTGATTTACATGGTGCCAGAGGTTGAATTGAGGACCCTTTGTACGTTAGGACTGCACTCTCCCAGCTGAGCTGTATCCTTAGTTTAGACCTTTTCTGTTCAATACATTCCACTTGTTCTGTTTGCTGTATTAAATCCTGGTTGGTTTAAACATCTAGAAAGGGCCTTCCTCTGAATCCTGATTAGTTTAGCCATCTACAAAGGGCCTTCCTCTGAATTATTTTATCAGATATTTAACAGCCATAGACAATTTACTGTGTATTCATCACTGTGGGCTAGAGGAACGTGCCGTAGACTGAGCTCCAAGACTGGAACTGAGCATCTCGTACTTTATATGTTTTTATAGAACCATAGCCACACCCAGGAAACAATAGCAGCCTCTATTTTGTTAGACAGAGAAGAAGCTAGTTCAGCACAAACAAATGCTGCCCTATCTACTCTAACTAAAAGCTCACACTTTGGTTTCTTCTCCCGCACTGATGTCTGATGCTCCAAGTCTCCAGGAAAAGGGAATATTAAAGAGAGACCATTATCCAAAGTGTTGCACCAAGTTCTCCTGGACTGAGTGTTTGGATGCCCCTCGGGACTATTCCCACTGTTCTCATGTCCTTCTAAGATGTGCCTCAGACCCCCTCCCCCGACTTTTCTACCAATGAGTCCCCAATGTCTTTCAAGCCCACAGAAAGTCAGTCTTCAGGAAGCCTCCTCCAAACCCTGAACTTAGCTCAGGCTCTCTTCAACTCTGCCTCAGAACAACCACATGAAATGGAAAGTATCTGTTGATACGTCTGCCCGTCTCACTAGAGGATGAGGACATCACAGGCAGAGCTAGATCTTATACATTTCAGCATCTGACTGCCTGGCCTCATGCCAGCACACGGTGGGTACTCGATGAATGTCTGTCTAATACACCTGTAAGTGAGCCACTGGGCAATTGGACCAAAGCTGCTTTTCCCACCCCGTCTTTTTCCATACCTACTGCATATCAGGTTTTCAGACTCATCTTGAAGCAGGACCAGGATGGAAAATGTTAAAGCATACATCCTTAGCCCCTGCCTAGAAATCAGAACCTGCACCCTCCCCCGTCATTCAGATAAGTAGCCAGGTTTTGAAGTCATTGCTTACACCATATGGCCAGAGACATCTGAACCAAGCAGGAAGGGGGGGAGGGGCAAGAAGGGAGAGAGGGAGGGAGAAAATGAGAGAGAGAGAGAGAGAGAGAGAGAGAGAGAGAGAGAGAGAGAGAGAGATGCTTCAGCAGAAATGGAGAAGAAATAGCAACAATCACTTTAAGGTCTCCATGTGCCAGAGGGGAGGGAAAAGAAATAGAAAAAAAATGTCTTGTCAGAAGTGCTGGAATTTTAGCTTTTTAGTGCAAACTACCTCAAGCAAGATAAATGTAGTCAAAGATTTTAGTGCAAAACTCTAGAGCACCTGTCAACCACCTCATTCCATCTCTTTCAAGAAAACAAATTTGAAAAAGAGAAAAAAGGGGGCAGGGAACAGATCTCCTTAACTAAAGCCTACTAATTTGACTCTGGTAAAATCCAAAATATCTTCGATAACACATTTACACACCTATAAAAACAAAAGTTAAGTGAGAAATGCCAATAAATGATTCCAAGGCTGTCTTAAAAACCATACAGCTGAGAAAACATAAAACATCCCTCAGCTTCTCAGAGAAACTCGCTCCCGACATGAAAAGCTGGCACCCAGCAGAAATGCAGCATTTAGAGGAATAATAGTAAAAACAAAAGTTGCCCTTGTCCTCTCTTTATTTCTTCTTTACAAAGCTGACACTTGGAGATGTAGGAGTGCTGTAAGGTTATCACAAGTCAGGGGCCCGGAGGGGTTGGTGATGAGGGACAGGGATGAAGAAGGGCTTTTTTTTTTTATTTTATTTTTATTTTTTGATACTTTATTTACATTTCCAATGTTTCCTCCTTTCTAGGTCTCCTGTTTGGAAACCCCCTATCCCCTCCTCCTTCCCCGCCTCTATGAGGAAATTCCACCTCCCACCCACCCGCCCGCCCACTCCCATATTCCCACCTTGACATTCCCCTTTACTGGGGCCTCTCCTCCCCCTGATGGCCAACAAGGCCCTCCTCTGCCACATATGTGGTCCGAACCATGGGTCCCTCCATGTGTATTCTTTGGTTGGTGGTCTAGCTCGGGGGGTGGGTCAGGCCAGTTGACACTGTTGCTCCCTCCAAGGGGCTGCAAACTCCCTCAGCTCCTTCAGTCCCTTCTCCAACTCCTCCATCTGGGACCTCACTCTCAGTCCAGTGGTTACTGTAAAGTGAAACTTGGGTATTCCGGACTTTTGGGCTAATATCCACTTATCAGTAAGTACATAGAAGAAGGGTTTAAGCTTTTGATTACTTAGCACCCTGTATGGCTCCGTAAAGAACTCACAGGGAAGCAGATCAGAGGCGGAGCGGGGAGGGGGTCGGGGAGGAGAGATTGAGAGACAGAGAGATGGGGGGAGGGAGAGACAGAGACAGAGACAGTTAAAGGAAACTGTAGCTGGGCTCATGCAAAGCCAGGTTTAAGGAGATTATTCCACGCATTCCTGAAACAACCAGTTGTAGGGGAAGAGGAAATACATGAGGCAGTTAAGAAAATACCCCAATTGCCACGAGATCCCTGGGCACCTTCCGTGTGGGTTTCCCGATTGCCACGGGATCCCTGGACACCTTCAGTGTGGGTTTCCCCGTTTGCCACAGGATCACGGGACACCTTCAGTGTGGGTTTCTGTGCAGACCTTGTGCTGTCTCAGGTACCCTCCCTGCCCATTCCTGATTCTGTTGGAAGCTCTTGTTTGCTCAGCTTTTCCCCCTGGGCACAGCGAGCAGTTGCTCTGTTGTAATTCCAGTTCCAGTGAGCTTGGTACATCTTTAACAGTTCTTGTGTTGTTATTAACTTAGTGAGTAAGTGAGAGGTGTTTGGCTTTTGAAATGGTGCCACAAAATTTTCTCTCTCATCTCTGAATGATGTCAGCCCCATAAACGGGAGAGCTGGAAGAAACAATAGAGAATTTTTTTTTTTTTTTTTTTTTTTTTTTTTTTTTTTTTAGTGGTAAGTCTTCCCGAGATGGACTCTTCTGTAGTCCCCCCACTGCTCAAATCTAAAATAACTTCCATTTTCTACCTCAGTGAGATCTCTGAGGAAATTTAGGATGTAAATTCAGACTTAAGTGAATTTGGGTGCAAACTCCCAAATATGGATTGAAAAAAAACCTACTGTGTGATTAGAAATAATTCATATGAACTTTCAGCAAAGAAACTCTAGGTTTCCTGAGTCTCTGAACCAGATGATGCCACCAGCGCTTACAGCAAACATAAATGGTAAGTACCTTGAGTCTTGAAGAACCCAGTAAGATGTCCAGGACATTAACAGTTCAGCAAAGCTGAAGGCCCTGCTAGGGTCTGTGATCAGCATGAAGGAAAAGACATTCAGTCACCACTTCATTAGGAGCATGACTTCAAATCCACACTTGAACTTGACAGAGAAATGATGACATTTAGCACCCCTGTTTACCTGCTGACAGCCGAGCCATGATTTTAATTAATGGTTCACAGGACCCTGGCCAAGTCGTGCATTAAAACAGACAATGCTGGTGCTTACACAGCATAATCTTAGCAATGAGCACAATTAACTTTGCGCTTCTTTTATGGTCTCCACCAACCAGTGTGGTAGAGAGGCAGGCGCTTCCATGCGCAATCCTCAACGGCCTCCCTGGTAGCTCTCAGACCATTCTGTGGAGCAGAAAAACAAGATACCCTATGCTAAGTGTTGCAATGTTTGGCTCAAAATAGAGAATCCAGAAGCTCAGCCCAAAACACGGAGCCTGTATTTCTAAATCCTTAGTTTTTGTTCTTTTTTTTTTTTTTTTTTTTTTTAATTCTCCTACCTGGGCTACAATCACTTTCTCCCAGGGGTTATTAAGCTCTTAAGAATTTGATTTGGACACCAGTTCTGAATACTCAGGAGCCAATGGTGAGTAACTGAAGCAAGATTTCTTTGCCATACCTATGCTGCTTCAGACCACAGGCACTCATGACAGACTGGAGTACCATCTAAGATGAACTGTTTCCCAGAGAATGCATCATTTATTCGCTCAAAAGCATAACAAAAGGTGATAGAGAGATGGTTCAATTGGCTTGCCTCACACCTATGGGAAAAGCCAGATATAGGAGAAGAAGCTTGTTAATTCCAGCACTGGAGAGGTCTCAGAGGCCTCCTTGGAGCTCAGTGATCAGTTAACAGCCGTTGGAGAGCTCCAGGTTCTAATGGAGGACCCTATCTCAAACATAGCAAGTCATTGAGGAAGATACCCAAAATTATCCTCTGGACTATGCTCTGCACACACACACACACACACACACACACACACACACACACACACGGTTTTTAAAAATAGCCAGGCTATTTAATGGAAGCTACCGAGCAGCAAGAGCAGCAGGCCACTGTTGTGCCTGAGGAAGCATGTCACACGCGTTTTTCTTGCTCAGCGCTTTTATTGTTTTTTTGTTCTTTTATTCTTATTTGTGTTGTCAGAGCCAGGACTCCCTATAGCAGTCACTTAGCTTCCAAACTGCAGTTTGGGACTTGGAGTTTGGAAGTACCCAGAGGATTTTCAGCTCCCATCAGTATACATCAGCACATCAAAATCAGGACCTGCGACAGAGTGAGCATAACTTAGCACGGAGAAAACCCTTGCTTAAATAAATGCATTCCTATTGGTGAAAAATAATCACACACACTGTCAAGGTGTGTCCACCCACCCCCTTACATGTGACAAGAAAAGCACCCCCAGAAGCCCCTTTGATTTTGAGAAATCAGTCAAGTCTGTAACACGATTCCATAGAAAAATCACAGCTGATGGAGACTTTGCTGATTGGTGCTAATGAACTGGCCCAAATATCAGGGTTCATCTTTTTCTGTTTGTATGGGAGAAAGGGAGAAAGGGAAGGAGGGAGCAAGGGAGGGAGGGAGGGAGTCTGAAACAGACTTAAACAAACAGAAACTAAGACAGAGAGAAAGGTTCTTGTGTATCCTAGGCTAGCCTAAAATTGGCAGTATAAGCAAGGATGACTCTGAACTCCTGTTTCCATCTCCTAAATATTGGGATTACAGGTGGATACGACCACGCCCAGGTTATACATGGTACTGGGGATGGAACCTAAGGCTTCCCAGTGTCTTAGTCAAGCATCCTCTCAACCGAACTTCAGCCCCAGCCTTGGGCTGCATCTTCTGGAGAAACATAAATTATAAGACCTGTGTCCTGTTCTGTTACTCTCTTCTTTACTACCTGGCTTTCTTTCATGTGAGTTTGGGCAAGGAATAACCTTGGTAGAAAAAGACATGTCACCCAGTGCACAGTCTCTCTCTTCTCCTGAATTGTCCTGACAACTGGTTCAAGATCCTTTGAGGAATATGGTAGCAGAGCCCACGTTAGCATTGACTGAGGACCACAGGCAAGACAGTGCAGAGGTTTGACAGCATTCGTCTTACGCACACGGGAGCCAGGGATTCCTCCATCTTCCCTCACCATAACCTGGAATGTGCTAGCAAGCACGTCTGAATTATATCCTAAGGCGGACTTGCTTTCCAGATAGGAAGAAATCGGCGGAAAGATATGAGATGATTTAGTCGGCGGAGACACCGGCTCCATCTTTCCTTACCCATTGCTAAATAAGTCCCACTAATTTTCTCGATCTGATAAATTGCTGATAAAAATCAAAGGAACATGAAGTTCAATGTTCTTGTTTCCCAAATGAGGCCTAAAATCTGTGTTTGTTTGCATATGCATTTCCAAAAGGAGTAATTTAAGATTACACTGTTTATATCGCTTGCTGCAGTCTGCCTTTGGGCATGAGGCACAGAGGCCTCCTAGAGAAAGTATTACATTGCCCCCTTCACCTACCAAGCCACCCAAAGGAAGACAACTGAAATCTAGTGGTGACATGGGAAACGTTAATGGGGACAGGGTGTACTACTTCCTTCTGGTGATGCTGATCCCAGATATATGGAGGGCCATGGGGCGAGGGCAGTGGAAATCATAGCTGCGAGCATGGCAGGAAGAATCAGAGAGGAGTAAGGAGTCATCTGTGATCAGGAACTACAAGGAGGATCACGAGTTCAAGATCAGTCGTACTGAGCCTAAACTACATGAAACCCTATTTCAAAACAAACCAACAAGAATCAGAGAAAGGTAAATCAGTACAGTATTGTCAGAAAATGCCCAGTGCTACTTATCTTAAGTAGAAAAAAGGTTGGTGCCAGGCATGGTGGCACATACCTATAATCTCAGCCCTCTAGAGGTAGCAGCAGGAAAACTGCTGTGTATTTGAGGCCCCCCAGGTCTACATAGAAAGTTTCAGATCATTCAGACTACATAGTGAGACCTTGTCTCAAAAAATCGGGGGAGGGAGCAGGAGAAGGGGAGGGGAGGGAATCATTTGATCCTATGATTCTGTGGCTAACATTGATGCCACAAACTCAACAGAAGCTGGTCATTAGAGGACAGAGGTTGAGGTGTTTTGAATTATGACTGAGGATCTATGGAGTAGCAGACACCATGGTGTTAGCACAGCTTACCTGACTTCATCCTCCAGGTTTCAGGTTTGCAAGTGAAATACTAGGAAAAGCAGAAGAGAATAGCCTGAGAGTCCAGGTAAGGCTCCATTCCTTAACCAGTGAGCCCTGTTAGGCTGCTAACATCTCTAACTCTCAGCTCCATCGTTTGAAAACTGAGACAATACTGGTACATCTCTCTGAGAGCTTCTATAAGGCAAATTAATTCTGATGGTACAATAACTTTCAAAATTACCAAACACGGTATTTCTACATGACAATGTAAAGGGTATGCACTCTGTTGCTAACTACCAGACAGAATTCCATCTCTCTGTCCTGTACAGTTACTCTCTCCAACTCATGAAATTTGGCAAATTGGGTGGGGGGGAGGGGGACATCCTTCTGCTCTGTTCTTTCCATGGAAGCATAAGGAAACTCTTTTGCAAGCCTAAGTTCAGTTTGATCTTTGTAAATGCTGTTTCCGTTCTCTGTGCGTCCCACTCAGCTCTATGCCATCGTTGGTCACTGAAGACTTTAGATCAACTGTCCCTAACTCAGATAATACATGGAATTTTATTTCTCTGGTCTTATGCCAGAAAAAAAAAAAATGGGCAAGGAATCTTCTTCCTGTCTTCATAATTAGGGTATTTGTGCTTCTATCTTACAGCTGTCGTGACTTTCTAGAACACTCTTCCAGGTGTTCAGCCCCTCAGCAGCCTTGTTCTATTTCCATCCCCATTTCTACCCTGCTTTAATGTCACCACGTGCTTGCTGAACATAGTAAGCAAGTACAAAATTGTGAATCTGAGACTAGCCTGAGCCATGTAACAAGACCATGCCAAATATATATAATGAAATTCCACGTTCTCTAAATCCAACACCCTCAAGCAAAAAGCAGCATTGTAGGGTTTCCTTTGGCAAGATGGGGAGATGGCTGAGTTGATTTAAGTGCTTAGCACATAATCCTGAAGACCTGAGTTCAAATCCCCAATACGCATATAAAAAGCTGGTTACAGCAGCACACTATAGCAATTTTAATTCTGGGATGGTAGAGGCAAGAGAATTACTAGGGCTTGCTGCACAGCCAACCTACCTGAATCAGTGAGATACAGATTGAGTGAAAGAGCCCGCCTCACAAAATAAGGGGGGGGGGGGAGAGTAACAGACAGAGAACAAGATAGCAGGCATCAACTCTGACCTCCAAACAAGTGCACCCACACACGGGTGCACACACAAAGAATAAAAAGGCAAAGAAACATTCAACTTTCTATCAATGCAGACACTATTTGGGGCAAGGATCCTGGGAGGATTTGGTGCTTCCATCTTCATGGAACAAGAAAGAATTACCACATCAACCCAGATTGGATCTCCATCTTAGAGACTTGACTCACCCTAGAATTTGGCCTCTACCTTAATCCCTGTTCTAGTAACAAGGAAGTTGATAATGTTGCTGCTTGTCTTTAATGGTTCAGAGTGGTAGCCATGCCTAGAGGAAGAACACATAGGCATAAGAGACTTCTACAAAAGGTAATTCCTGGTCTTGCTGAGTGCTCAAGCCAAGGAAAGAAGTAACCACTCTCTGTATATGTTGTGTCTAAAAAGAGTCTGATTTATGTATGCATGGTGCTGCACACATGCCATCCCAACGCTTGGGTGGCAGTCCTGGAAAACTGTGAGTTCAAAGCCAGCCTCAGGTTCGGAATGAATTCCAGATTAGGCTGAGCTACATACTGAGCCTGTCTCAAAAGGAAGCAAGCAAACAAACAAACAAAAATTTTAAGTACATAAACATGAAGCACAAAAAGATCATTCTGGCGACGGCCGGAAACCTCAGCTTGGGCCACAGGGCCCCACAGCTGATCAGCGCCGGGACAAAGATCCCTCGCTGGAGATCGCAGGACCCAGCGGAGGGCCAGGGACGCGCCCCACAGCTCACCAGAGACTGACCGCCAGCAGCTTCCTGCGACGGCCGGAAACCTCAGCTTGGGCCACAGGGCCCCACAGCTGATCAGCGCCGGGACAAAGATCCCTCGCCGGAGATCG
>CM052714.1:48454667-48473994 GCA_028551405.1 Uromys caudimaculatus | reverse complement strand
TGGGTGGGCGGGTAGGTGGGAGGAGGAATTCCCTCACAGACGCGGGGAGGGGGAGGGGACACGGGGTTTCTAAAGAAAAGGGGAATCATCGGAAATGTAAATAAAATATCAAAAAATAAATAAGAAAAAAAAAAAAAAAAGATCATTCTGAGACTTTTATGTTTGGAGGTAAGTTAAGAGGGGAGTGGGTAAAAATTTTCATCCAGAAAAAACATTGCTTTTAGTTCCTCTTGGCAAAGGAGCTTCGAGTCTGATTGCATTGGCTTGGTATTTTTGGAAGCTTTTATTTCATGATGAAGACCAGCAGGGTATAGAAATGCACAAGTGTGTGCTCCAAAAGGGCAGGAGGCAAATCCTGGCTGGGAGCTTCTGCTGCTTTGTGGGACACAGTTTTCACTGGTCCAGTGGCCCACAAAGACCTGAGCAAGGTGCTCTGGTATCCCTAGATCTTGGTTCACCATGAGTCCCTGATACTGAGAGCTGCTGTTCAGCCTTTCTATTTACCTACCTATAAACGAAAAAGAATTCTACACACCTTCCTCCAAAAGGCATGGCCAGTCAGCAGAATTAGAAAAAAATGCAGGTCCTTGTAATTAAAACAAAGTATGTATTAAAAGCATCCCAAAATGGAAAACGAGATATACGGTCACACCCACATCTGTCTACTACCACCCAGTAAAGGTACAATACACAACTCTTGGTGGCTGAAGGAGAGAAGAAGTGAGAGCGGGCATCCCGGGCCCTTCAGTTCAACCTGTCTTCTTCCTGGTTTGCTGGGAACCCTGAGGCAGTTTTCTTAAGTACTTCATGGTTCAGGCTGCTCACCTGTAAAATGGGTATAATCACACTCACTACCTCACGCCTAGTTAATTAACAATGCATAAAGCTTTTGAAAATATACAGTGCAGAGCATGTGCTAATTATTATAAATCCCTAAAAGCACCCCAGTTCAATTTTTAATTACCTATATATTTTATTGAAAATATATAAAACACTTCATAAAATTAACCTATGTGTCAAAAATTACTGCTTGCCTGTACTGTCTTGTTCATTCTTCTGCCGGCACATAGCAGTAATTTCCTGAACTAAAGTAATAATTTCATTTCAATGGTAGAAGTTTAACCCATCTGACTAGGTTCAACCCTGTGATTTACTGTGTTATAAAATAGCATCTCTCATTCTTGCTTCAATTTCCCTTAGTTATTATGACTCAAAGGATATAATAGCAGAACCTACTTCCAAAATATTATAAAGGATAGAATGTGGGGCTTCTGAGACGGCTCAGCATTGTAAAGGCACCTGATACCAAGCCTGGTGTCCTGAGTTGGATCGCCAGTAGCCACATCATGGCAGGAGAGAACCATAGGTTGTCTCTGATTGTCACATACATGCATGCCTCCACACACATGTGCCACACATGAATGAATAGTAAAAATGAAAAAAAGGATCGAATTGTATATCAATTGCATGCTACAGGGCTTAAGCACTGAAATGGGGCCATTCTTTTCATTAAGGTCTTTGAAGGGCAATATTTTTAAAGGTAAGATAGTGTGTTAGGGGTGTACCTTAGCTGGCAGGGTTCTTCCTTACCATGTACAAAGGCCTGGGGTCAGTCCCCCGACACCATGCAAACTAAAAGTTGTGGCTCATACAGTTGTCATGCCAGTCCCCTAAAGCTACTGGAGGTGGGAAGATCACCCTCTGTGTCAGAGGGAGTGTGAGACCAGCCTCCAAAAAAGGAAGGGAACAGATAAGATGTTGAAATGGTTCCCCAATCTGATTTAGAATGGGAAAATAATTTTTTTTTAAAGTAGAAGAAAGAATGAGTCTCCAGAGGCCGAGATGCAGTCTCACTTTCAATGATGAAGCAAAGCAAGACATGGAAATGTGGAGTTGGCCATGGAGCTCAGTTGTAGAGTGCTTGGCTGACATGTGTAAGATCATGGCAGAAAGAGAGAGAAACAGAGACAGAAAGAGGCAGAGACAGAAAGACAGAGACAGAGAGACAGGAGGGATAGAGGAGAGAAAGAACTAAAAATAATATTTTTTAAAAGACTAGAAATGCTGTTTTCTGTGTTCCCATTTTCTGACAACAGGACAGATTCTTGGACCCACGCTGTGAGCATTACTTCACCCTCGGCAAGCTCAGAACTCACCCTTGCTCAGTAATGAATGGCCCATGGATATTCAGAGTTTCAAGTCCAAGAGACAGATAAGAAAAACAAAATAGATTGTGAGCGTCACCAGTTTTTATGAAATGACAGCAGAATTAAAATTCCCAGTGTGGAAAAGATCTTTGTGACAAACTCTTGGAGGCCATGCATCTTCGCTGGGACTGCCAAGGAGAAATGACAGTGAGAAGAAAAACTACTTAGGGGCACAGAAAAGCCTACGTCATGGTTTGGATCCTGAGAGTTCTTCAAAGTCCATTGTGTTAAGATTGGGCCATGAGGTTAAACCATCCAAGGTGGGACCTGGTACAAGGTCTTTAGGTCATTGGGTCGTATTCTTGAACAGGATTCTGGGAACTTTCTCTTTCCACTCTCCTTCTCATTCTCTAACCATGAGGTGATCAGTTTTTTCAGCCTCATGCACTTCAGGATTCCCAACTGTGATCCCCACGACACACACACTACCACCACCACCGCCACCACCGTTACCACCACCCCCATCCCCACCAGAGGCTCAGAAGTCCTGATAGTGGACTTAAACCTCAGAAACCATAAGCCAGATAAATTGTTTCTCCTTCCCAGTTGATTATCTCAAGCATTTGTTTACAGTGATAAATTCAGAACACATTTCATGATTATGTAAACCCTAGGTCAGGGTGTTCAGCCTTTTGACATTCCAACACAATGTTATCATCTACAGAGGTGTCAGACCGCATTCACAGCTATCCTGAGATGTGTGCAGCCCAGGGGCCTCGGCTACAGCACACAAGAGCTAGGTTAAGGTCCAGGGTCTCAGGGTAGAGGAAAGACATGTGTAAATGGTGTTGCCGTGCAGCCTGATGGGTGTTGTAGACGCAACTCCAGGTGCGATGGAGGCGTTTCTGCTGTGTGCAGTTTTAAATGGGCTATTCCTAACAGCATCGCCTTAGTCGGCATCCTAAAAGCATCGTCTTAGTTCCCACAAGATTTGCTATGGGTAACAACGAATGGGATTAGTTTGTGTGCTTTCAACAACTAGCATACGCTGTACTACTTGGAAAGTGGCCCCTCCCTTTACTCTATGTTCTGGCCCAGACGTGAAAAACACAATGTGTGGGACCCTGGGAACATGCCTTCTGCAAGGGCACGGATGCTGTGGTCTGCTTGGCATATCCTCAAGGTTTTCAGAGAAAAAGAATGGATGTCTGAATGGGTGGTATCGTTCCTATACCGTTAGATGAGGGGTTTTATGTTCCCAGAGAAAGTGTCTCCTGACCTGCAAACATGGGCAGACTGAGAAGAGAGAGGAGAAAAGATTGTAATCAGCTCCCTCCAGAGTTGTTTTTTTAAGAGCTTGATTATGATGCATATGAAACATTTTAAAGTTTGAGTGCTGCCTATAAACCTGCTCCCTTTATGCTAATTGCTCTCTATAAAACTAGATCAAGAACTAGGTCTCTTAGTCCTGTACAAGCCCCAGCATGCCCACTGGGCACAAGTTCAGAGTGCTTAGGGACAATCTGATGGGCCCTTTGGAAACAGATAGAGTGAGGGATAGGTGATAATAGACAGATACACCATATTAATAGCTGGATGATCTCGCAGGAACTCAAGGTGATGGAAAATGGGATACAGTAAACAGTTTGTCATCCAGGGTATTTCATAAGAGAAAGCTCTGAGAAGGGAGTTAACACTACATTACAGCATATCTGATTCATCAACTCTGCAGGCCACTCCAACAGGGACCCACACAAACTTTCAGACATCCTTGGGTTGGCGCCAGAACCGCCATGTCGACAGCTGACACAGAAAATCAGGAACTCAAGTGAACTGGTTTGCAGTCACTCCTGGGATCAAGCCACAGACGAGGGGCTCCCCAGCCAGACTCCTCTAGCTCTTCCCCAAAGGAATGTGCAGGAAGAACATATCCCAGGTACCCCCTCTACGCCCTCATTTTCTCTTCTACCCCCAGTTAGCAGTTGTTCTGCAGCTGAGAACAAAACCCACCAAATCCAAAGGCTGCGAAGGCCTCAACAGGATTTCAGAGCTTTGCTCCTGCACTTGACAATGCCAAAGACTTGGTGCTAAGAAATGTAGTTTTGTGGGATGGAGATCTTCATACTGGTTGTAGATTTTGTCCAAAAATCGCTTGATCCATCTCAAATCTGTGCCTTTTCTTCTAGCCCAGCTCTGCTTCGTAAAGAAATCCCTTTGGACTGGTTCTCAGTGTGTTGAGGTCCTTGTGGGGCTGAACAACCCTTACACGGGGATTCACCTAAGGCCATCAGAAAACACAGATATTCATATTATCATTCATGACAGTAGCCAAATTATAGTTATTAAGTAGCAACAAAGGTAATTTTATGGTTGGGGGTCACCATGACATGAGGATCTGTATTAAAGGGTGGCAGCATTAGGAAGGTTGAGAACCACCGCCATACAGGATTTGGAGGATATAACTCAATTGGTAGAGTATTTGCCTAGTGTCTGAAGCCCTGAGTTCTAGTCTTGACACTGTATAGTCCCTGACACGACGGTTCCCAGCTGACACCCCAACATTCAGTAAGTCAACACAGGAACTTTAGAAGTTCCAGGTTAGCTATAGGAGATATCTAACTCTGAAAATGGTTGTTAGTTCAAATGGTTTAAAATATCCCCTTGTCTTATACCACCCTCTTTGCCACACATCACCACAACAAACAAGGCTTAGGAAGAGCATTGAGAACTTTAGCCCCAAAACATTGATTTAGACTTGAGGATGTACCTTAGTGGGTCCTGAGTTCCATCACCAATGAAAGAGAGAGGGAGAGAGAGAGAGAGATTAAAATTTCTTTCTGAGCACTGTTTTGAAGGCAAGAGGGGAGAGAGAGAGAGAGAGAGAGAGAGAGAGAGAGAGAGAGAGAGAGAGAAAGAGAGAGAGAGAGTGTGTGTGTGTGTGTGTTATAACTGTAGTTGAACTGTTAGCACCAGCCTACTAATGCTTTTCTACAGGTAGACACACTAACAGCTTTGAAACATTTACTAATTCCCCAATGGTTCTTATGCCAGGATTCCGATGGATGGTTTCACACACAGAAGGAATCAGCAAGCAGCACATAAAATGAGTAGCCAGTCACATGAACTAGATCATGAGAGAAAGGTACCTGATTTTATCACTCAATAGCTCTAACTCCCGACTCCCATTCTCCCTCCAACTATGCTTTGTCCAAATTCATATGCTCACACATTTTTCGTTCGTTCGTTCGTTCGTTTGTTCGTTCGTTCGTTCCTTCCTTCCTTCCTTCCTTGCTTTCTTTTCATGATCCACTAAATCCAGTTAGCTCTACCTGCACGTACGTAGGCATGGAGACATCCAATGGCACACAGGCAACCACCAAGCGTCCATACACACTCCCCAAAAATTGACTATCCCTCCCCCAGGGGCCACCAATTGCTGATATCTCCCCACCTAGGATGGGGTCTCAGGAGCTGGAATTTTAACTGGCTTGATTTTCTGCAGGTCTTGTACAGGTTGTACGATGAGTTAGTTGGTCAATGCAGGGCCACAAGAAAGAACATCTCACAGAAATCCAGCTCGCTCTTCTTTCTGTCCCATGTCCATGATGCTCCCTTAGTCTTTGGTGCTCCCTTAGCCTGTAGGAGTTGCTGAGCTGATAGAGATGCCCATTTATAGCTGACTGCTAAGGCACTTGAGTTAATCTCAGCACTTTAACCAACTATGAGTCTCTGCATTGCCTGATGCAGAAAGAAGTTTCTCTGATGAACGTTGAAGGTAGTACTTATAGATGGATACAGTCATAAATATTTAGACATCAATTTGTCAACAGAATCATTTAGTAATATACTGGTAGTTTATTCCCACTAGGACCACCATGGGATTTTGATCAGATTTAGTACCAGGAGTGAACTCCCTTCTAAGGGACAGGCCTCAAATCCAAGCAGAAAACAATTGGTGACCCACATAATGGCTATGCTACTATTGTACCAATGGGTACATCTTGCCTGGCAAGTTGGTATTGTACTATGCAGGACACAGAACTAAGTAAGAATCCTGATGTCTTTTCTCTGCCAAGAGCTGCATAGCACCCTCTTCGTGACACTATGAGTGCTAGTTATTAGGGAGAAAAATTCCTGATTAGTTCCAAATATATATTTCTGTGTCCTGCACCCAAAGTATGTGATGTCTTTAGCAATAGGGTCTTACTGCATTATTATGGGGGCAATCAAGAACAATAGCCTTCATGACTCTTTTTATTGTCGTTGGTCTACACTCAAAATTAAATAAGCACTGCACAGAAATAAGCATCTTTTCAGGGTAAAAACAGAAACAATAGACCCTCAATGAATAGAGCCAGTATTAAAGATTGTCAAAACTACCCAAACCGATTCTAAATTCCATCATATATTACTCAGTCTCAGTTTTAAGTGATGGGAGGAGGTGAGCCTTTATCCAGAATCCATTCAGGGGATTTCTGCTTGTAGCTAGAACCCTTAAGTAGAGCTGGCTGGCATCCAGTAGAACTGGCCAGGCAACTGTTCTGATTGGGTTGTGATTTGAATGACCCATAAAGAAATCTTGCTATTATTATTTCACCATTTACAAATGAAGAAACGGGAGCTCCTGTAGAAATAACTTCCTGGAGGTCACAGATGTGGAATTTTTGTTACATTTATTAGTAGCATACTAATGAGTAGTACCCACATGTTCCCCCTCTCCCTCTCCCTCTCCCTCTCCGTCTCCCTCTCCCTCTCCCTGTCCCCCTTCTTTCCTGACTATAAATAAACAAATATAACCAGCTACCTCCCTGCTGCCATGCCTTCTACATCATGATGGACTTCCTCCTCCAACTATGAGCCTAAATAAGCCATTTTTCACCCCTTAAGTTGTTTTCCTCAGGTGAACCACAGCAAGAAAAATAACTAATGCATTCTCTTTACAAGGCGATTGATCATACATTATTACATATATGTGGGAACAATTTTTTATTTTTTCCAAATATGTTCAACAGCGTTGAGGGCTTCCTGATTGAAGGCTTCTAGAACACAGTGGTTGGATAGCACTTGCGTAAAGTTTGTTGTGTGCGGACATTTGTCTACCCATCAGCAAATAAAATAATTAAGAAGCATTTGTCTGGACAAAGTGCAGATTCAGCTTTAGGAGGAATCTCAGCATCTCTCCAACCCCACGGCCTCTCTGATTCCCCCAGTGTTTTATACCATGCTCCAAACAGATCACTTCTCAGTCCGTGGTTGCATGACTGCAAAGCCAGACAACTCTGATAAAAAGTTCTTTCTATAGTTTCAACTTGTCAGCCTTAAGTTGGAAGGTTTTCAGTGCCTTTTCTCCATGTGGGCTCTTCAATGGTTTGTAGAAAGCGTCCCTATACGCACTCCCACTGCTGCTTCCTTCCCCTTTAAGACAGAGGGCCTAAGGTCTTGGTTCTTTCTTATGTGGAAATCATTTCCAAGTCCCTTCATGAGCTTCTAATTCCTTCTATGCTACACAGGCCTCTCAGTTCAAATGCTGAGCAAAGTCAGCATTCCCTTTTTAGCCTGAACACACAACCCAGAGATTTGCTTTCAGAATAACTGGAGATAAAGGACAGCAGAGGCTAAACATTTTTAGAAAACTATGAGGTGGTGCATAAGTAAATATCAAATAATGTAGCAAAAGCAAAAATAGTAGACCAAATCAAGAAGTCTTCCCAGAGCTAAGAGAACAGTACAGTCAAACACTTCCGTTGCATGCAAGAGGCCATGAGTTTGATCCTCAGAACTCATGGGGCAGGAAAAGCCATAGTGATCCATGCTGGTAACATCAAACTTGAGAAGACAGAGACAAGGTGAATCCCTGAGGCTCACTAGCCACCTAGCCTAGCCTAGTTGGTGAGTTCGGGACCAGTGAAAGACTCCATCTCAGGGAGGAAAAAAAAAAAAAGGAGGGTGGCCACCAAAGCCACTCAGCCAGCTAAAGGTGCTTTCCACTCAGCCTGATGACCAGGGTCCAACCCCAGGACCAGCTTGGTGAAAAGAGAGAAAGAATTCCTATGAGATGTCCCCTAATCATCACAGAAGGGCCATGGCACAAGTGTGTGCCTTATACATGCATTCAATCAAATTTAATTTTAAATTAAAATAAAAATGTATAGGTGAGCAATGCCTGAGGGAGCCACTCAAGCGTGTTCCCTGGCTTGCACAATCACACGTGCAGCCGCATTGTCATATACAGGAACATGTGCGTACACCCATATACAAATGGAGGGACAAAAAAAAAAATCTTCCTGGGAGGACTTTGACCAAATGTTGTCCTCTGAGAGTCACAGAGAAAATGTGGAGAGATGTAGAAAAGGGTGAGTTCACATTAGGTGATATCCAACAATCGGGCACCAGAACTGCTGACACTCAGGGAAGGACCTATACTGGGAATCCAAGAAAACTAGAAGGTTCTCAGGAAGGAAACGAGGAGGAGACCCTAAAGATGGTCTGACCATACAGAAGCCGCCCATCTTCTGTACAGTTGGTGCTTTCAAATACTGTCCTTATAACCTACCCTTTAGGACTTGTTGACAGGTGGATCAGAACTCAAACATGAGTCTTGCTCTGGCTATGAAGCCTAGACCTTCCGGCTACATCCCATAGAAAGAGGGTCGGCCACAGAGGAACTTCAAAATGATCACAGAAAAAGATGGGTTTTGTTGCTACCGAACGTGTTATTAGTGGAAAGATTGGGATGTTGACACATAGGCTGTCCAGAAAAGCCAAACTGGTTTTTTCTCTTTCTTCTCTTCCTTTCTTCTAGACAGAATCTCATGTTTCCCAGAATGACCTCAAACTCACTATCTAGCTTGGAATGACCTCAGAAATTCAGATCCTCTTCCTTCCACCTCCCAACTGCTGGAGTTATAGGAATATTCCACCAGACTTAGTTTATACAGTGCTGGAAACCAAAGCTAGGGACACCTACATGGCAAGTAACTTAGCTACATTTTAAGACAGGGTCTCTCTGTAGCTCAAGATGACCTCAGTCCTGAGACCGTTCTTCCTCAGACTCCCTGATGCTGAGCTACTGGCAGGTCCCACCAACTCTACCTATATAGTCATCCTGATTAGGCTTCCAGTTTGAACTAGGGCATCTAAAAATCTCTTCCTCAGAGGAATGACTCTGAAGCAAGAAGACAGAGAATCTGGTTGAAATCAGAGCTGTTGGCTTCTCCTTTGTTAGAAAGACCTCCCCCACAGCCTAACCCACCCCAAGAAAGCCAGCAAGTTGACAGGGCAAATCGGACTCACTCTGGAGCACTGTCCCTGAGGTCTTCTTTTTATTTTTAATTTCACAGGTAGAAATCAGCCCCAAGAAACTGCTGTTGTCAGTGTTATTTGGAAACAGGATCCTGCTATGTGGCTCAGTCTGCCCTGGAACTTATGATTCTCCTGCCTCAGCCTCCTTAGGACTTTCTGGTATGTGTCACCATATTCAGCCCCTAAAGGGTTTGTCCATACTCATGTGTGGGTGTGCATGTGTGCATGTCACACGGATGCAAGTGTGAGCAGAAGCTAGACGTTGACCTCAGGTGTCTTCCTCTGTCACCCTTCATCTTGCTTTTCGAGACATGTTCAATCTCTCTCTGCTCCTGAAATCTGCAACCTCAGCTAGCCTGGCTGGTCAGCAAGCCTCAAGGATCTTTCTGCACTTACTTCCCCGGTGCTGGGATTACAGGCGCGTGCAACTGCACCTAATTTTGCTTCGTGTTGTTTTGTTTTTAAAACATGGGTTCTAGAAATCAAACTCAGGTTCTCCTGCTCTTGTGGCAAGCACTTTATTGGCTGAGCCATCTCTCCAGCCCCTAAGAATCTTATTGGACCCCAAATTCTCATTAGTTCTAGATCCCCGGGTTATCCAGGCCTACATAACAAGTAAACTCGGCTCTAACCAGGTTTCACCTCTTCGCCTTTTTTCTTTTTCTTTCTTCTTTTTTCTTTGGTGCTTAGCATCTAAAGTAATTTTTCCTCCCATGGGCACTTAATAGGTTTTAATTTTATAAAACATTATGCAACCAGATACCTTAGGGAACAGTAATTAACTTGGATTATGTTTTCATTTCAGTGAATTCCAAATGAGAAGCCGAAATGCTGAGATTTTTGTCCGTTGCAGAATGGGAAAATAACACGACCGTGCTCACTTCTTACTTGCTAGGAACACTTTGGTACTGAGATTTGCAAATTCCCCCACCCCCCTTTGAAGCAGACCTTCCTCAGGAAATGCCATGGGTTATTTCAAATAAATAGAAATTTACTTTGAATTTTGACACAGGTTTCTAGCAGTCACTGATCCCCTTCCCAGAACACTCTGCTATTACTCAAAAAGGAGAGAAAACTTAAGGCCAGGTACTGATCTAACAAAGGTGTGTGTGTGTGTGTGTGTGTGTGTGTGTGTGTGTGTGTGTGTGTGTGATGTGTGTGTATCATGTGTATGTATATGTGTGTGTATGTGTGCATTTGTGTGTTTGTGCATGTGTATGTGTGTGTGGGGGGGGTGTACAGCATACATAGTTTCTGGAACTGCTTATTTCAGTAAATGCAGACACCATTTCAAGTTAAACTTAAGGTCATTTCAAAGTAAGGTTTCAAGATGAGGAACTGTGCTTTCATCTAAATTACATACTAAGTGGGGTTTCAAGAAAAAGGGTGAATTTATTGGTGAGACATCTCTGTCGAAGTATAGCAAGCAGAATTAACCTGGAGCCACATCCAGCCCTTCCTTTTATTCAGTGTGGACACTTGGACAGTGAATGATCCTCCAGCCCTCTCTTTCTCTTCAAACAGTAGTCACTGCCTTAAATAACAATTGCAGTATTTAGCGAGATAGCTATTGGCTATCTACTCAACCTGTAGCACCCATGCTGTCATCATTATCATGATACGAAGCACCAGGAAAACTGCCCAACTGGCAAAAAAACAGCCACTAAGTCACTGCTATTGCTACTCTACCTCACAGTGACAGCCCAAGGTTGGAAGCCTTTGGGGAGCCAAACTACTTGCAGAGTTACATTACGATAGTTTTTATGGCAGCCAGGGTGGCACAAGTCTGCAGTTCTAGCCATCAGCAGGCTGAAATTGGAGGGTCAGTTTTGTCCAGGAGTTCAAAGCCAACCTAATCACATAGTGAGAAATTGTCTCCAAAAAAAAAATTAGTTTGGGGCCAGGCAGTGGTGGCGCACGCCTTTAATCCCAGCACTCGGGAGGCAGAGGCAGGCGGATTTCTGAGTTTGAGGCCAGCCTGGTCTACAGCGTGAGTTCCAGGACAGCCAGGGCTACACAGAGAAACCCTGTCTTGAAAAACCAAAAAAAAATTAGTTTGTAGATTTTTATTACAGCTATTTATTTGTATGTATGTATGTGTGTATGTATGTATGTATGTATGTATGTATGTACGTGTGCATGTATGATGGCACATGGGCACATGTCTGTGAAAGTCAGAGGACAACTTGCAGGATTTGGTTCTCTCCTTTTGGTATGTGGGTCCCAGGGACTGACCTCGGATCGTCAGGCTTGACAGCAAGTGCAGGGACCCAGTGAACTGTCTTCACAGACCCTAAAATTAAATTTTTTTAATTGTTTTTATGTCTACCCTGGACCTCTGGCATCTTGCAACTCAAACATTGCAATAAAGCCTTAATCTGGATCAATTTTATAACATATCAAGGCATCATAAATGTCTCTTATGAATAATCTATTCATTTTGAGTTCACAAGGCACTCTGAATACGCTGGAATGATTTCCAGTCTGAGTCCCGAAAGAGACTGTTTTAATCAATAGGGCCTGAGATCTACAGTAAGCCTGCAGTGCTTGTCTCTATAAAGAGCCGTGTACACACTGCGCTCTGTACAAGAGGGGGCTTATCTGCCCACTCTACCTACCTGCAGGTTACATGTAGAATTTGCCACACCAAAGCCTGGCTGATACAGATCCCTATTTGAATGTTAACATGTTTTCTCTTTATTTTTATTACTTTTTAAAGTTTTTCCAGATATATTGATATGGGTGTTACCTGAATATATCATTTTTCCTAAGGTACATATTAATGTTTGATATACATTGACACTGTAACATATATTCACCACAGCCAAGCAAACTGGCATAGGCATCTTCTCCCTTTAGTTTTTGGGACAGGGTCTCAAGTAGCCCAGGCTAACCCCAAACTCCCTAGGATAAAGAACTGTGATTAGAGATGTATGTCACCACACCTAACCCCCAACTTTCTTTTTAAACATATTTTACTTAGTAAAATTGTATTCTGGCCAGGTGTAGTGGCCTTTAATCCCATGACTTAGAAAGCAGAGGCAGGTGCATCTCTATGAGTTCAGAATCAGCCTGATCTACACATTATGTTCAAGGCCAGCCATGGCTACATAGTTGAGACTCTATCTCAGGTAGATAGATAGATAGATAGATAGATAGATAGATAGATAGATAGATAGATAGATAGATAATCAAACAAACAAACTCTACTCTGGTCTCCGAACTAATAAGACAGGGAAATTCCAATGTGATTTGGGCCAGTTAAAAGTATGATATCTGGTGGGCATGAAAATTTATTGTTGAGGAAAGAAACACAGCCAGCTGTTGCATTAGCCTGGGCTTGGGAAGACTCTTGGACTGAGGAGGGGAATAAAATGAATGTCCTTGAGCCAGGCAGCCATTGGTTCTCCTCAGGGAGTTTGGCGGCTAGACTTTTAGGATGCTCATGGGTTCAGACAATTCAAGTAGGTCTTTGAGAAATGGACCAAATGACTGCAGCTCCTGTAGGACCGAAAGAATTCGAAAGCTACCTGCAAATGATCCTTATCTGCTCTCTGTTCATTAACATGGCGTCCCTGGGGACTTCTAAGCAGCCATGTTGCCAGCTTAAGCTCCAGTGTCAGATCTTAGGCAAATATGATAAAAAGATATCTCTTCCAAAGAGTCTCTCTTTTTCATATAAGAGCATACAAACAGAGAGAAGGGAATCCCTCTGTATGGAATGAGGTCAGACACTGGGGTCTCCATCCCAGATGGCTGTCAACGTCACGATCAGGAGCTTCCATCGTTCAGGAACTCCAATTTCCAAACCGCTTTACTTCTGTCTGTGTTTCTCCTGGAAATCTGTCCTTATGAGCAAAGGATAGATTTGCATTCCACTCCCAGTGCAAATGTAAATATGCCACTGATGAGACATAAAATAAGAAAAATATTTCATGCTAATATAACCTTCTGAGATTCATAAATAACTCTATACAAATGCTCTTACCTCTAACCTATTGGGTTTTTGTGATGGGGTCTCACTGTGCAGGCCTCAGTGTTGTGGTCTTCTTTACTCAGCCTTTGGAGCACTTTGTAAATCATTCTGCTTGATGCATTCATTCAGTAGAACCTACTCAGTCACTGTTCAAGCACTTCTAAGGGTCACAAGAAATGAGAAAGAAGTCCTTGTCCCCTGACAGGGGCAGAAAGGATGCCATTTTCCTCTTCTCTTCAGAAAAAAAAGAAGATAAAACAAACTTCCTCAAGTCACACAGCCCAAAGGATCTAAAACTAGAATTAAAAGTGGAGCCAAGTACTGCATGGTCAAGAGCACATAGTGAGGACCTGAGTTAAAATCCTAACCTACATAAAAACTGGACCTGTGGCTCAAGCATCTGTAATCCCAGTACTGTGTGGCCCAGAGCAGAAGCAGAAACAAAAGACTCCAATAGGCCCAGCCCTAAAAACAGTGAAGGAAAAGAGATGATGATACAAGAACAGGTCAGAGGCTGGCAGTTCTAGAAGCCAAACTGACCCAAAGCACCCTAAGCTAGGGGAACTTTAAGACACAATGACTAACACATGTGTCAAGGACTCACCATGCTCAACTATGCCAGCACTTCCATTGGAGCTCTTTGATGGAAATTGTGTGTTCTTCAGTGGACCGGTTTCCCCTTGAAAGTCATCATGACTATCTCTATCTCCATATGCATTGTAGAAGCTCCCCCACTACCCCTACCTAGAGTTCTCCCCCTCTCTCCCCACTCCACTTCCTCGGAGCTCTCTGTTTATCTGACCAGGTATCACTTTGTAACTCAGGGTGTCCCTGAACTCTCACTCTTCTTGACGCAGCTTTCCCAGTGTTGGAATAACTGTCATCTAGCAACAGGCATGGCTTGGAATATATTTTTCATACACAAAGATATTAACTGTATAAATTCAATATCAGGGTTATAGATTATTGACTTTATAAACAATATTAATATTGTTATGTGTGATATTAAGTCTAAAAGATTAAGAGCACATGTATGATATTAGTTATATATAAAATAAATATGTGTGTGTGTGTGTGTGTGTGTGTGTGTGTGTGTGTGTGTGTGTGTGTATAGGGGTTCAAGAGAAGGTTTCCCTGTATAGCCCTGGCTGACCTAGAACCAGCTCTACAGATCTGGCTGACCTTGAACCCAGAGATCCATCTGTCTCTTGCCTCCCAAGGGCTAGGATTAAAAAATGTACACCATCATACGTAGCCTTTAAGTACACATTCTTAATATCATATACGCACTCTTAGTATCTGTGTGTATTCTCTGATTCTCATGAGCAATCAGCTCATGAAAGCCCTCATTTTCACTGTAAGTTCTCTGAACAGATAAAAAGAACGAAGTCAAGACAAGCTCTCTAAACAGAGTCTGCTTGACATTGTGGGGAAATATCTCCCGTGGAGAGTGTAGGGGCAGAATCTGTCCCAAGAGTACTGTTCCCAGCACTTGGGAGGCAGAGGCAGGTGGATTTCTGAGTTCGAGGCCAGCCTGGTCTACAGAGTGAGTTACAGGACAGTCAGGGCTACACAGAGAGACCCTGTCTCAAACAACCCTCCCCCCAAAAAAAGAGTACTGTTCCTTTGATAATAGCTACAGAATGGGGACAGATGAGGACAGAAAGGGTTAAATTGACAAGAGGAATGGGGGGACTGTCCATGGAGATGAAGCAGAGAGAGAAAATCAAGCACATCTCAGTAGAGGAGTAGACACTGGCCAGTTCAGCTACCTGGCACACTTGAAGTGCAGTTACTTATTCTTTCCTAAATAATATGCTGTACAGCTTTTTAAAAAGTGATTAGTCAGTACAAGCTGTGCCATCATTACAAACGTCAACTACATACACAATTTTGTGTTGTGACAATTCTGGCATTTTGGTTTCTGTGATTGTGTGCCATTTGGAATTCTGGGAACCTTTCAGAGGGTATAGGAATGCTAGGGCTCCAAGAGGGTGGCGGGTTGTTGGCAGGTTGTTGGCTGGTTGTTGTTTGTTGTTGGTTGGTGGTGGTGGCAGTTGCTGTTGGTCACAGTTAAGTAGCCATGAGCAAAAAGAAGGAAGAAGAAATTAGATATCCTGATGGCAAAGATCAAACTTACCCTCAAGGAACTCAGAGCCCCTCATCGGCAGGAAGTGGTTTAACAATAATGTCGCCCCTTTTCCTTTCTATCTTTTCCCTCTCCTATCTAGTGTTGGGGGGTGAAAGGATGAAAAGGGGTGGAAGAAAGAAGAACCTACAAAGTAGCCAAAGTTCAGCTACAATTTTGTATAAAACAAAAGAACGCAAACAGCTCAGTATTTTTACAGTTTGAGTTGACATCATGTGTTGATTCTGTTGCCATAAATGCACTATGCTTAGGACGTTGTATCCTACACACCCGCGTCATGTAGGAGAATGCTTCCGTTTTCTTCATCTTGCACATTTCATTTCACTTTTTAAAGTCTGATTCCTAGACTTTCTGAATGACATCGGCGGCTGCCATGAAATTACTAGGAGACACAGCTGCTAGAGTCCCCGGCTCCTAAATCTGAGGCATAAAACCCATGGGGTTACATAATTGAATGTGTATCTGGGGAACAATCCAGAAGTACAAACTGAAAATTAAATACACAATGAACCCTGGGTGGCTTTGGGGCGCTCACCCATGTTTCAACCAGGGGCTTCACTGCAGGCTCTGAACACACAACACACACTTTCCACTGTGTGAACTGTCATGCCATGCATGCACCAGCAGGAACTCTGACTGAAGCATCGTAGCTGTTTTATGTTAAGAGTTACAGTGTACACATACTTTTCTGCCTTTACAGAAACATGAAGGCTTAATTATAGAAAACAATGACCTAATGTTTTCATACAGCCATTCCTCAGTCTATAAGTATAAAGTTAGTGCATCTTTAGATTGCATGGTGTTAGAATGGTTGGTTTTCTTTTTTTAATAATTCATTTATTTTTATTTTATGAATATTGGTGATTTGACTGCATGTATGTGAAAATGTCAGATCCCCTGGAACTGGCACCACAGACAGTTGTGAGCCGCCATGTTGGTTCTGGGAACTGAACTCAGGTCCTCTGGGAGAGTAGCCAGTACTCCTAACCACTGAGCCATCTCGATTCTGCTAGAATGGTTGATTTTCAAGACTACCATTGGGGTTGACAGCAGGAGTACCATGAGGAGTCATTTAGGGAATTTTGGCATGGGCTTAGGACAGAATTTCCAACCGTTTCTGAAATGGCCTAAATATATGCCTGCCATTTTTATACTACGTATTTATGCAAGGTGATATTCTCGGTATTCAAGATTATAAAATATCAATCAACTCTGGAAAATGTTAATGATCCTCGATATCCCACAACATCAAATATTCAGCCAAGATTTAATTCTTCATGTCAAACTAAGCAGGCCTGTTCATCTCATCCATATGCAAATTTGCTTTCATCATTAATAAATGGTAAAGTGGTATACATACTGAAGAATCCCTTAAGATTAAATTCTTTGTGATTTATTATCAGGAGAGATTTACTATCTATTTTCTATATCTACATACCCAGGATCATATAAAATTTTCTCAAGCAAAATGACGTAAGGTTTAAGAGTTATGTACGTACTCCCTAACTTAGCTCATGCTTGGGCACAAAAATCAAGTGTGTCTGGTGAACGTAAAGGAGGCTCGTGCGCCTGAGGAACAGTCTTACGGGACAGGAAGCAGGAACAACAGTCAACATCCTTGCTGAGCACTGACTAAGAGCCTTAACGAGTTCCTCTCAGTGAATCTGCTTCTTCCTCCTGACTGAAAAGGGCCTCTCACCTGCTCTGGGAAAAGCTGGTTTCTCTTATCCTAAAAAGAATCAAGAAGAAGCTCCAAATGAAGCCAAGCTTAGCCTTATGAACTGCCTACCCTTTTCCTCGGCTCTAGGACATTCCGACAACAGTAAAAACTTGAAGGTGAAGGGACAACTTAAAAGAACTATTAATGGCTAAAGTATGGGATGGGGGTGATAGCTCAGTGGGTAAAGTGCTCACTACACAAGCATGAAGACGCAAGTTTGATTCCCAGACCCTGTGTAAAAAAGGCAGATGTGGCGGCTTGCACTTGCAGTCCCAGAGCTGGGGGAAGCAGATCCTTAGGGCTTACTGCCTGGGCATCCCAGGCCAGTGAGGGACCCTGTTTCAAAACCCAAGGTGGATGATGTCCTGGTCTGAGGCTGACAGGCAAGCACACAAACTTACACATGCACAGGTATACACACACACATATAAACAAGACCATTCTCAGAACAAAATGTCACTTGGCTTGGCCCTAATTCTCTAACACCCGGGGTCATTTAGTTCTTCAACCCTGTGGAAAAGAATGACAGAAAGTTAATTCTCAAAATGTTTGAACCCTGTTGAGACATGGTGGAGAAGGAGCTTCTCACACCAGAAGTCTTGGATGGAGTAACATGAATGCACTTTCGTCAGTAATTACTCTAAAGTAGCGTTGTCTCTAATTAGTGACATTCAGAGGGATCATCATGGTAATTTGTACTTATCGAAGTTCCATCAGAGAAAAAGACAGATACAGAAATTCAAAATTTGAAGGGAGACTTAATGGTATATTTGATTATAGGCTAAGAAAAATTATGGTATGAAAAGTTGTTTTTAGTTGTAGTAGTAGTAGTAGCAATAGTAGTATGACCAAATACATGAGAAGAAACAGCTTAAGGATTTAGTGTTTATTCTGGATGATAGTTGTAGAGGATATATACTCCACCCTGGTGGGAAGGGCGGGGCAACAGCGGTTCTAGGCAGTGGGTCACACTGAATCCATAGACAGGCAGCAGAAATCGATGCACCCTGGTGCTGAGCCCACTTTCAATGGGACTCAAAGAAAAGTGACGCTCACACTTAGGGTGTGTCCCATCTCAATGAGTTCAATCTTAGACATGCCCAGAAGTTCATCTCACAGGTAGTCAAGTTGGCAATCAATGTTCAGCATCACATTTTTCTCACATAACTGGAAGTTTCTGGAGAACCATCCATAGCTAATGGGATGCTCTCTGCTGCCAAGAAAGATATAGGCTCTTTCTACAGAACTGCTCAATGACTTTTTACTAAAAGATCTTCTTCCTCACATCTGTTACCTCGTAGCTACAAAATGGCTGCCAAAAGGCCAGGTGGCAGTAGATTCTACATCAGAAAAGGAAAATTCTTCCCAGAAACCCTCAGCCCATTTCTTATTGACCAGAAATGTGTCCAATGACAGATTCTGAGGCAAAGGAAGCTAAATAAGCAAATGGTTTGGATAGAGTTCCTTGCTTCAACTAAGTCAAAAGGGATGCACTCTGGGTGGTCGATAGCACTTCCTGTCATGGAAAGATCTGGAAAGTTTCACTAATCACCTTACATCCAAGGAAGTTTGAGCAACTGATAACACTGATCTGTGGGGATATGGAAAACCCGGAGAAAGATACAAATCTCTAGGACCTTAGCAGGGAATCCAGCAAGTCAGAGGCAGAGGGCTGAGTCAGTCACTGACTAAGCATTTGGGGTCAGTATTTGCTCATTTTAATGATGATTCTGCAATCAACTGTTACAGCTTAATTTTAATAAGAATGAGATTCTTCTGATGGTTATCAGAATAATATTGAACAAATAGTATTTGACTATAAAGGGGCACCTAGTAGCCAAGAAAGTAATTTATTTCAGTTGTTGTTATATTATTATTATGATGATGATGATGATGATGATGATGATGATGATGATGATGGTGAAAGACCTCCGAGCTAGGGAGACTCTCACTCAAGTCTCGGGATGGCGCGACCCCCCAAGAACTCATGAAAGACCGTTCTTGATGTAAATACAAGAGGTTTATTCGGGCTT
>CM052714.1:48395469-48454567 GCA_028551405.1 Uromys caudimaculatus | reverse complement strand
ATAGGAAAGAGCAAATGGAATTTTCCATGCATCAGGGAAAAATACAGGGTTTCAGTTACATACATGTCCTTGTGGTTTGTTTTTATCTTATGGCAGGAAAAACAGAATGTCCTTGGTCAAGCTGACCAGAATGAGAGGAGGGGAGGGGGAAGGCGGGAGTGTCTGGGCTGAGAGGAGGGGAGGGGGAAAGCGGGAGTGTTTGGGTCAGTCTGGACTTATCTTGGCCTGCCTGTATCTTTATTTTAACTCTTCATTGGCAATGGTTTGGAGTTTTGTTTTGTTTTGTTTGAAACTTTGTTTCACTGTGTAACCTTGGCTAGCCTGAAACCCAAAGGGATCTTCCTATCTCTGCCTCCCAAGTGCTGGGATTAAAGGCTTGGGTCAGCATACCCAGCCAGGAAAGCCATTTGTAAAGAAGTAGCCTGCCTAGTCATGATTTTTCTGTCACTAATGTCTTCTAAATGGCATCTCTGACAAATCTATCATTTTTCTGAGGGAATATGTAAAATCGTTTTCTCCACCCTGGTTGATTAGAAATAAATCAGTTGAATCACAGAGTTACCACCGATACTGCAAACACCTACCAAGAGGAAATAACATCACCTAGCCCGAGGGTGAGGAATGTGAGTAGAGATTGGTCTAGTCTTTGAGAAACTTGTAAGGGCACTAAGCAGAGAGAAGTGGTTTGCAGTCTGTGGTGCTTGACTCATAAGTGAACTGAGAACTCAAACTTTCATGGGAAGGTAAAGGAAAAGAAGAGAAGAGGGGAGAAGAGGAAGGGAGGAAGGAAGAGAGGGAAGAGAAAGGGAGAGAAGGGAGAAAACAGAAGATGAGGTAGAATAGGTCTACTTTATGCAGTAAGGGTTTAATTGTTCTAAAAAACTATCATTTCTTCTGTGTGTGTTAAACAAATTGCTTTCTGTGAGGAGGTGAGTTGTGGTCGAGAAAGTTGGACAAGCTAAGGCACAGCAGTTCCAGAAACCCTAAGAGTAGCTATTAGTACCATTGTCCAAAAAGAAAATGCAGCCTTGAAAAAGACCCAAACAAGGTCAAACAGCTCAAAGCTCAAAACAAGACAAGAAGGTTGAAGTCAGGGGCAGTGGAGGCAAAGCAAGCAACCCCAGTAGCAAGAATGCTTGAATCCTTGGGGGAAAGACAGTAATTCTTTATCCCATCATGAGGGACCTCAATTCACATTGAATTGGAGAGGATGCGAGTCTTGAGAACAAGGATTAAGGACCACATGGCACCAGTTCAGGGAACAGCAATCAGCAAAGATTCAACAGAGCTGGAAGACTACATTCTGACCAGCCATCTATCTATTCGGGCTGCCACCTGGAGAGAAAGGATCAGCAGTTAAACAAGACGATGCTTGCAAAAGTCACATGTAATTAGCTGTGTTTATATGCCCAAATTGACAGTTACTGCCTGGTGTTGTTTTTATTCTTCGCGAGCAATTACTTCTGTTGTTTTCGAAAGTCACCGGTTAAAGAACACTGTCAGTAACTTTAATAAAAATACTTCATAGGAGGACCTGATTTGTTTTTCAGAACTTAACAAAGGAATGGGTGCCCAGAGAATAAGGACGCTGGGAACTTTTTACAAATGGCACCCTGAAAAAAGACCCATGTTTGTTCGCATAAGCCCTGTGAGTGCTCCAGGAAAGGGAAGGATCCTGCATTCTAAGCACTGGCCTTGTGTTCCTGTTGGCGAGAAGCTGAGAATGTAGGATCTCCCCCCTTCAGCAATGCAGAAGACTTGGTCTTAGCTAGCCCAACCCCTTTGAAAGCAGCTACCTTTCTCTCCTCACTATCCCATTCCCTCACTCCATTCCCACTGCTTTGAGACTGGCCCATGCTTTGGGCTTCATGTGAAACAAGAAAGTCACTAACCATTGAAGCACAGTAACACTCTTCTGACATCACTGAGGAACTGAGGTGGTGGCTTATCTCCCGCCTGTCACGCCTTCTGTCCTTCTTTTCCACATTAATATTTGCTTAACCAAGTCTTAGCTGCATAAAAATATTCACAACATAAAAAGTGTTTGGCCAAGGGTCATGGTGTGGGCATATAGTACCAGATTCTTGATGAGCTGAAACAGGAAGATTGAGAATTTGAGGCCATCCCAGTGGACAAAGAAAGGTCCTGTCACTCAAAAGATGGTAGAGATTTGTATAGGTTCTAAAAGATGCCTTTAGCTAAGTTGCACTTCTTGGGAGAAAATCCTTCTTAAAAGACAATAGTAAAAACTTGATTAGAAAAACATCTAAACAAACTTTGGGAGACACACACACAAAAAAAATCAGTCAGTACTAAGAAAAAAAATTCCAAAATAAAATGGCATGTATCCATAAAAATATCATAATGAAACTCATTATTTTGTATGCTAACTTTAAAAAATAAGTATAAAGACAGAGATAGAACTTTGTCAAATTCATGGTAATTAAATCCAACTTGTCTTCTCTTGTGCTCTCTCTCTCTCTCTCTCTCTCTCTCTCTCTCTCTCTCTCTCTCATGTGTGTGTTTAGTGAACCACATTTCCAGACTATCAGGGCTACTTACAAGGTACTGTAAGCCCCACCACAGAAATGGACACATGACAGGAATCTTCTGGAGATTGTTGCTTAGACTAAGGTCCCTATGGTCCAAGAAGAATCTGCTGTGTAATATTAGTCAAATGAAAGACAAAAAAATCAATATAAAGTATTCCGAGAGGAGTGCCAGTTGGACAACCAGTTAGTGCAAAGTCCTTTCATGAAATATTCAGAGAAAGGAAAGGGTTGTCTATGGCATGAGCGCTAGAGAGTGCCTTCTGTTGTAAATGGTGAGTTATGCACAAATCCCTTCCCGCTGAACCATAATAGTTGAGGGCTCATTTTATTTCCACATTTGCAGGCTCTGTAGAATGAGAAAACCTTACATTAGAGCTGATGGGTTGACTGATATATCCGTTTCTGCATCAAACATAGATGAGTACCTAGGACTAGATACTATAAATTCAGAAATAAGATGGTTATTATTTATGACTGATTCATCATGCCAGAAGATAAAGGAACTTGAATTTAGAAGATGCGATGCGTACCAACCAATGTTTCTCTTCTCTGTCTTCTACCGTTTCCAGCGTCCCCAGCAGTTCCAACACTGAACCAAGCATGTCTGCTACGAATGTGACCCAACACAAATCACAACGTATTTAAAACAGAATGACATTTTTGCTTTGTTTTGTTTTTTTAATATTTTTTCCTTTTTGTAATTTGATTGTGTGGTTCTCTGGTCTAAACTTCATAGATGACAACATTGTGTCAAAATGTCAAAAGGTTAGACAGGCTTCCTAGGGTTCTTTTGCATTATCAAAAGCCTGAAAGTAGGGAAATTAAGGAAGATAATGTGTAGTAGTAAATGCCAATTTCCAATGCATGAAACCAATATTTTATATATTTATTCACTTATTGATTGATTGATTTTTAATGTGTTTGATTGGTTTGTTTTATTTTGTTTTGTTTTGAGACAGAGTCTCCCTGTGTAGCCCTGGCTGGGCTGCAACTTGCTATGGAGACGAGACTGGCCTCAAACTCATAGAGATCTGTCTGCCTCTGCTTCCCACCTGCTGGAATTAAAGGTGTGCACCACCACATCTGGCAAAAATTTTAATATAATAATCCAGCTGATATTTTTTCAATGTCGCCATGTCTGTGTGGTGACAGAGGTTAAACATAATCTTCATAAAACTCTTTATTCTACCAGAGAGCTATCTCCAAGCGTTCACTATGTTGATGGTGTAGTCAGATGTCCCTGCCTGTCACCATTATCTCTTCTTGTATCTAGGTCAGTGGTTCGCAACCTGGGGGTCACAACCTCTTTGGGGGGGTCGCATATCAGATACCCTGCATATCAGATATTTATATTACAATTCATAACAGTAGCAAAATTACAGTTATAAAGTAGTAACAAAATAATTTTATGCTTGTGGGTCAGCACATGAGGAACTGTATTAAAAGGCTGTGGCCTCAGGAAGGTTGAGAACCACAGATCTAAGTGAACAGTTGTACAGATCTGGACAACTTTATCGGGACACAGGTGTCAGTCTTACTGACAAGAAAAACTTTAGGCAGCTAACATACTTCTATTGTGGCCTTAAAGGCAGACTAACAGATCCTTCTGAGGACTGCAGAGCAGGCACAGATGCAGTGATTAGGAGAGATGGTGTTACCTCCAGAGGACCCAGCTGCTTCTTAAACTGGAGAACCCATCGTTAGCAAATTTAGCACAAAGTAAATGAATATAATAGGTCAAATGAAGCCCTCCCTGGAGCTCTACAGAGGAGTCATGCTGGCCAGGAGGGATGGCTTAGTTAGTACAGCATTTGCCACCATAGCATGAGCCCCTGAGTTTGATACAAGCTTGATACAAAATTCACATTAAAAAGCCGGTGCAAGAGCGTGTACTTTACATTCTCATGACAGCATTAGGGGAGGCAGAGACCGGCAGGTAGATCCCTGGAAGCTCATTGGCCAGGCAGCCAACATGGTAACATTCCAGGCCAGTAAGAGACCACAACTCAAACTAGAGATAGAAGGTAGCTAAGGAATCATACACAAGGTTGTCCTTTGACCCCAACAAGTGCAGACACGTGCTTCTGCACACCTGAACACACACACACACACACACACACACACACACACACACACACACACACACACATCTACATGCACACAAGGACATGTACACATTTAAAAAGACCCATCATTGTACGAAATTCTATTTTCTTGTGATGATCACACTGCACTGTGGACCAGTGAATCCAGTTTTCTCATCTATTGAAAACTGGCCGGTAGTTCTCAAAGTATGTTCTGACAAGCCCTGGGAGCTTGTCACAGAAATCAGATATCTTCTCTTTTCCAGCTAGTAAAAACACAAAGGAAAAAGTAAAGCTATCATCAAAAACACCGAGAACTAAACTGAAGAGATGCCTCAGTGGTTCAGAGCCCTGGCTGCTCTTGCAGAGAACCTGGATTCAATTCACAGCACCCACATGGCAGCTGACAACCATCTGTAACTTCAGTGCCAGGAAAATCTGACACCCTCTCCTGACCTCTGCAGGTTCCTACATGCACAAGGTGCTCATAAACTCACACAGGCACATATATGTAAATAATAAATAATCTTTTAAATTTTGATAAGCATTCATACATACATCTTAGTTAAGTTGGGGTCTTTTTTCAATATTGTTCCAAATAGGCTTGTGTTTTTTCTTAAACCTGTTTTCTCTCTTTTTTATTTTATACTTCATAAACTGCTTTAAGAATCTTACCAATCCTGCAGATTAAGTCATAGTACGTAAACAGTGGTTGGGAACCTACTAAGTAGAGAGGGTTATGTAAGTCCACCAGAGCCAGGACAATGCCCCTCTGTAAATCCTTTCCTGGAGACATTGAGACTGCACTAGGTGAACAATATTAAGTATAAACAATATCCTTGTGAATTTAGATTATGAAAGTGGGATTGTCTGTCTCTGAGACCATCTAAGAAACATGCCAGGCAGTGTTGGCACTTGCTGCCAAGCCTGAAGACCTGAGTTCAAACCCCAGAACCCACACAAAGTTGGAAGGAAAGAACTGACTTTATAAAGTTGTCCTCTGACCGACACACACACACACACACACACACACACACACACACACACACACACACACACCATGGTATGGACATACCCTCTACATGTACACTTTACATATAGTAATAATAAATATATAAATAAAGTTTTAAAATTTCGTAACTGAGCCTTTCGACAGTATTGCCAAATGTCAAAGAATTATGTCCCATGCAGATCAAGCTAGAGAGATTTCACATGATCCAAGCATATCATAATCTCCATTTGCCAATTCATTGCCATGGCAACAAAAAATGCTGCCCAAAGATAACCAAATGCATAAAGTCTTTCAATAAACAAATTACAATTAGCAAATTCTAGTTAGTTGCTTATAACTGTTATTTGTTTCATGTTATTAGAGATGAGTGTGTTTTATTTAATGAAATAGTGTAGCCAGGAGCAGTGATCCATGCCTGTAATCCCAGTATTCAGGAGGCTGAGACAAAAACACAGCAAAATCGATGCTGTCTTAATTAGACCAGCCAAGCTAGTCAATGAGCCTCCAGCCAGTAAGAGACCCTGTCTCAAAAAAAAAAAAAAAAAAAAAAGACAGACAGCTCCTGAGTAATGGCCCCCTACCTAGGTCGGGCACAGTCAAGAGTAAAAAGATGTAGTAGACAGACAGGAAGCCTTCTTCATATTGGACACGGTGACTCTCACTACTTCGTGGGGTTTTCCACAGATATAATGGCCAGTCTTGAAAATAAAACATAAATTCCTTTCTTTATTCTCTTTTTTCCTTACCTTACTATTTCTCTTTCTTCCTCTGCCTCCTCTCTTTCTTCTTCTTCTTCTTCTTCTTCTTCTTCTTCTTCTTCTTCTTCTTCTTCTTCTTCTTCTTCTTCTTCTTCTTCTTCCTCTTATTCTTCTCCATCTCCTTTCATCTTCTCTTGGAGTCACTGTTCAATAAATGATGAACGGCCTTCATCTGATTTCTTACTGCGTTTTATTTAGTATGTGACGTGTACACAAGCCATGGGATTCATGTAGGGATAAGAGTACCACTTGTATGATTCAGTTCCTTCTCTATTATGTGGGTACCAGAGACCTGACTTAGATCACTAGGCTTAGCTCGGGTCCTCCTATCTCTAATTTTTTTCTTTAATTAATTATTCACTTTACATCCCAATCATAGGCCCCCTCCCTCCTCTGCCCCAATCCCACCTCCCTTCTCCTCAGACAAGGGGAACTCCCCCTAGTACCAACCTGCCCTGGCACATCAAGTCTCATCAGAACTAAGCACACCCTCTCCCACTGAGGCCAGAAAAGGCAGCCCAACTCTCGGAAAGGAATCCAAGGGCAGGCAGCAGAGTCCAAGTCAGACAGCCCCTGCTCCAGTTGTTGGGAGACCCGTAGGAAGACCAAGCTGCACATCTTCCACATATGTGTACGGGGTATAGATCCAGTCCATGCATGCTCTTTGGTTGGTGGCTCAGTCTCTGTGGGCCCAGGTTTGTTGGCTCTGTAGTTCTTCTTGTAGTGTCCTTAACCTCTCCAGCTCCCTCAGTCCTTCCTCTGACTGTTCTACAAGTCTCCCTGAGCTCTGCCTGATGGGTCTCTGCATTTCTTTCCATCTGCTGCTGGATGAAGCCTCTCAACAACAGGTGTGCTAGGCTCTTGTCGGCAAGCATAGGAGAGGATCATTAGTAGCGTCAGGGGTGGGCTCTCTCCCAGGGATGGGTCTCAAGTTGGTCCAGTCCCATTAGCTGACCATTCCCTCAGTCTCTGTTACATCTTTATCGCTGCACATCTTGTAAGCAGGGCAAATTTGGGGTCAAAGGTTTTGTGGGTGGGTTGGTGTTCCCCTCCCTTCAGTGCAAGCCCCGCCTGGCTACAGGAGGTAGCCACTTCAGGCTCCATATCCCCTACTGCAAAGACTCTCAGCTAGGGTCAGTCCCATATCTTCTAAGGGGCCTCCCCAGCCCAGGTTTCCTGCTTGTCCCAGAGATGCTCCCACACACACCAATGTCCCTTCTCTCTCCCTGCCCCCTAATCCCTGACCCTGACTCATGTTCTCCCCATACCTAATCCCCACCCTAGTTCCCTTCCTCACCCCTCTGCCACCCAGTTCCCTCTCTCAATCCACTTCCGACGTCTATTTTATCTCCCTTCTGAGGAAGATTCAAGCATTCTCCCTTGGGACCTCCTTATTACTTAACTTCTTTGGGTCTCTAGATTTGTAGCATAGTTATCCTGTACTTTATGACTAATGTTCACTTCTGGGTCTGATTTACTCCACTCAGGATAATGATTTTTAGTTCCATCTATTGCCTGAAAATTTCATGATGTTCCTATTTTTAATAACTGAGTAGTATTACATTGTGTAAATATACCACATTTCTTTATCCATTCTTCAGTTAAGGGACATCTGGGTTGTTTCCAGTTTGGGGCTATTATGAATAAAGCTGCTATGAACATAGTTGAGCAAGTGTCCTTGTGGTGTGGTGGAGCATCTTTTGGGTATATGCCCAGGAGTGGGTCTTGAGGTAGAACTATTCCTAGTTTTCTGAGAAACTGCCAGATTGATTTCCAGAGTGGTTGTACAAGTTTGCACTCCCACCAGCAATGGAGGAGTGTTCCCCTTTCTCCACATCCTTGCCAGCATCTGCTGTCACCTGAGTTTTTGATCTTAGCCATTCTAATGGGTGTTGGATGGAATCTCAGAGCCTTTCCTTGATGACTAAGGACATTGAACATTTCTTTAAATGTTTCTCAGCCATTAGAGATTCCTCTGTTGAGAATGCTCTGGTTATCTCTGTACCCCATTTTTAATTAGGTTATTTGTGCTGATGGTGTTTAATTATTTGAGTTCTTTGTATATTTTGAATATTAGTGTTCTGTCGGATGGAGGGTTAGTGGAGACCTTTTCCCACTCTGTAGGATGCTATTTTATCCTATTGATGGTATCCTTTGCTTCACAGAAGCTTTCCAGTTTCGTGAGATCCCATTTATTAATTGTTGACCTTTGTGCCTGAGCTATTGGTGTTCTGTTCAGGAAGTTGTCTCTTGTACCCATGCTTTCAAGGCTATTGCCCACTTCCTCTTCTATTGGATTTAGTGTGTATCCAGTTTTATGTTGAGGTCTGTGTTCCACATGGGCTTCAGTTTTTGTGCAGGGTGATAACTATGGATATATTTGAATTCTTCTACATGCAGACAGCCAGTTAGACCAGCACCATTTGTTGAAGATGCTTTTTTTCATTATATGATTTTTGTTTCTTTGTCAAAAATGAAGTGTCCATAGGAGTGTGGGTTTATTTCTGAGTCTTTGATTCGATGCCATTGATTAACCTGTCTGTTTTTATGACAATACCATGCAGTTTTTATTACTATTGCTCTGTATTACAGTTTGAAATCAGAGATATTGATATTTCCCAAAGTTCTTTTATTGTACAAAATTATTTTTGCGGTCGCATGTTTTTTATTTTTCCATAGGAAGTTGAGAATTGTTCTTTCAAGGTTCATAAGAGTTGTGTTAGAATTTTGATGGGAATTGCATTGAATCTGTAGATTGCTTTGATAAAATGACCATTTTTAGTATGTTAATCCTACCAATCCATTTTCTGATATCTTCTTCAATTTTTTTCTTTGGAAACTTGAAGTTCTTGTCATACAGGTCTTTCACTTCACTGGTTTGAGTTACACAAAGATATTTTATGTTATTTGTGGCTATTATTAAGAGTGTTGTTTCCCTAATTTCTTTCTTAGCTTATTTATCAATTGTATAAAGGGGGGCTACTGATTTTTTTTTTTTTTTGCTTAGTTTATTTTACATACAACCACTTAACTGAAGGTGTTTATCTGTTGTAGGAGCTCTCTGGGTGAATTTTTGGGGTCACTTATGTACACTATCATATTGCAGTTAGCCTCCTTGAGTTGGGGTTTTCCTTCTAGTGTCCTTTGTAGGGCTGGATTTGTAGAAAGATATTGTTTAAATTTGGTTTTGTCGTTTAATATCTTGTTTTCTCCACCTATGGTGATTGAGAATTTTTCTGGGAATAGTAGTTTGAGTTGCCATCTGTGGTCTCTTAGGGTCTGCAAGACATTTGCCCAGGCCCTTCTGGCTTTTAGAGTCTCTGTTGAGAAGTTCAGTGTAATTTTGATAGTTCTATCTTTATATGTTACTTGGCTTTTTTTCTCTTGCAGCTTTCAGCATTCCTTCTTTGTTCTGTACATTTAGTGTTTTGATTATTATGTGATGGGAGGATTTTCTTTTCTGGTCCAGTCTATTTGATGATCTGTAGGCTTCTTGTATGTTTATAGTCATCTCTTTCTTTAGGTTGGAGAAGTTTTCTTCTATGATTTTGTCAAAAAAATATTTTCTGGGCCTCAAAGCTGGGAGTCCTCTCTTCCTTCATTCTATTCTTATTATTCTTAGGTTTGGTCTTTTCAGAGTGTCCCAGATTTCTTGGATATTTTGTGTCAGGAACTTTTTGGATTTAACATTTTCTTTCACTGGTTGTGTTAATTTTTCTATCGTATCTTCTATGCCTGAGATTCTCTCTTGCATCTGTTGTTTCTGTTCTCTTCCCCAGGTTTTCCATCTCCAGGATTCCCTCCATTTGTCTTTTCTTTATTGGTTCTATTTCCATTTTTGAGGTCTTGAACAGTTTTGTTTATTCATTTTCTTTGCCTGATTGACTGTATTTTCCTGTATTTCTTTTAAGATATTTATTCATTTCCTCTTTAAAGGCCTCTATCATCTTTATAAGATTGTATTTAAGGTCTTCTTCTTTTACTTTGGCTGTGTTAGTATATCCAGGGCTTGCTATGGTAGGATAGCTGAGCTCTAGTGGTCTCATATTGCCCTGGCTCTTGTTTGTGTTTTTATGCTAGCCTTTAGCCTTCCAATTCCAGTTGTCCCTGGTGTTAGCTGGATGCTCCTGATGCTGACAGGACTCCTCAGGATGGTACACAGACCCTTGGGCTTGACGATGGAGTTCAGGGAACAGCACCCTGCTCACTTCTGGTGACTGTGCCCCAGATGGAACTGCATGTTCCTGGGATCCCTGCAGGCCTCTTTGGGAAGCAGGGCAGAGCTGTGGGCCTGCCAATGGAGCTTAGGGGACAGAGTGCAGCCCACCTCTGCTGGCTGGGTCCCAGGTGGACCCTGAAGGTCCAGGGATGGGGCAGTATCTATCCTGAGTGTTCCTGGGACCCAGCAGGTCTCCTCAGGACAGAAGGCGATGAAGCTCCAGGTGACACCATGCAGCTCACCTCTGCTGGCTAGGTCCCAGATGAACCCTGCAGGCCAGGTGGGGGATGGGGGTTAGTATCTAACCTGGATGTTCCTGGGGCTCAGCAGATCTCCTCAAGACAGAAAGTGATGAAGCTGACCTCTGCTGACTACGCCCTAGGTGGACACTCACCTTGGTGTTCCTGGAGTCCCACAGGCCTGAATGCTCCTGGGGCCCAGCAGCTCTCCTCAAGAGGGAAGACAATGGAGCTGGGGGAGGGGAACAATTTGAAGCCCCCCTTTTTCTAATTTTAAAACCTATAAATTAGGACTAGAGAAGTGGAGGCAGGAAAATCAGGAGTTCAGAAGTCATCTTCAGTTCATCTACCCAGTGAGTTCAAGGCCAGTTTGGACTATATGAGTTAATAGAATAAATAAGACCCACAGTGATCCATGCGTTTACCTGGCTGGCAGTGGATCTCTGTACCACATTTACAGTGAGAAGAATAATCCATAGAGTCCAATGAGGCTAAAGGGTGACCAAATGTTAGTACATATACACATTATATGATATCATTTCATGTCCAATAATGCTCCTTGAACTCCTGTGAAAGGGGTGTGGTCTGTTATTTTTCTGCTGCTATGATAAAATACCATGACATGAAGCAACTTAAGACAGGGGTTTTTTTTTTATTGTTTTGTTTGTTTTTGTTTGTTTTAGGGGGGGGCTAAGAGTTCCAGAGGGCTAAAGTCTATGGGGAAGCACAGCAGCGAGACACAGGAGCAAGCCGCTGAGAGACCACATCTTAACTGTGTGCACATACAGGAAGTAGAGGGAGTGAACTTTCAGCCTTGTCCAGACCCAGCAAAGTTCCACCGCCTACAGGTCCCCTGCCAACTGGGGACAACCAGTGTCCAAACACATGAGCCTCTGGGTGACATTTCTCATTCAAGCCAGAACCTATGCCATCACAAATATTGCCTGTCACTAAGGGCTGATGGCATCAATGGCTTTCAGCAAGATCATGTCCTGTTCTGGTACATTCCCTGCAAAAGGCAAGCAGATACCTGGCTACAGCAATCGGGATGGCACACACCGCACACTCTTTCCATCGCTGGAGAGCCCCCTAGGTATATGAAAATGCTGGAATGTCCCTAGTGTTTCTGAAAGTTCACAAACTCTTATATAGGCAAGAGTCAACAGAGCTCTTTATCTCAACAGAGGCAAGTGAAAGCGTGGAATTAATTTGGAAAAACGCATTCATGTCCAAGGCCCTGATTTCCACTTATTCATTAGGTAAGTGCACAGGCACGCCAAGCACGGGTCTGCAATACATCTCAAAACTCATCTATAGCTGAGAGCTTTCTGAAGTAGTTCCGGGGAAAGGGAACATGCATGCTCATCCGCGAATGTAAATGTAAGGACTAGAGGTCTACATTGTATATTTTCCTCTATTACTCTCTGCCTTAATATTTTTAGAGAGCTGTGGCAATTTTTCACAGTTTGAAAATAAAATTGCTTTCGGGCTTGAACCATTGATCTATAGTGCACTGATACTGTTGACTTTCTAAATTAGTTTAAGGAACGATTTTGTTGTTTACTGTATGGGAGATGTATGATGTTTTGAGTCCGAATCTGACTGACTGACTGACCCCATTCTCACACCCTAAGCCCTTCCACCTCAGCCTTCCTGGCCCTAGGATCACAGGCATACACTCCTAGGCCTACCTTGAATTGGTTTTTAATGCTTTGAGAAATGTTATCAGGGCTGGGGGGATGGCTAGATGCGTAAGGGAGCTTACTGGACAAGCATGAGAACCCAGGTTTAAATACTCAGCAACTGCATTAGAAATTGTGTGTGTGTGTGTGTGTGTGTGTGTGTGTGTGTGTGTGTGTGTGTGGTCACATAGGCCTGTAGCCCCAGCACTGTGCGGGGATAAAACAGGAGGACCCATGGACTTGCTGGTCACCAGCCCAGCTTAAAGTTCAATGAGAAACCTTGCCTCAAGGGAATCAAGTAAAGAGTGATAGACCAGGTCACCTGACATTCTCCTCTAGTTTCTGAAAGTACACACACACACACACACAGAGAGAGAGAGAGAGAGAGAGAGAGAGAGAGAGAGAGAGAGAGAGAGTCACCGTTCATCTTTAACAATATATATATATTCACATCTCAAATGATTTATTAGTCATAATGTGATAAAAAAAAATCTTAGAAGTAAAAACCAAGCATAGTGGCTTACATCTTTAGTCTTATCATTTAAAAGGCTGAAACAGGAGGATTGTCATGAGCTCAGTACCAACCTGGGCTAATAGTGAGTATCAGGTCAGCCAGAATTGCATAGCAAGATCATGTCTGGAAAAAGGAAAAAAAAAAGTTGAGTTAAAATAGATGCTCAGTATTTAGTAGCCTATGCTCTTTAAACACGTTTATAAACACAATCATAACATCAGCTCTATCAGACCTGTAGAAATAGTTCACAGTGCATTTATCAGCAAGTTTAGATATAATACTTAGTGTATAAAGATTAGCCTATGTGTGTATCTGTCTCTCTGTGTGTTTATGTCTCTGTGTGTTTGTATATGTGTGTATGTGTGTGTGTCTGGTGTAAGTGTCTGTGTGTGTGTATGTGTATGTCTGTTTGTGTCTCTGTGTGTGTGTGTGTGTGTGTGTGTGTGTGTGTGTGTGTGTGTGTGTGTGTGTATGAGGAATCTATGCCAAGTAATAGTCTTGGTTGTGGTTATTCAAATGCTAATCACTTTGGAGTTATTTGGTCGGCTGGCTGGCTGGCTGGTTGGTGAGTTGGTGCCAGGGTCTCTCACTAGCCTAGACAAGTAAGCCATACTAGCTGGCCAGTATATCCCAGAGATCTACTTGTCTCTGCCTCCCCAGTGCTGGCCTTCTGTTTTGAAACATTGGTTCTGGAAATTAAACTGAGGCCCCATGCTTACAAAGCAAAGACTTGACCATCTAAGCTAACTCTCCAGCCTTCTGAATCCATTATTTTAAAATTCTCACATAAACTTATCAGCAAGGAAGAAGGTTCTGAATTACTCATATCGGGTGTCTTGGCAAAACAGGCAACCTTCCGAAGCAGGTCCTGCCAAAGTCGTCAGCTCCCGCCCGGTGTTCCTCAGAAAGCAGTCTTATCTTTCTATCAGTTGACTAAACAAGAAACCAACTGAAGTCAGGTTTTTTAAATCAGGTAAGTAACTTGGCACATTCGAGAGATAGGCTACTGCATATCAATTATTATTTTAACTGAAGTATGAATATCATGCTTATAGGAAGTAACAGAAGCCGGTTACATAAAGAATAGATTTTCCTGGAACAACCTCAGAGTCTGAAACACTATCGTCTCCCATACCTATAAACTCTCCTCATCCTAAGAACCCAGTGTTTTAGAGTTAAAAATCAAAAATTTTTAGTACTGTGTGTCTCAATTTGACTAAATTCAGCATAAAAAAACAAAACTTTTTTTTTCTAATTACATGGTGCCAAATGACTGAATTTGCTGAACTTTTCAATTATTTATTTGGGTGGCATGTAGACATATGTTGATTTCACAAGGAATGTATCATGCATATTAAAGATGATAATTAATCATCGCTCGTTTGAGAGCGAGATTGTTTATGCTCGTAACTTCTCTGCTTTCTAGAAAAAATAAATTCAGATTAGAGTAAAAAGATCAAAATAAGGTTGGGTAAAAAGCAGCAGTTTGGCAGTTCTGCTGTCAGTAGTACTGAAATAGTATTGAAGTATTATAAATAGCACTGAAAATACTGGGCAGACAGAAAGTAATCTTAAGCAATCCATGGATATCTTTTTAGCATCTAACACTGAACATGCTGTGTGCTTCAAGTTCATTGCCTCTGTTTATCCTCTTTACCTGGGGGAAGTCACCTACTCTTCTCTAAATATTACTTCTCAAACCTCCTGAGTTTCCCAAGTCAGTATGAATCACAGACTCTTCTGAGAGTGTGGTTATTTATCGCACCCCTTTGCCACAATGCTATGAAATTAGTCACTTATTCGTGTCCTTATGATCACTTTCTGTAAGGGAAGCACTTACTGAGAGCCTCTTTGAAACAGCCACCCTCCATCTGCAGGCCTGAGACCGACAGCATCCCCTGACAGGCCAGGATCATCTTCAGAATTATAAGAATTGCACAACAGCAGCTCCACCCCAGAACACCATGAATGGGGAACCCTGACGGTACAGAGAAGTAACCTACCAGGGGATTCTTAGACCAGCTACATTTTGAGCTTTGTGTCAGACAGGAAGATGCCCGGATGGGGGGATAAATGTAGTGATAAGAGAGCTTTAAATCTGACCTCAGGACTCCTCCACCCTGAAGCTGCTTCCCCACTGCTGAGCCATGAGAACTCCGACCCAGTGAGGCATTGCCTCACTTCCTTTAGTTCAAATGACACAGGGTACAGTTTTCAGAGACTCCTCCAAACTGGAAGAGTAAAGAGTTAAAGGTAAAGGAGAATAAGACTTACAGTGCAGAGCAATTTGGAAAGCAGTGGAGAGTCCCGGAGTTAATGTTAATCACAAAGACGTACTGACCCCGCCGTTTGAAAACAGAATCTGCTCTGCCACCCCACTCCAAAATACCATTACACCACATGGCACAGTCAGATATCTGGCAGACTAAACCCTGTTTCCGTAGCAAGGCATCATAAAGCAGACGCAAAAGAAATAACCCTCAAGATGCAAAAGCCAGAGGGCTGAGGACCAGTAGAGTTTCACACTCTTATCTAGGAGCTAAATAATGTCTTCTCTAGAGAGGTATTTTATACACTCCAGCAAAGAATTCTATTGTTGTCAGCTAGGTACCAGTATACTAAGACTGCAGAAGTAACCCACGTAAGTGCCTGCGTGGCATGCACAAAGCCCTGGGGCCTGTCTACACCTCTGACTCTACCCCTCAGCATAAACTAGGTGCAGTGGTACATGCCTATAATCCCAGATAGGAAGGTGGAGGCAGGAGGATGAGGAATTAGCCATTCTCCACTGCATAGTGAGTTTGAGGCCAGACTGTGCTATGTGAGACCTTGTCTCAAAAAAAACCTGTTTTATCTAGTACATGCTATCTAAATATATCATAGAGAGATATTCTACAAGATTAAAAAGTAACCACATACAATATTGGTAACTACATCTATATATTAATATTAATCTTACCATTAATTTCTAGGACTAGTGTTCATTATGTTCTCAAAGATGGGCCTGAAAATAAGTTCATGAAAAAAGTAATAGATTTAAATTTTGTGTATGTGTGTGTGTGTGTGTGTGTGTGTATTCACTTTACATCCCAATTGCTGCCCCCCTAGTCACACACACACAGTCCCTCCCCCATCTCCATCTCCTACTCCTCTGAGAGGGTGGTGTTTTCCCCTGAGTATCTCCCCACTCTGTCACATCAAGTCTCTACAGGGCTATGCATATCCTCTCCCACTGAGGCCAGACCAGGCAGCCCAGTCAGGGGAACGTCAAAAGACAGGCAATGGCCTTTAGGACAGTCTCTGATCCAGTTGTTGGGAGATCCACACGAAGACTGAATTGCACATCTGCTACATATGTGCAGGGGACCTAGGTCCAGCCCGTATATGCTTTTTGGTGGTTCAGTCTCTGAGAACACCTAAAGGAAATTTTCCAACTATTTTTATAAAACTTGTTTTTCTTACTTCAAAATACTTTCTATTTGTTAAGGAAATATATAGAAACAAAGATATAGATGAAAACCACAAGTGACATCTAAATGGGAATGAGAAATAACAATTGTTACTTTTCTTTGGTCTCTCCATTTCTGAAGCAATGTTACTGTCATATGTTAACAGCCATCGTAAAAGCTGCAACACTCTCTGAACAGAGTCTGGGAAACCTTTTATTTTCTATTTAAAAATACTGCCCAACAAATTTCTCCAGTCTGCACTCTGTCATTCAGAAAGCCATCATTTTTGCCACATGTAAAATATATTCTACCTGAAAAACAATGAATAAAATGGCAAATATGAGAACTAAAACATCCCTGTAATGGCATCAATTAGAAAACAAGAACATAACTATTACTCTTTACCACTAAAGTTTTCTATCAGCAATGTTCCTCCTGTATTATTAGCATCCTTTAAGATGGCTGTGTGCCAACATAAAGATAACTTTTAACGGACAATCACAACTCTAAGATACATTGCTGCTAATACAGTGTCATATTAGTGCCATATACAAAGTACACACCGGAGGCTTCTCCTTGGAAAGATTATACACTTTTGGGATGGTGAGATGGCTCAGCAGGCAAAGGTGTTTGCACCAAACTGGACTTCCTAAGTCCGATCCCCAGGATCCACAGAATGAAAGACAGAACTTACTTTGACAAGTTGCTTTTGGATTCCACATGTGTGCCATAGAGCACGCATCCATGATCATGCATGTGCACACGCTGACATGCACACATATAAACAAATGTGATGAAAACAATCTTAAAGAAGTGTGCGTGGAGAACTCCGGTTCTCAGTGCTTTTATCAGTGTGTACTTACTGTGTGTTGTATTGTCTACTTTCACGTGCCGCCATTTTGTTACAGATAGAGGTTGTACCCCACAATTGAAAGTACAGATTTTATATTTATCCTTTTACCACCTCAGCATCCTGATGATAAATTCTCAGCGGCAGAGTTGGGACATCTGTGCTATAAACTCTTTTCAGACTTTGAGGTTCTTAGACTACCACGAGGCTTTGAAACCATTCCCATCAGCGGCAAAAGAAAGTCCTAATTTCCCAGGTAAGTGCTGATGCCAGATAATTATTTCTTTAAAGTTGGCCAATTTGCTAACCGTAAAACATTACCACATTTTTGTTTTGGTTTATGCTCTTTTGGGTATCACAGAAGTTGATAAAACCAAATTGCTGAAGGCATTTAAAGGCCAATGGAACCCCAGGGGAGGACAATTAAACACTTAAAATGGGGAGGGCACCTGGGAAAGTTCTCCTTTACCAGAAATAGGCATTGAAAGAATGCATGACATTGAGATCAGAAAATAATTTAGATCTCGTGACAATTGTAGGTAGTTAAATCAACATTGCAGGTATCTGAATACAGATTACAGAGATTACAGATTAGGTTCTGATGTGAGCATCTGTGAGCATCCTTTTTGCTCTGTTTTTCCAGGTTGAATTCATCCTGATGTTGCGTTGAAGTTCAGTCGCAGGCTGTTTTATTAGGGCTGTGCTGATCCGTTAAGAGATATCTTATATATTGGAGTCATAAATGCCCTTGAAGGATGCTAATACTGCATGAAGAACATGGCTAGTCTGATGGAAGCATTTAGTAGCAAGCAGGGACCAAGCCAGGCCATGGTAGGGATGCTGTGATTAGCACTATCCGCATTTGCTCAGCCCTCTCTGTGTGTGACCGCCATAAGAAACAGCTGTCATTTTTATTGCATTATTTGAAATCTGAACACATTACTTGGTTTCTGCCTTCTGGCACTTTGAATCCCTAGGTTTGAGAAAAGTATTTTATTTTGACCAATTTTACAGTGTATATGAAAGGCATGATTACAGCAAAGACATAGGAAAAAATAGTAAATTAAAGTTTCCAATATATATATATATATAACTCAGATGCCAATTTAGTACTACACACTAATATTAAATTATAATATAAAGGTCAATTCCTCTAGTAGACTTAAAGTACACAAAAGTGTGACACCCTGACTCTACCCAGATACAGATTGATTCTGTACTATACAACAGTACCCAACATGTTTTTCATTCATGAAAATTCTCTTACCTGAGTCTATTTGAGCCCTGGGAATTTCTATGTGGGTGGAGACACAGCTAATACATGCGCCGAAGTACATTTGAGGACACAGCTTGTCACCTCACATCAAGTGATAGGTGGATCTGGACTCTGATGAATTCACATGACAACATGATGACCCACACCTGTACCCTGAGTCTTCCTTAAACCAGGTCTGCCTTTGACTCGTGTCTGGATCAAAGGCGTATCATCTCACCACTCAGTGGGACATACGGAAAGACTGTTCTGAATAAGTAACTCCAATGAAGAGTTAACTTCATCAGGATAATGCATCCTATCCACTGTGTGTCAGCTGTGAGGAAGGAAGAAAGGGTAAAGGGAGGGAGGGAGGGAGGGAGGGAAGAAGGAAGAAAGGAAGGAAGGAAGGAAGGAAGGAAGGAAGGAAGGAAGGAAGGAAGGAAGGAAGGAAGGAAGGAAGGACTTTTGGTTTTAGTTTTTGTTTTGTTACTTCATTGTTGTTTTGAATGGGCTTTTGAGGTAGAGTCTCCCATACCCCAGGCTAGCCTCAAACTCACTATACAGCCAAGGATGGTCTTGAACTCTTAAACTTACCTTTGGGATTACGAGCAACACCTCAAGCCCCCTGCCATGGTAGCAGTACCATTCCGACTCCATTCTACTTTCCAGAAAGTCACAGTCTTCTTGGCCGACAGTTGATTATGTGTCAAACCTGAGGTCCTAGGTAACAAATGCTAGGAACAAACTAGGTGAATTCTCCTAGAAGAATACTCAAGTGTGCTTTGTGCCCTAAAAGTGGTTTTAGATGTTGATGGCAATGCCCTTTGGGCTCCATACGATTCCTATGCTGTGCTGTGCTTGTCCATGAACATGAGGTCTAAGGACTAAAAGACAAACAAAATCAATGATGGCAGACTTAAAGTTACATGAGTCTAGAAATGGAAAGAATTTCATAATATTGTCTAATTTCTATTCTCTGGTTTCCAGATGAGAACCCCACTGGCTCGGATACATACAAAAGTCAGGAGAAGTGGTCTTTATGTGCTGATGAAGAACATGGACATTTAATAAGTGTGAAGAACATGCACTCCTGTCATCCCAGAACTTGAAAGAATAAAGTAGGAAGAGCACAAGGTCCTAGGCAAAGACGGCGGAAATCTAATTAATTAATTAACTATGCTCCAGGTGTGGAAGCATGTGTCTGTAATCCCAGCTCTCGGGAGAAGGAGGCAGAAAGGTCAGGGGTTCAAGGTCATACTTGGCTGCTAGTGTGTTTGAAACCAGCCTAGGCCCTAGGAGACCCTGCCACAAAATAAAACAAAGCAAAAGTCTAATTAATTATTTAAAATCAACTAAAGTGTAGGATATAGAAAGTCCCCTCCCTCAAAGTCATTCTGTTAAGAGTTATGCTTCGTAATCAGGTTCCTGAATGTGAGATCACCATTAAAAACTAAAACTTGAAATGGTCCCTTCTGCAATGGCATTTTCTCCTTCAAGTTATTATTTATTTTTATTTATTTATTTAGTTCCCCTGAAGCTTTCTTCTAATCTTGCCCTTGCCCTATGAAAAAGCTTAAAGGTATGCAAAAGCAAGAGAAAATACTAATGTGAACCCATGTGAGATGCACTCTGCAGAAGGCCAGTCTGTGGAATTTAACCTTTCTACTAGCCACCACCTCCTTTCGAAAGTAGGTGTCAGACATCAAATATTTTATCCATAAATGCATCTGCATCTATCTACAAAGGATAAGGGCTTTTTAAATGCATCACCACAATAACGGTAGGACGCAGGACTCATAAACACCTAGGAACTTCATTAGCGTAAGATTCCTGAACCGGCACACCAGTTGTCCTTGACCTTAGGACCGTTACCTACAGTTTGATAAGCACCGAGGTGCTGATTTGACATTTCCTTACATACTGAGCATTCCTGCAACAGCTCAGATGCTCTGGAGGGGAGGTGGCCCAGATTCTTACCTTCCAAGAGGAAGCACAGAATAGAAGCAGAGAGAGTTCTGCGATCAGACAAGGTGTCGCTAATAGCTCTGACCCATTCCTTGTTGAGTGTGTAGATGAAGGCATGCATCTCATTTATCTTTATGATAGAGATATGGGTGCCTATCTAGCAGAGTTGCTAAGAGCGCTGAGTTTAGACAATTATATTGAAGAATCAGAGGAGATCTGGGACTGATTCTGTCCAGCGCCCCTCCCCAACTTCAGGATACCCAAGTCCTGTATATAAAATTGCATGATACCGTGTTTACATACAGCCAGCCTTACATGTCCCTAATATACTTTAAATAGGCTCTGGATTACTTGTAATAACTAACACACTGTCAGTGCTATATAAATATTTGTCACCCTGTTTTGTATAGAGGATAACAACAAAGAAAAACTTTGTATATACTGAATACACACAGAATTTTTTAAAGTATTTCCAATTCAACTGGGTATAGTAGCACATATCTTTACTCCCAGCACTTGAGATGCAGGGGCAGGCAAATCTCAAAGTTTGAGGCCAGTCTGGTCTACATAGAAAGTTCCAGTACAGTCAAAGGGGGGGGGAGCAAACATTTTTTCAGTCCAGACTGGTTGGTTAAATACAGATACAGAAGGCTAACTGTATCTAAAGACTACAGAGTCTGACACAAATCAGCAAGCAGAAAGCAGCTGTCCTTCTCTTAGAGTTTATAAATACTGAGTCACTAGTAATCATTCACCTAGACTAACTGGCTTTTAATACAAGTAAGCAAATACAGAAGTACACTTACAGTATCATTCTCATTCTAAATTGCACAAAGAACGCCTTAAGAAACAAAGAAAAAAAGGAAGAGAGGAAGGAATGGAGAAGGGGGAAGTAAGGGAGGAGCACGGAACAAGGGCTGGGGAGTAGCTCGGTTGGTGGAGTGCTTGCCTTGGGAAGTGGAAACACAAAGATTAAAATGCTGTGTTTTGAGGAGTCAGCCTCAACACGAGACACTATTTCCAAAGAAAGAAAGTCAGGGAGTGTAGCCTAGTAGTTGGGAAGTTGTCTCACATGTGCAAGGCCCTGAGTACCAATGGTCATTCCTTTGAAATATTGGGGTTTGTTAAATATAATCAGGTTTAACAAATAGTAGTTGATGAATTGATGACTGAATTACTTAATGAGCAAGGTGGGGAGATCTTCGACCTGGCTGCACTATCTTTATGGGAAAGGCACATTTTAACCATGTGGGCTGATGAAGACCTAAATGCTTAAATAGCTTTGAGTCTCAGGTCTTCACTAGGCTTGTTTTTATACATGTCCCTCTCACTAAGGGAGGAAGCTTTTATCCCAAGGAGGCCTTTGAGAAAAAGCTATTGCTAAGTGGTTGAACGCTAGAATATTGCCAAACTCAATCTATCTCTAATGAAGATATAGCCTTCACTCATAATTCATGTAGCACTGATTGTAAATAACCTTTTGCCATTAACATCCAGTTATTTTACTAGATTTTTTCACTATACCCCTCTGAGGTAAGCCAGATGAAGAAACTGTGGCCACGAATGTTCAAAGAATTTGTTTAAGAGAGGAAGGTGATGAGGGTGGGCTGTCTGAACCTAGGAATCAGGAAGCCTCTCTAAACTGAGTATCAAAAGGCTGGAGAGAGAGCTCATCAGTGAAGAGAAATCATGCTCTGCTCTTGCACAGGACCCAGGTTCAGCTCCAAGCACCCATGGTGATCAGCCCACAACTGTCTGTCACTCCAATGCCAGGGGATAAAAGATCTCTGGTCTCTGTGGGCACTTGCTCTCATGTGAAAAGACACGCATGCATACACATGAGTTTAAAATGATAAATATATTTAAATAAATAAAGCAAGCACCAAACACACTAGGTTGTCCACCATGACACCATCCCAGGCATCCCTATCATGGCTCTTACCCTGTGCAGCCAAGATCACCTGTGGGGACAGTTCTCTTGTGAGCTCAGAGGTACTTGTGTCCTATCCCATCTTTCCAGCCCTCCTGTAGCACACACTAGTCCTTAAGTGCTTAATCAGTGCACAGATGGTGGTTGAGTAATTGAGATAAGGGGTAAGTGCCACACTAGAGCAGAATCTGATAACCCAGTTATCTTAAGGAGGGCCCAAACACTTGCCCATCAGTCACTGCTCATTTGGAGCTCGGATCATGGTCTCTCTTACCTTATCAAGATATGTGTGTACCTCATCCTTCCCCTTCTGAGCCCCCTGCCTTCCTTCTTCAGGTCCTTTCCATTCTCAGTCACCAATACATACTAGTATGTGCATCTATTTCTAAACTATGCTTCTTCCTGCCTCATCTCCCCCAGACCCCAAAACATTTCTTTTTTTCTTAACCCCCCTCTTTCCTAGTTTTCCTCCTACTCATGCTTTTAAATCGTCCAGTTCAACGTCCCTTCCCATTTTGTTCACATAAACAGCACTTAAGGAGGTACTACCACTGTGAAACAGGCAGGCCTGTTTTATACAATATAGGATATGCCTATAATTCCAGAATTTAAGAAACAGAGGCAGGAGGATCATTCTCAGTAGCAAGACACCTGATCTAAATAGGGAGTTACAGGCCAGCTAGATAATAGGAGTCTCTCTCAAAAACCTTGATTATTAACCAACAAATTAAACCAAGTGCCATTGTGGATGCCACCTGAGAACATGCATTGGATTGGATATTGCCTGGCATTCAACTCCCCTGTCCAAAGTATTGCACATGTCATCCCTTGGCTCCTCCTCCTTTCTTTCTGCTTCCATATTTCAAGTCTCCCTTGCTAGTTGATTCCATGGTCCAAGTCACTGAATGATAAATTCAGAACGGTTCTACCACAGACCTCTTCTCGCCTGTTTTCTTTCTCTAGGCTATGGGTCCCATGCTAGAAGCTCATGTACCTGATGAATGTCAGTAACTCGGCCACTCCCAAAATTCCATGGCCAACTCAGATCTCATGCAGATCTCTGTATTCTGAACCCAAACATCAGATTAGTCCAAGCTTCCAGTCACCTGTTGCCTAGACACCCCCCTCCCTAAACACTGCTAGGTCTTCCTCCTGAGACATGGTCCTATTCTCTGTCTTGGAGAAGAGCAAAAACCTATCCCTTCTGTTAGTAAAGTCAGACATCTAGGCTCCATCTTTGGTTCTCTCTCCCCTACCACTCACATCTAGGCCTTCATCAAGACCCACTCTTGAGCTTTTTAGATGTATCCTTTTTCCCTTTATTCTCATCTGCTAGACTTCAAAAAATTACTGCTCTTGCCTAGCCGAGTCCCTGCTTCAACTACGCTCCATAGTGAAATATTCTGTGCATCCTGCTCCACAATCCTCCTGTGCTTTCCCATTGCTCTGGGAAGAAATAGCCACCGCTACCTGGCAAGAAACAGCAAAGCCCCCAGTCTGTGGGATCTACTTGCTGCTTCCCTCTGTACTATCTTCACCTCCTGGTCTTTTCCTCCAGTCATCTTTCCTTTTTTTACCTCACTGTGCAAATTTTCTTTAAGCTAAGCACCTTGTAGATGCTCATCTCCCTTCCAATGAGTTCTCCTACTCCCATGGACCTTCCTACCAAACAGATGTGCCTGAGCTAATCAAGGCCCTTCTTAAAGGAAGCCTTGCAGAATGGAATCTCCAGATTAAAGAAGTCCCTTTCCTCTCTATGGTGTTGAATTTTCCCAAAGAAATACTGGCTACACGACACTTCATTTCCAGGGCATGTAAGAGGCTGGCCTAATTCCATTTGATTTTCCCAATCCTGGCACTTGGGGGCTGGATGCAGGAGGATCAGACATTAGAGATCATCTTTAGCTCCAGGAACCTTTATGTCAAAAAACTGAAAGACAAGGACATGCCGAGACATAGATTTTATTTCCTATGAACAGAATGAAGATAACAAATATTGGACCAATAAGTGAGGTATTTAGCCAGTAAAGGTACCTGTGCCTAAACCTGATGACCTGAATTTAACCCCAGGACCCCAGATGGTAGGAGGAGTGAATGAGCTTACCAGGTTGTCCTTTGTCCTCCACATGTGCACAAAACAAATAAACAAAAATGTGACATATTTTAAATGTGAAGAATAAATATTATCACTAATGGGGGCATTTAAGATCCTTTAATCCAGTGGTTTCCACAGTACTCTAGTGACCAAGGCACTGAGTTATTGAAAATCCTGCTTTATCTCTGTCTTCATCAGAAAAAAATTTTTTTTCTATTTTTACAGTGCTGAGGATCTTGTGTTCTGTTGTATGCTAAACAAGGGGAATACCACTGAGCTACACTCTCATTCCCTCTACGTTGGTAAATCATGATTCTGAAGACAATTCTCTTAGAGAAAATGGCTACTCTGATAGAAGAGGTTCAAAATCTGTTAGCCCAGTGGCTTTGTGGTCTATATTAGAAGAGTAAGCCCGGAAAACAGAAAGTGGTTTGCATCAAGTGCTAAAGCCAATTATTGGCGGGGAAGGTCACATTCCAGGCATTGTACAGAATGGTCAGTCTGAAACTTGAAGAAGAACTGCCAGCAGGGCTGTTGGCCTGTGTGAAACGTGCATCGTTCATTATGGAGGGCGTCGAGTAGGTTGACATCCAGGGCATGTAGTGCATTGTGAAATAAGTCAGATATGAACCATTCTGGAGATGATATATGGATCTTAGTTTATTGGATGCCATTTTCAAGATTATAAAACCCCAAACTAATTTTCTCTTCAACCTCAGTTGATATGAAGATGTGCATATCTCTGAGATCTAGCCTACTCTCCATCACCACAATAAATATTATGACAAACAACTTAACTACTTAATAAACTGTCTTCTCCTTTGTACTTTCAATGTCTCCTGGAGCCAAAAAGAGGCAGAGGAATTTAAAACTCAAGGTGATATGATGTGTAAATCAAAGGGCTAGAGGAAAGCAAGGGTAAGCCTGAGCAGCAGCCTCTGGCCGTACCTCTCATCTCCATAGCTGACTCTCCCTGATTTTAGCCAAGAGACACTCCAATGGAGTTGGGACTACTACTTGTCTATCCTTCAATGCCAGAGGACACACCCCAATTGTGTATATGGCCTTTCTTCTGGCCTCTCTCCTTTGACTTCCTATCTTAGAAACCATAGTGTTCATATTGCATTAATCTTAGGTTACTTTGAATAACTGTGTGATTTAGTACCATATATGGTCTTCTCAACTAAACTATAAATCTATCTGCTTCAAATACAGTATCTCATCTGTGCTGCCTTACCCCAGATGGTCATACATCCCATCTGGGGCGGTTTGAAAGAGAATGGTCCCCATAGGCGCTTGTGTTTGAATACTCGGTCACCAGTAGGTGACTATTTGGAAAGAATTAAAGGTGTGGCTGTGTTGAAGGTAGTATGTCATTGAGGATGACCTTTGGGGTTTCAAAAGACTAGAGGCATGTTGAGCAGATGTTCTTTTAGCTTCCTGTTTGTGGTTTAAGATGTAAGCTTTCAGGAACTGTTCCACCCTCCTGCAACCTGATACCACTTCTCTGCCATCATGGACTTAACGCCCTGGAACCATATGTCTTAATTGAACTCTTTCTTCTCTAAGTTGCCTTGGTCATGGTGTTTTAGCACAGCATCAGAAAGTCAACTTTTTTTGTTGAGCCCTATGAGTGATATGTATTTACTATGTGTTGAACTGTTTTGTTGTTGTTATTACTGTTTAAATTATTATCTCGTATTGAGTACATGTTTTCTTTTGGGTTGTTTTAGTTTGGTTTGCTTTTAGTGATGAGTTCTCATGTACCTCAGGCTGGTCTTTAACTTCATGCTTACCCAAGGATCATCTTTATTTCGTCTGCCTTGTCAGAATGCTGAGATTGCAGGTGTGGAACACCACTCCTGGCTTCTGCAGTGCTGTCAATAGAATCTATAAATAGTTCTTTCTGGGCAACCAACTGAGCTACATCCCTACCCTGAGATTTCTTGGCAATGGCAATGATGAACCAAATGAAAGATAAAACAACGAAACACCATTTTCCTTCCTTCCTGGGAGAAAACACTAATCAATATTGAAGTCCCTGTTGCTCAAGGTATTCCTAATCTTAAGAGCAGAATGGGCTAAAAATGTGTGTGTGTGTGTGTCTGTCTGTGTGTGTGTGTCTGTGTGTGTGTGTCTGTGTGTCTGTGTCTGTGTGTGTGTCTCTGTGTGTGTGTGTGTGTACATACATGGGAATATTTATTAATGTAAACAAATGTGTATACAATGAAGTCTTTTCCTCCAATATTCTCTACTTTATGAATGAAGACACTTATTTCTCCATCTTCTTTAGGACTTTCATGGGATGGGACAACTCTTCTTGGCCTCAGTGTGCCCCTGTAAATGGAATATATATGTGGGGATTTAATGTATTATGTAATGACTACTCAAAAAGTTCTCATAAAGTACACATTACTAGAGGAAAATACCTCACTGCATATACATTTGTTTATATTAATAAACAGCCATGGGAAATGCACCCCAGGTTGAGAGAGGTATGTAAAATGGACCACATTATTATTGGGATTAAACAAGCTTGAAATAGACTTTGCATGGAGCCACATCAAACATGACCATGTATAAAAGCCACAGCAAGTCAACATCCAGAAAGATATCTGCTAATTGCTCGTGGTGAGGACTTTTTCTCTCAACCATTGCATGAGGATGGTTTTTCTTAACAAATGGTGTTCAAGTCTCAATTCCTTTAAAGGGCTTTGGCTTTCCTCATTATGTAAGAACCCCAGCTTAAATGATTCTGAGCTTGGTTGTTTTAAAAGGAGATAACTAGGTCTGATCTTTTGGAGGAAATTTTCTAGAGAGCACACAAAGCATTAGGTTTCACTCTGGTCTTTTCAAACCAATACAGCAGAGCATAGTATTCTTTGAGTGACAAAGACTTCGTTTATCCCCTGGGCTGCTGATATTTCTTTGCAAATTTTAGTAATATCCCTGGTTTCTTTACCTAAACTCCACTAGCTTCACCATGGTCTGTGCCTTCTACATTGGCAACACCACCATCTCTCGATTCAGATTCCCATGCAGAAATAACCAGATCAAGAGAGTTTTCCCCTGCCAATCACTGCTGAAGTACATGGGATTTCCTTCCCCTCATTGTTACTCTGAATACTCTTGTAACATCTGGGCTTTGTGATCTAGAGAGCGCCAGAGGTGCAGCTGGTTTGCATGCCAGCCATCTGATCCCATGCATTTTGCAAGCATAATAACCAAACAGATATCAGTCATGTTGTCATTCATTCATTTAATTAATTTTTAATAAATTTTAGTGCTGACAGAAGCTAGCACTAGGTTTGTGGATAAGGCTTGGATGTGTGTTTGTTTGTGACAAGATCTCACTATGTAGCTCTGACGAGTCTAGAACTCTCTGTTATAGAACAAAGTAGCCTCAAACTTGCAACAATCCTCCTGCCTCTGCCTCCTGGAGTGCTGGGCTTGCAACTGTACACCTCTATGCCCACCATGGTTTCAATTTGACTCTAACTTTGTAATTGTGTAGTAGCTCTTTGCCTCTGTTTCATTACTTATAAAATATTAATTTATGAAAAAGTTAGCCCAGAGTTGTGGCATAGAGGCTAAATCAGGAGAATTATGGGTTCAGGGCTAGCCTGGTCTATATAATAAGAGTCTATCTCAAGTATTAATGGTGATGGTGATGATGATGACAATGGCCATGGTGATAGTGATGATACAGTTGACTCTACAAGTCATTCTAGATATAAAATAGATATTAACACTGTCATCCTCAACTTTGGAGGAAATCCTAAATTGAGACATCTGGCTCATGTCCAGACTTAACAAACAAGTGTGTACGTATTTGCTCTGCCAAAAAATGACGATGCTGGTGTGGCTATAAAATTAGTGAACCTGGAATACAAAGCCCAAGACACACTAGAAAGAGATGCCAGTGGCAACACAGACAGAATTACAGGGAAAAGAAAATTAGAAGTAGCCCAGTCCAAGACTCCACCAGTTTTAGAAGTGGGGAGCGTGGTTTCCTGCTATGATACTTTCGGGTGACTTTATACAAATGGCAGCCCTCCTTAGGCTTATGGTGTGATTAATGATGATGACAACTTAATTGTGCAAATTAAATAATAGCTTGAAAATCATTTGAAATATAGTAAGTACTTCATAAACAACTTATGTTACTCTCATGATATATTTTGTACATTTGTTTATTTGTGGCAGTTCTGGGAATCAATTCCAAGATTGTAGCATCCAAATCCACTGAGCTACATCCCAACCATTCATACTTTTACTCTCTGAGTTTGGTCTCTGTTTGCCTGTTTGTTGAGATAAGGTGTAGCCCTGACTTGGCTGGAACTAGAAACCTAGAACAGACTGGCATCAAACTCGGAGATCTGCCTGCCTCTGTCTCTCAGCGCAGGGGGATTAAAGGCACATGCTACAATGCTCCACCCCTCCTTGCCCCACCCTGGTCTGAGGTCATTTGAGCAATGGGTGAGGTGCAGCCCCTAAAGGGGGAAAGAGCTGGGTTTAGTGGTGCATCTCTTTCCAGCAGAAAGTTCACTAAACTAGTCTTAGCCCCTGAGATGCTGGAAATTCTGACAAATCCAGTGACTAAAGAAGGTTACAAACAGCATAGACCCTGAATTGTGGACTACTGTAAATCTTTACTGTACTGCAGAGTGGAGCATGCTAACAGTGAGAAGCCCAGATCTAAGTTCATCAGGAAACCACAGCTGAAGGCCAAGCTTCTGGGGTGTCACAGTTTCCATCTGCAATGTCCTTCATAAGATCATGCTTTGAACATGAGCTAGAGGTGCTATTTGGGAAGTTTGTGGAACCTTTGGGACATATGGCCCAGTTGGCAGATTTAGTTCTCTGAGAGCACACATTTGAAGGTTATGTTCCACCTCCAGCTATAGTCCTGTTCTCTGATTCCTGGTCTCGCGAGTGTGTGAGAACTTCCTCTGTCACATGGTTGGGGTACCACGGAGTCACTTCAACGTATCTCCTCCTCCATGATCTCAACCCATGAGCAGAAGAAACCTTCCTGTCCTTAAGTCCTTTCTGCCAGGTATTTTTCTCACCATGCTAAGAAAGGTAATTGGCAGATGTGGTCAGGCAGCTGGTCACTGACAGAGCCAGACTTCACATCTACAGGTTCCCATTACAAAACAGTTTGTATAATTCATCCATCCATCCATCCATCCATCCATCCATCCAGAACCAGTCTAGGTATCACTTCTGTGCCTATAGACATGAGCAGGGGTAATACAAAGCTCTATTACTGGGCTTCAGAGAGAACTCAGATAGTAAAGTGCTTGCCTTCCAGAATGCACATGTTTTGTTTTGTTTTTCCCATTAATTAATTTATTTATTTATTCACTTTTCATGACAATTGATGCCCTGCCTCCTCCTCCTCTTCCTCCTCCTCCTCCTCTTCTTCCTCCTCCTCCTCCTCCTCCTCCTCCTCCTCCTCCTCCTCCTCCTCCTCCTAGTCTTCCCTCACACAGCCCCTCTCTCCATCCCTTCTCCATTGAGAAGGTGGAGCCCCTACCCCTACTGGGTACCCCCAACCCTGACACATCAAGCTTCTGCAGGGCTAGGGTATCCTCTCCCAAAAGGCAGCCCAGTTAGGAGAATGGGATCCATGGGCAGGCAACAGATTTAGGAACAGCCCCAGTTCAAATTGTCGGGAGATTTGTATGAAGACAATTTAAAAAAAAAAAAAAAAAAAAGTTAAGTGTAATGACTAACCCTTGTAGCCTCAGCATGGAGGAGATGAGGGAGGAGGATTTCTGGGGCTCACTAGCCAGCCTAGACTACTTGGTGAGGCCAAGACCAGTGAGGAAAATAGAAAAAAATAAAACAAGGTAGACACACCGGAGGATCAACATACACACTTATGTTTAGTTGCACACACACACACACACACACACACACACACACACACACACACACCATGGACTCATCAGGAGGATGCAATGAGCAGCACGTATTGCTTTAATAAACTTATCCTACTCTAGAAACCCAAGGCAAACATCAGCAGTTCCATGCTTTCTTACTGTTCAGCCACCAGTCCTTTGCAGCCGTGCTGGGCCCGCATGAGAATTCTCAGCAGCAATCTGTGCTAGCCACCGCTGACTTCCTGCTTTCTGTCGACCGGGCTTCAGCAAGGGACTTTCCTCCGTGGTATGCTAACCTACATTTTCCAAACCATCAGGTCCTTTGCTATTGAACCTACCAGAACAGAAGGGAAAAAAAAAATGTTTAACACAACACACAGAAAGCAGCCTGGGCACCTATTTAAAGATATGCAGACATGATTTATTTTAGTTTTTAGTAAACTTGACTGTGATAGTCCTGAGAAGCACATATCATTATGTTGTCTGAGAAATGTTTGAGGCAAGAACACCACATCCTAGTGAGTAACAAGGATTACATAAGTAAGAAGATAAGCAACACCACCCACCGATTGCATGGAACTGCTAATGCTGAGTTCTTGGCCGCAGCCTGCAGTAAATAGGAAGAACAGAACTTCAAAATATTACTCCCCATTGTTGCATAAAACCACGACTGGTTTGACATGATTGTTCATTTCGCTTTTCGTGATTCTTAACTCCCTATCTAAAGCTCAACTGTGCCTTTCATTCACAAATCAATGTTTAGCAAAAGTCCTTAAATCAAATGGAAACTTGAGAAAAAGTGCATAATAACTAAAATTAAAAAGGACCTTATTCCTCAGTTGGGGAAGAGCTCCACGGTAAAGCATATGCAGAAACGCCTGCATTCAAATTCTAGTATAAGCGTGCAAACACACACACACAAACACTCACACACACACACACACACACACACACACACATACACACACTTTGTTTTCATGGTTCAAATTCTAGTGTAAGCATGCAAATACACACAAAAACACTCACGCACAAACACTCACACACACATACACACGAATAATATATGGACCATGTCTCCAATTCCCATTTGCTTGGGAAGAGGTCTCTTAAGGATTTTTGCTAAACACTGCTTTGGGAATGAGAAACACAGCTGAGCTTTCAGATAGTGTTGACAGAGGAGTGCCCACATGCCATAGTATGATGTGGAAGTCAAAGGACAATTTGTGTCAGTTCTCATGGTCTACCAGGTGGGTCTGAGGGACCGAATTCAAAGTGCCAGGTTTGATGGCAAAGCCTTTCCCTGCTGAGCCATCTCGCCAGTCTAGAACAAAGCCTTGAAACAAAGAAATCCTACAGTTCTCCTCACTCTGCTGTGGTTCAGCTTTACAATAGAAAGCTCTTCAATGCGGCTAATGTACATCTCAGGACCAGTGTGGTGTTGCATATCTCTACTCCCAGCACCGACAAGGCTGAGGTAAGAAACTTGCCCTAAGTTTGGGACTAGCCTGATCTACACAGCACATTCCCAGGCCACTGTTTCCAAGTGCTCCTCCTCAGAGCACAGATCACGCACATTGAAAATGTGAAATGTTCTATTCAAACTGCGAAAGATGCAATGTTATTACTAGAATATTCCACTTTTTCAGTCTATAAATAATTTTGCCTAATTATCCCATTTTTTCTAGCAGACTCTTCTCTTGCCCACCCCCACCCCACCTTACGTATACCCAAACACATTCAGAGCTTAGCTCTTGAAATGTCTGTGAAATGTACACAGTAGATGGTGTTTCAGATTCCCAATGTTGATAGTTTACAACTGGAAAGTCCTTAAAGTCAGGGAAGTGCCTAAGTAGTCCACAGGAATGTTGTCAAATCCTTCTCCAGTGTAAGCCATAAGCCCCAACGTTTCTTCCGTGAGATGGAGTGTCTTGGCACCCAGGCTATTGTCATGCCGGCTGTGAAGCCAAAGGTGATGTTGAATTTCTGATTCTCTGGCTCTAGCTCTCAAGGGCTGGGATGGTAGGTCGCTCTGCCATACCTGGCTTTCCATATTCTTTGTAAATTTCTGGTCAGTATAACCTTTGCAGATGACTTCCTTCCTGTGTGCACAATTCCTAACATATAGGAGCTATATAAAATAGTTCCTTAGGGCCAGCAAAATGGCTCATTGGGTAAAGTCGATTGATTGCCTTCAAGACTGACAATCTGGATTTGATCCCCAGGATCTGAATGTTGGAGGGAGAGGGACAACTTCCACAGGTAGTTCTCCATGCATGACAGATGTACTCAGACACATGCACACACACACACACACACACACACACACACACACACACACACACACACGCAATAAATCATTGTTTTTTTTAAGCTCCCCTATTTTAGATACAAATATTCTAAGTCCAAAAATCAAAATCCATCCCAAATCCTCGTCACGGGTGCCTGGACGTTTGACCTTACCTGTGGCCCCATTGATTACATGCGCTGGATTGGTGTGAAGAGTTATCCCACACTGTATGGGGCTACAAGGCCATGGTGTCTAGTATTAACTGTCAACATGACAACATAAAAAAAGCACCTGGGAAATGGGCCTCAGCGTAAGCCTGGGGATTAGTATTTTGATTACATGAATTGTCGTGGGGAAAGCCATCTTAATTGTGGGTGGAACCATTCCCAGAATGGGGTCTGACGGTCTTGTAAAAGGAGAGAGAGCAAGGTGGGTACCATTACATGCCTCCCTTCATCTCTCTCTTCTGACTAGGAATGTCATGTGACATGCATCAAGCTGTGGCCACCTTGACTTCTGTGACATGCTGGACTGTCACTGGAAGTGAGCTCAATAAGCCCTTGCTCCTTTCAATGGTTTCTGTCAAAGTATCTTATAGCTACAGGGAAAGAAACTAAGTCAGCAATCATCCACTGAGGTCCCTACACATCGGTTCTCATCTACAGCAGTCACTTTACTTTAGAGAAAGCTACAGCCCGAAGACAAAAGTTGTCATCCCCTGACAAAGAGAGCAGTCAAGCCAACATGGCACCTGAATGTCCCCTAACAGCCTCTCATTCCTGCATCTCTACATTCATCTTGCTCGGGGCTACACAAACTTGCCCACTGACCTGGGCACTGGAAACTGGTCCCTGTGGCAGAAACCCTGGAAACCCAAAGACTATTCTGAAGAAGCTAACGTGCCGTGCTAACGTGCTGTGCCCAGGATGGGTTGTTCTGGTCTTCTTGGGTCTCATGTTTGCTTGTTTGTTGTTTGTTTGTAAACAAGACCTCACTGTGAGGCACTAGATGCCCTGGAACTCAGTATATAGATCAGGCCAGCCTCAAACTCCCAGTGATTGGATCTCAAGTGCAGGAGAATTAAAAATCTACCCTGCCACCAGCTTGGGTCCAAGATGAAAAGAGGGGAGGGGGGCAGTGAGGCTCAGTAAGCAGAGGCATTTGCACACACGCACGCACGCACGCACGCACACAAGCGCTCACTCTTAAAAGAAAAAGATTCATGAGAATACAGAGAAATGCTGGTTTCTTCACTGATAACTCCCTGCCTGGTGTTCTGGTACAGCCCCCATCACATGCCAGGCAGACTCCAGTGGGACATGTAGGCAGTTACGGATTTGGTCAGGTGGGCTGCAGTGTTGCTCATTGCTAGAGTGCTCGCCCAGCATGCACAAGACTCTGAGTTCCATCCCAGCACTCTAAAAGACAATTAGCTGAAGATGTAAAGGAGACTTGTCAGGAAGGCAGACATCGAGCAAGACAAGCCGTTGACAACACACCCTGTGAGTGCCCAAGCAGTTGATAGCCTTCCTCTGCATGTGGCAACAATTATTTTTCTCATTGAAATTTTGTCTCGGAAAAAAAAAAAAGAAGAAATTTTATCTTCCCTTCACTTTGGACTTTTATTTGATATCTGCCACTCGATAAGAAATTTCTTCCTCTTCATTCACCCATAGAGGCATTTGGAGAGGTGAAGTTTGTCTATATTTTTTTTTTAATTTAAAATTTTAAATGAGATGGAAAAAATAAAACACGAATATCTATGGGGGGGGTTGGTTGTGTGGTGTTTTGATACCTGTATACATGATGAGCTTTTTATGTCTTGTAAGTGTGTCTACAGATATGCTTCTTTGTGGTAAAAACATTCAAACTCCTGCCTCGTAGCTTTGACAAACACACAATATGTGACTGCTGTCTATAGTTGCTCTCGTGTACGAAGGACACTGTTTACAGCACCCATAAACTTCCCCCAGAGGGGTCTCTAAAGATTTATAGCAAGTTAAACATGGAGAGTCACTAACCCATGGGAAGACCTAAGTGGGGAACTCAGAAAGCCTGCTCATTTCATTTATTAAGGGTCTATAAACCAGTGCTTCTCAACCTGTGGGTCATGACCCCTTTGAAAACCTCAATCTCCAAACAAGTATTTACATCATGGTTCATAACTGTAGCAAAATTACAGTTATAAAGTAGCACCAAAAATAATTTTATGGCTGGGGCTCACCACAATATGAGGAACTGTATTAAAGGGTCCAAGCCTTAGGGAGGCAAGAAACACTGCGAAGAACAGCAGTCTTTACGTAAGGTACTTACTGTTTTACCCTTATATAAGATTCTCCACAAAAGGATTCCAATCTATCTCATACATTCACGTAGGAAAGCAAGATTAAGTCAAAATTACAAAGTCGTAGGCCTCCACGTGCATCCCCGAGGGCATTTAAATTACAGTTTCTCAAAGTGAGCCCTGGCTCTCAGCTATTGATCTCAGCGCTTTGAGCTTTCCTTCAGCCATGCTCAGGGCTCACACTCCTCTGCACGGGGTCACATTTCAACAGATCTTCTGGCCCCCTGGTTCTCCTCCAGCCTGACCTCCAGGAAATAAAGGACCATGTTGGCCTGAGATGGCCATTATGTATCTCCACTCACCAGAAACACCGTCGCCAGGTGGCAAGAGTGCAGGATGACAGATAAACAATCCTACCTTTCATCTCTCAGCTCCCACCACCCACATCCCTCCCACCTGAAAAGGGACCAGAAAACCCCAGGGAGAAAAGATTGGAGATCCTCTGCACCAGGGTGACAAAGAGTCACAAAGTCCACTTGTCGCTGGGCTGGGGATAGAGGGTTCAAGGAAAAGAAAATAGATTATATTCATCAAGCAAGTAATTCATCTTAACGGTCTGGGTGAAGTCTCTCGTTCAACGTGTTTCTGTAAGGGTGGTCCGGCTTAAATATAAGATAAAGTGGGCACAAAGAGGAAAGAAAAAAAAAGAAAAGAATCGTCATTTCTAGTAAATTAACAAATGACTGTAAACAGGGACGGTGTCTGTTCAACTTAGGAACACCCAGAGTACCTCACATGAAAAAGCAGCTGTAGGGAGAGCAAGAGCTGTGCTTGATGGGGTAAGAATTCGATACGATTTAAGGATATCCTAACAGAAAATGTCATAGGGTTGACCCTCCCTGCCATTTTCCTAGCCACTTGATATACACTCATAGGTCAAGATTTTAGCCAAACAATATAAAGCAATAAAACGCAGAGAATGTCACTTGCCTGTAGGAAAGAAATCTCTGAAGGACTTGTCCTACCTGGGAGATTATGCAAAGAGTATCAATCTTCTAAGAAGATGCTGATTTTTAATATGGACATGGTTAAGACTTCCCAGCTCTAACCATCTTAATAATTGTACCATGAACACCTCCAGTATTGGAAGGCAGCTTTAAGTCAAAGTGAAAGCACTGAAAGTCAAGAATGAGAGAAAGACAGTACAGTCAGAAGACCAACACTCAAATTCTAAGCTTGGCTTCTCAAACAAGACGGGTTTTTTTCCTCCTGTTTCTCTGTGTGCAAAAACAGAGAACTGTATTAAATCAACAATGGGGTTCACTCTGGTATCTATAAAGACAGTCAGCTTACAGCACAATACCTACTGAATGCCAGGGGCAGTCTGAAGTCAATAACTCTATTCCTACCAGGCAGAATTAGCAACACGAGGATAGCATCAAACACTAGCAAAGACCCCAGGTCTTTACAAAGAGATAACTTAGGACTCAGCAATCCAACATGGAGTCACTGGCTTTGATGAACGCATTAAGTGGTTCAGAAACATTCTATCCAAGAGCAATGGAACATCAAGACATAAACAACTGTACGTGCAGCATGCCGATTTATACGGTGGAATTTTATCCCCAGGGTTCAATATGCTCTGAGATTTGGGAAGGTTTTTCATTAGGATATCATATGTATGCAATGTGCCCTGTACCCTATTGCCCCATGTTGACGCCACGATTACTCCGTAAGGTAATAACTTTCAATTCTAGAAAATGAGAGCTGGAAAAAGGTATACACTCATATGACAGGAAGTTCCTTCTCAGACTTCATCAGCCATTAATTAGTTAATGTCTCTAGCTAATCACAACTTAGCATACAGTCTTACAGTCACTGGCCAGTGAGCTCTTGGTCCAGTGAGAGATTTTGTCCCAGAAAATAAGGTGGAGCCAGGCATGGTGACACACACCTGTCATCTCAGCACTTCAGAGGCAGGAAGATTAGATCTTCAAGATTATCCTTGCTACATAGTGACTCTGAGGCCAGCCTGTCACAAACAAACAAACAAACAAACAAGAGAGAGTAATGAAGGTAGATATCTGTTGTTTACCTTTGACCTCCATGTGCCCCTTTAAACACATACATGTATATCCATAAATACCATGCACACACACATGAAAACATGCACATACATACACAATGCACACACACATACAAACAAGTAAATAAATAAGTAAATTGAAAATATAAAAGATTAAAAACTATAGCATTAAGTGTAGACTATCCAAAGCCTCAAGCCTCCACAAAGCAGAAAGATGTGGCCAAAATGTCTCAGCTAGCCAGTTAACTTAGCCCTAGCAAGAGCCTCTCCCTGCTCATCATAAATAACAAATTTACCAATTTGTGTAAATGTCCAAGATAAACATCAGAATTATTGCTGTCATAGTGGCCAAATTTTCAAGTTCTCCAAATCAGCCTCTCTCCTCTAAGGATTTCCAAGGAAGTGTGGTGCCTAGACCTGTCCCTGTCCACTTCCATCCCTCCAGTACAGAGAGCCACCCTTGTCCCTGCCTTCATCCATCCCTAGCTGTGACCTAAAGCTACCATCTGTGAGAAGGAGCTCTGCTCTGCAGGCTCACACACACTCTGCACGTCTCCAGTGGGACGCGGCACATTGCTCCACAACCACATGCTGTCGATTCGGAGTCTTATGGTACTTCCCTCCCAAGATTCGTCATCTGTTTGTCCTGGTCTCTAAGTGTTCAGCTGATGCACACAACACACGGAATCAGATAATTTCTCCTCCACTGTGTTTTCAGTATTCCCCCTCCACAAACCTCAGGCTTAATCCAAGCCCGGGGTCACTCCTTTGCATTTCCTTGCAAAATTCTCAAAGTGACAAAGTTCGTTAGTATTCGCCTGGGTTCCTGCCACAAATTTGTGGGTTCCACAATCACCCACCCAGTCATTCTACAACATACAAGTTCTAATTATTGATGTGTAGATGAATTCAAAAAATGCTAAAACTGGGCTGGAGCCCGTGCATGCTCTTTACTACTCCTTAGAGTTTGGATGTACTTAATTGTACATTTATCATGGCTCACTCCAAGGTGAAAATCAGCATGCACTCCCTTTAATACATTTCCCTTATTGTTCATTTTACATAAACCTGCTGATCTCAGCCTGGACTCCGTATGCCAGACAATAACAAATATGAAAAAGATGAGCAAATTAGCACACACACACACACACACACACACATGTTTTTTTTTTTTTTTTTTTTTTTGAGTAAGCCTTGAACTTACTGAATAGCAAATGGTAAGCTCTACCTTCTGGTCCTCCAGCCTCTATCTTCTGAGTGCTGAGATTACACAGTATCCAGTTTATGTGGTTCTGAGGACTAAAGCCAGGGCTCCATGCATGAGAAGCAAGCACCATCAGCTTACCCACATCTGCAGCCAGCCTACTACCTTCTTAAAGAAGAAAACTTGACTCCTTTTACTTCTAGATCTATCACGTTTTTCTACTGACCAGGACATGTTGTAAAATGTCTTCACGATAAGACTTTGTATTAGAAATGTCTATTTTATTTCTGGTTTCTTTTCCCCTTCTAAGCATGACCAGGATCTGCCTTGATACATGCTGAGTAAATGAACATGTGGTATTCAGAAGACGTTCCCACTTCCACCAGAGAACATCAGATGACCGTGAACTACATCTGGTCCTCTTATGGTGTGCTTTGTCCTTTGCATTTCTGGGTTCTTTGGTTTTAAACTACAGCGTTGTATATAACTGAAGAATTTGTACAAGGTATAAGAACATAGAGTTGGCCTTTTGGTTTAAAAAATAATTAGAATGAAGTTTTGACATTGCAACAGTTGACTAGTATCTTAGTTGGGATTTCTATTGCTTCAACAAAAACACCATGACCAAAACAAAAAATGGAGAGGAAAGGGTTTATTCTGCTTACACTTAGGACAGGAACTCAAGCAGGGCTGGAACCTGGAGGCAGGAGCTGATGCAGAGGCGACATAGAGGTACTGCTTCCTGGCTTGCTTCCCCTGCTTGCTCGCTCTGCTTTCTTATAGAGCCCAGAACCACCAGCTCGGGGATAACAACACCCATCATGGGCTGGGCCCTCCCCCACGGATTGAGGAAATGCCCTACAGCTGGATCTCATGGAGGCCTTTTCTTACCCAAGGCTGTCTCTCTGATAACTCTTGCTCATATCAATTTGACACACAAAACCAGCCAGTACAACTAGTATGTGCCTGTACCAGGGATATAGGTCTTTCTGAAGCCCTTATGTTGTCTTAATTGATATTCTCAAGAGAAAAAAACTGTCAAGAGAATCAAGATGGTTGTCCCAAACAGACTGTATGAGAATGCAGCTGCCCAGTGTCTATAACAGGACAAAATTTGATTCAGTAGAATTGGGTTTTTGTCCTAATTCTGAGGACACAGAACTCTATGGCCTTCTCTGAATGGAAGTTACATGAATATTTATAACTTTTCACAAGAAGGCTCAGGTAGCAGCAAGTCCAGGACAGTTGTGCCATCAGTACATTGCACAAGGCAGCTGACCCCTGGGGAAAGTGTGGGCTGAGATGCTGCCATGGTTTGCTTGCCAAGCCCCGAGCCCTGGCACTCACTTCCGTTTGGGTGGAGGAAGAGATGCCTGGCCCTCCCTCCACACAGTGGTGTAATCTGCTTGCTAAACCATGTGCCCAGAGGCCCAAGGATGCCAGAAGTGGCTTCTTATTTGAAATGGTCTACCAGGGGAAAGCCTTCCTCGCTTTCGAATGAGCTAATGGAACCTTAAGCAGATGGCTCAAAGTGTGTGTGTGTGTGTGTGTGTGTGTGTGTGTGTGTGTGTGTGTGTGTGTGTGTGTGTGTTCATGTGTGACACAGGAGAATGCCTCATCCAACCGCCATGTTCCTCTGCCCTGTGTGAGGGGTGCAGCTTTAGCCTCCCTGTGGACACTTCACATAAATGTTCTCCAAGTCACCAGAGACGATCCTTCTCTAGCTCTTCTTTCTTCTCCTCCCCCTCCTCTGCCTCACTTCGTTTCTCTTAAGCCTTCTCCAATCTCAGCATCCATCCTTTCCTTTAAGATGCACTTGTCTTCCTAAAGAATAAGAACTGCCCACACTCTCCAAATCCACAGATGCTCACTTTCTGCTGGCATAGAATATGCTACAGGGTGGGCCATTTATAACGAAAGAAAGGCTGTGAAGGTGCTAGGCCTTGTGGGCACCACTTTTCCTGTTTCCTAATATGGCCGAAGGGGCCCATGAAGGGTGAGTGTGCTGGTTCAGGTCTCTTTCTCCTAAAATCACCAGTACCATCATGAGTCCCCATTCTAGTGGCCTCATCTAACACCAACCTCCCAAAGGCCCCACCTACAAATATGACAGTGTATGAAGTTGGATATCAAGTTTGCAATACATACTCTTTGGGGGAGGGGATACATTCACACTAGAGAAGTAGGCATTTGCTGGGTAGCACCACTGTTTTTCCAGTTACCAATTTATTCATTCATAATAAACTACCAGAGATCTAAGACCTAAAACAGTAAGTATTTTAACATTTTTCTTTTGAGATACAGAGTCTGGGGATGAATAAGCTGCCCTACTCATGAACATAAGATGAGAAGTCCATCAAGACTGTTAGCACCTGAAGGTTGACTCTATAAGGATTCATATTCATTCTTTCAGCTGTTGGCTGTTGGGTCTGAAGTACCAGCCCTTCTCCATGATGGTCTCTCTGTATGTTTCTGTCAACTCAGAAGCAAGCATCACTAAAGAGTTAGCTGGTGAATATGAAAATGTCCAAGATAGAAACTATAGTCTTGTGTTTTCTTACTATGCTGGAGATAGAATACGGGGTTCTGTGCCTGCTGAGCAAGTGCTCTCCCTATGAGCTACACCTTGGTCCCTGAAGTACCAATCTTTTATAATGTAGTCTCAGCAGTGACTTATTACTTCTGCTGGTCACTCAGATCAAGTCTGGTATCATGAAGCTAATAGTAATAGTTCTTGCCATAGTGCAAGCTCTTCTAAGTTGATAATTTTTCTCTGTTCTGTGCCCAAGTAGTTTGTGTTCACCCTTCAATGGAAAGAGGAGCCTACCCCTTGTGATAGGTTAAATTACTTTCTTGCTCATTGCTGTGACAAGAGAAACTTAAGGGAAGAAAGGCTCATTTTGGCTCACAGTTTGAAGGGATACGGTTCAACATGGCCAGGAGGGAACCTAATCCCATTGTATCGTTAGTCTGCAGGAAATGGGGAAATGAGCCCCGATGCTTCATTCACTTCCTCTTTTCTGTTTTGGGATGCCAGCTCATGAAGAGTACCACCCACATTGAAAATGGACCTGCCCTCCTTCGTTAAATCTCTAGGGAAATGTCTTCATACATTCCCAGATATGCATCTCCCATGTAATTTCAAATCTAGGCAAATAGACAGTGAAGGTAAAATATCAAGAGAATCTAAACTCCTCTACAATTTGCTACAGCCTACCTGTGCTAATCTTAGATGTCCATTTAGCCAGGACATAATACCCAGATATTGGGTTAAACAGTATTCTGGGTGTTTTCTGTGTGGGTGTTTTTAAAGGAGGTCTACATTCGAATAAGTATACTGTGAGTAAACCTCATCCTACTTTGAGTGGGCTTTAGCCTGTCCACGGAGGGATGTGATGGTTAATCTTAACTGTCAACTTGATGAGACCCAGCTTTACATGGTGTTCCTGTGAGGGACGGATTATCCTGACTAAGTTGAGGTGGAGGACTTAACTTCTGTGTGGGACACCACTCCCTGGAACTGTGAGCAAGATGAATAAACGAATAGTTCCTTCTTTTTTAAAAAATTTTCTTGTTGGGATTGTTAAAGACTATAGCGATTCTTGAAGATCCAAAAAAAAAAAAAAAAAAAAAAAAAGACTATTTCCTTCCCCTGCACATCCCACCTCAGCAGAAGGGAACTATTCATCAGCAACCTTGGACTTCGTCGGCAGCAGGAAACGGGCAGCCTTTTGTAACCTGCTGGCTTCTGTGTCAATCTAGAACTTATGAGTCTCACAATCCTTCAAGCCTACTCATTAAGATAGGTCTCTTTCTGCATATATAAATACCTCCTTTGTTCTGTTTCTCTAGCCCTCGTTATCACTATAACCCCCATCACGGCCCCTTCACTGTCACTGCTGTTCACACAGTTCGCACGTGACTCTTGCTTCGATCCACTCCAGAGACAGCACTTCCAACACATCCTGAATTTCCGGTCTTCGGGTCTTTACTCTCTGACTCCTACCATCAGTGACTCTCTCCCCTGTCCCATCAGGGATACTTCCCACTCCAATAATCTCATAGGAGCGTATACTTGCATACTCTCCACCACAGTCCCGCAGTAAGTTCACGGACATAAAAGGTAATGTTTGCCTGTGGCTGTAGCTCAGTTGCTGGAGGGTTTACCCAGCATGCAGGAAGATCTGGTGTTGCTCTCCTGTGCTGCCTAAATCCCAAGGTTTATCACGAGTCCAAGGTCGTCCTCAGTTGGGTAGTCGAACTTGAGGCCACACTGTCTCAAGAAAAATCTGAATAATTTAAAACATAATGCCTATCCCTCAATACTGGGTTTGAAGGTTTTACAGGGAACTTCACGTACCTATCATTTTTATGCATTCCATGACTCTGCTCATGGGGATTCAGTATCAGTAAAAATTTGCTGAAGTATATGCCTCATCTTTATTCACATGGTATTAATATCTATATAATGCTATTATACTGTATCTGGGGCAAAAATTTTTAAATATATGTACACTGAGGTAGATATTCTAAAATAATTTTGTTTTTGCACAAAAGATCAAAGCTCCAGGAGAAGGGTGATGTCCTGTAATTGCTACTACTTAAAAAAAAAGTGGGCAAACTGCAGACATGGGCTCTTGGTCTCCTAGAGTAACTCTCCTGCGGGGGAAAGAAACTGAGATTGTAGGTAAGAGGAAATGCAGCCCCCTTGGAAAGCTGCTAATCCACATAAGGAAGAAGGAGCAAAAGGCAGGGCCCAATGTAATCACTTCTTCAGCAAAAACGTAACCAACAACGGCTGTGCCCATGCCCTGCTAGTGAGCTTGAAACGGTTCTTTGTGCCCGGCATGGCAGCCCATGTTTGTTACCTTGGCGTTTGTGAGGTAGAAGCAGGAGGATCCGAAGTTCAAAGCCATCCCCAGCTATATAGTGAGGTGAATGCCAGCCTAGGCTACATAAGACGTGTCTAAATACCAAAAAGAAGAAGGGGGGGGGAGGGGAGAGAAAGGGAGGAGAAGAAAAGGATAGATCTTAAAAAGCCCCTGCCTTAGAGCAGAGGCTAAGAAAGCGGGGGTACTTATGAAGTTTTAGCCAAGAGCTAGCCCTAGTGTGGATTCACAGTAGCTTAAACTCACTGCTGGGGGTCAAGGTAGAGAGAGATACAGAGAAAGAAAGAGACAGGTGGGCAGACAGAGATAGAGAAAGATAGAGACATTTTTAAAACCTCAAAGTCAATATATATAACTTTAAACTTATAGGAAGTGGGTTAATATATATTATAATACACATATATTAGGTTAATATATATTATATAATATTTTTAGATCATTATATATAATATATTATGTATTATATATATTGACCCAATCTCCATAAATCTAAAATTATAATATATATTCTAAGTTAATATATAATATATTAATATATAGTATGTTAATAATATATTAATATATAATATATTAACCTAGTATATTATATATATATTATATATATATATATATATCCAATCTCAATAAATCACAGAAATAAAGGTTACTTTCAGCAAAGGCTCACCATGATCTCAGAGCTACACAATTATCAAAAATAAAGTTCCATGGAAATGAGTAGCTCAGAGGAAAATGGACATTAGACATAGAGGAGAAAGCAGAAGGCACAGCAGCCAGAAGAAACAGACAGCAGCAGTTTGCTGTAGAAACTACCAGATATAAAATTGTAAATAACTATTTATATCTAGTTAACTAAAGACAGGGTCAAAATATTTGCAGGGACTAAAACTTTGTCAAAAGTGATTTAAGAGATGTAAAAGGTAATCACATAGACCTTTAAGAAACAAGAAATAATGGCTAAAATAATAGACAAGTATCAATACTAGGTAGACACGGATGAAAAGAGAATTAATGATCTGGAAGGGCAATCTGAAGAATTTGTCCAGATAAAAGAGCAAAAGAACTAAATTTATAGAGATAGACTTAAAATTCCAGTTCTCCAGAAGACTGAGGCAGGAGGATCACAAGTTTAAGGACAGTCGGAGCTATGTCACCAGCTGAAGGCCAATCTGACCTACTTATTGAGAACCACTCTCAAAACTAAGTAAGTTGGCTATGGCTCAATGAAAGATACTTGCCTAGCGTACACAGGTCCTAAGTTAAATCCACAGTTCTATAGGAAGGATGAAGGAAGCAGCAGGGGAATAACACAGTAAATGAGGTTTCTAATTATTTGATGCCAATCAGTGGTCCACTGCCAGAGAAAGCGTGTGGAGAGGATAATACATAAAGAGGTAATTGCTAAGATCTTTACAAAACTGATACTAGACATTGTACTGGTCTGAAGAGAACAAAAAACTCTTAAACCAGGAGGAAGAGTGGGAGGCAGAGACTGAGGATCCAACAGGCCACCTAGCTAGCTAGTCCAGCCATATCAGTAAGTCCCAGGCAAAAGGACAGACTTTGCCTCAACAGCAATAAAATGGAGAGTGAAGTAAAGGAAGACACTTACCATCAACCTCTGGCCTCCACACTCAGACACACGTTCACATGCTGATGCAACAGACACATGAAAATACATATGCCTACACACCCATGTTACACACATGTACACATATACTGCCCCCACCAAAAAAACAAAAAACAAAAAAGATGTGGAGAAGATAAATGGACCTCAAGTAACAAATGCAAATACAATCTACAAGTCAACACATCATGGTGAATATGCAAACTATGAAAACATATGTCAAAAGCATCCAAAATAATGTCAGATAATCATCAAAAAGTAACAAACGTACAGCTAACTTTTCAACAGCAGTCATAAGAGACACTAAATTAGCATCCTCAATATGGGAAGGAAAATAACTGTTACTAGACAGCTATTTGTTATATTTCATACTAAGCAAAAGTTCTTTTCAAGACTGAGGAGAAAAGAAGCCTGGAGGGATGACTTAGTCAGTAAAGTGCTTGCCACACAAGCTTGAGGATCTGAGTTCTAGCCCCAGGTCCCCCACTCAAAATAAAATTTAAAAAAAAAAAAGTATGGAGAGGACATTTGTAATTCTAGCAGTGGGGAACAGAGAGAGGCAGATTTCTGAGACTTGCCAGCCAGCCAACCTGGCCAGCAAGACTTCTTGGTAAGTCCTAGGTTAGAAAGAGTCTCGAAGAAATGAGTTAAACAGCTCTTGAGGAGCTGAGATATGAGAAGTCATACCTGAGTTTGACTTCTGACCTCTACATGTACCCATACATGCATACACACACATATAAGGAAGAGAACACAAAGACATTGTCCAACACGCCTAATCAGACATCTGGGAAAGCTCAGCTCCTACTGAAGATTATGCTAACTGATGTCCTGGAGGGAAAAGACAAATTACCCCAGATGGGAGATCTGAACTGTAAAGAACACATTTCACTGTAGGAAATTGTCTTAGTTACTTGTCTATTGCCTTGACAGAACACCACGATCCAGGCAACTTATTAAGGCAGGATTCTATTTGGAGGCTCGCAGTTCGGAAGGGTTGGGGCAATCATGGCAGGGAGTGTAGTGCAGGCAGACAGGCATGGCAGTGGAGCAGTAGCTGAGAGCTTACACCTGATCTACAAGTATGAGGTGGGGGGGGGGAGGGGCAAGCTAACTGCAAATAGTGTAGACTTCTAAAACCTCAAAGCACACCTCCAGTGACACACTTTCTCCAGCAATACCACACCTCCTAATCCTTCTCAGGCAGTTCCACCAACTATAGACCAAACATTTAAACAGATGAGCCTGTGGGGCCTTTCTTACTCAAACCACAACATAAATGAAAATCAAGATTGTATAAAATTATAATAATGGTCTAAGAGGATGCCTGCCTTGTTGTCAAACTTCTTCTGTGAAGGACCATGTAGCAAACAACAGAGACACGCAAGCCACATGTCTCTGTGGCAACTACTCTGCATTGTGTACATACGTGGCTGCAGCTATACCCTAACAACAACTTCAACTCATCGAATCTCAGTTCCATTCCATCTTCATGTGTCATGAAAGGACCATCTTAGTCTCTTAATCTTTTTCAAGAATTTAAAAATGTAAGTTATTTATTTGTAGCTCACGGGCTATAAAAAAAATAGGCGTCAAGATGGACTTGGGGTTTACCTAACAGCTTTAGGGACTACAAAAGTCAATTATGCAAGCTCTATAGTTGAATTTCAAGGTTGTTCTTGGACAACTGTTCCAGTGTTGAACAGTCTTGAAGACAGAGAGCTCTATCCTAAGTCATCATGCTTGGTGATGCCTGGGGGGCTTACCTGTGAAGTGGCGGGAAGGATGTTACATATGTAGCCAGTGACAGAGCACTTATCTAGCGTGTGTCAGCCCCTGGATCTAGTACCCAGTACTATGACAAATAAGCAAACAAATTAACAAGAAATATTAATATTGAGAATTGGTGTATAATTATGACCTAAGACACAGGCCGGAATTAGAATCCCAGCTCTATTCCAGATAGACTATGTGAAACTGACAAGAGGCTCATGGCCTTTGGTTTGTTTGTTTGTTTTTTCATCTGTACACCTAGAGATTCTAATACTTACTCTTCTGTTAATCGCAGTTGTGAGTGGCTCCCTCCTGCTCCAAATCCATCTCCTTACATGGATTTCTAAAAATATCCTTCTGTTGTGAGATGTCTCCTGGGAAAGCTTGCACAAATGTCTACTCACCCAACATAACAAAGAAACGATTCCACCCAAGGCTAGCTGAGTGAACCAATTAGCTTACTAAGGTGACTTATAGGCACATGGGGGAGGGTTGACTGACAGGAGTACAGTGACTCAAAGGTATCATTGAAAAGCTTACCCTAGTGTGGCTGATGAGTCACAGAAGCTGCACCCCTGAGCTCCCTACAAGACTTGAGAAAGCTCCATTACTGAGAGGGTCTCCTCTCTCCAGAATTGTTACCTCTTAGAAATACTCTTAAGAGTATTTTCTGGTGGATTTTCTAAGTTTCCATAGCTTTCTGAGATTTGTAAGTTTCATGTAATTCCTGGGTTTAGTATGTTTCATTTTCTCGGAATCTTCTGAGTCCCTCTCCATCTTCCAGTTAGAAGAAGTTGCTATATAACATCTTTACTCTTTTGTTCCCAATATGTGTTCCCTTATCTTCTACCCAGTTTCCCTTCCATGCAAAAGCTTAAGAATTCACCAGCCTATCAATGCTCCCATTCCTTAATGATCTTGTATGTATGTGTGTGTGCATGTGTGCGTGTGTGTGTGAAAGAGAGAGATAGAGAGACAGAGACAGAGATCACATGATACATGATACAGCATATTTGTGAGGTTGGAGAGCTCCAAACTCAGGTGCTGATCTTTGCTTTCCACCCAGTTTGAGACATGGTCTCACTGCCATGATGAATGCCATAGTAGCTAACCCACAAAGTTCTAGTGATTCTCCTGTTTCTACCTCCCATCTCACTTAGAAATGCTGGGATCACAGATTAATGTTGTTTCTGTGTATCCAAAGCCAGGTTCTCACACTTGCATAGCAAGTATTTTACCTGCTGAGCTCGTTCCTTAGCTCCCATCACATACTCTAAACTGTTTTTGAGTTTGATTAAAGTACCTGCCTCAAATATAAACCAAGACTTATATGTGAAGATGACTGTGATGGTATAAGCCATAAGAATAACAATGATTTTCAGACAATTATGCTTTTCCTTTGGGTGAATGATACATATTTCTTCTCATATGCTACCCACAGTTGTATGTGTTATCCTAGACTCAGGAGCCATCAGTGCCTCAGTTCTGGCTTCCTGGTCAAATGGAGCTGTCTAGAACACTGTAAGGATCCAGGACAGTGGTGGAATCTGCAGACCCAACCTCACCATATGCATCAGAAAGCAGATCTTACCTCTAGTAAAGCTGAATCTGTGACACAGATGATTTTGATCACAGATGTCTTGTCATGAATGATAATATTTCTCTCAAAAAAAATGCTTTCCAGATTACCCACAAAAAAATTAGAACCTTAGATTGAACTCTGCTGTTCCCATATTAGGACAATGTACCACACAAAGGGTCTGTTTCTCTGAGAAGGTTTCAGTCTCTCCAATGTATGCCTGGGGAAACAGGATTGAATTGAAAACCCTCAAATTCAGCTTAGGAAGGTTAGAAGCCACCTTTCTTCTATCTACACCAACTAGGTTTTGCAAATCAAAAGTAGGTATTTAATGCTACTGTCTGGCTATGGATTTAAGAGGCTCAAGGTTGAGCGATGGTCATTTGGCTTCATCTAGGCCATACCTATCCCTCCCCTGAAGCAACCCATGTCTCAACTGCAATCATTAAAGCTCTGGAAGAGCAGGAAATGGAAAGACAATGATATGATATTTGTTTAAATATCACATGCATTAGCACATGGAAATTTACTTTTCCATAGAGCAGTTTTTTATAGAACTAGATGAAATAGTGCTTGCAAAAAGTAATCAGTAAACACTGACAAGGAAGTGCAGTAAGTGAGAGAGCATGCTTGGATGTGTCTCAGTCGTGCACTGGAGAATATCAGTGTGAGTGTCCCAAGGTGGGAACATAAGGACATTGGTTTAAAACAACAAAGATATGACAGACAGCGATCTCAACCAAAGGGTGCAAAGGGTTCTCAGTTTGGGCCAGAGAAGCTTCTTCTGCAGTTGCCCATAGTTAATACTGAGACTCATAATTGGTCCAAGGGCTGAGACTAAGTGACTGTTGAATGCTCAGCTCTAAAGAAGACATCTACAGCAACCCCACTCAGAAAGGCCTGGGAAGATTTGCAAAGGACGGGGCAGGAAAATGCAAGTGCCAAAGGTCAGTGTGGACTTCGGTGGACATGACAAGGCTAGGACACTCATAGCCCACTGCACTCGTGGTCAGCTGCACAAGACCTATCCAACAACAAGCTAGAAAGGTGTCAGTCTCCCAGTGGGCAGCACTAATAGGAGGAATACATATTGAATAACTGGGGGCAGTGGGAGTTGGACACAGAAGTGACCAATGAGTAGCTGTAGAACATTGTCAATGAATAAATAGAACAATCATTTTTAAAAAATATGAAGTGGAGAGGGGGCTGGAGAGATGGCTCAGTGGTTAAAGAGCATTGGCTGATCTTCCAAAGGACCCAGGTTCAATTCCCAGCACCTACATGGCAGCTCATAACTACCTGTAACTCCAGTTGCAGGGTGTCTGTCACCTTCACACAGACATACATGCAGGCGAAACACCAATGCACAAAAAATAAAAATAAATAAATCATTTTTAAAAAAACATAAAGTGGGGAAAGGCTTTTGAGGCTAACATTGGGATTCAATGAAAAGTCATCAGAAGGGTTGTGGGTACAGAAAAGATGGAAGCTAATTTTTAGATGGACTATTTCCACTAAGAATAGCACATAGGGGAATATGGGACCAATGTGATGTCTGTTGGTGTTAACCTAAGTGAAAGATGGCAGTGATTAGAGGCAGAGAGGAAGAGAAGAATGATGGAATTGTGGCTGTTCTCATGGTCATGCTGACAGGGTTTGCTGACAGGTTAGAAGAAAATGTAGGAGAGAGAAGAAGCCAGGTCATAATTTCTGACCTCAGTAGCTAAACATGCAGAAAGGCTACTGATGAAGATGAGCGGGGACGTAGATTTACAGAACACAGCCTTGGTTACAAGTTTGTGCTGTTCATCAGATATTCCATAGGGAGGAGAATCTACTGCAATCACGGTCAAGCCAATAAGACCCACCCCCAACTCCTCCCAATCACTCTCCAAAACACACACCTCCATGTCTTTTTCTTTCTTTTTCTTTTTTTCTTCTTTGTAGTTCACTGAGTCTAATCAGTGCTGCATAGTGCAATATTGATTCATTTTGTTGGCTTAATCTTATACAGGTCTTGTGTGGGTAACCATTACTGCACTGGGTTCATGAGTGAGTTCAAGTTAGCAACTGAGTATATAAATATAGACTTGATGATAAAGACCTGTGCAAGAGATATAAATGTTCTGTAACCTAAGGGCAAGACAGAGTTAGTCAGGAATTGTCAACTTATTTATAGCTGAGTGTGATGGTAGTAAGGTTTTCAAAACCTACTGGAAACAAGTAACATTAAACATGTGATTTATGAGATTAGTTTGTGTGCTAGTTTGACTGAAGTCAACTTTCCTTTGTCACTTCGAAGGAGAATAAGATGAATGGCCTATAAAACTGTAAGAGTTGATCTGTCAGGAATAATTTCCAATTGCATAATATTTTTACAAAGTGATTTAATTTATTTTAATCATATTTGTAATGTGAAATTATAAGATGATGATAATATTGGCTTCTAAAGTTTTAGCATAGAAAATAGCATTTTAATTATTATAGAAATGTCTACAAATAATTTTATCATTTATTACTTCTGTATTTAATTTTGACATGTTTCTCATAATTCACCATTGTATATAATACTGTGATAGATATCCCACAGTACATACATACTTTTGTCAACATAAATTCCTCAAAATAAGTTTACCAGATAAAATTTTATGCACAATTTACACTTTGGTACTTGTTGGTAAACTGTTCATTAGAAGTATTGTATTGATTTGTACTGTTATATGGAACATTTCTCTAAAATTCTCTAACTATTAAATTTTATTATTAAAAAAAAGGCAGACCAATTCAAAATGAACAAATGGTTTAAGTAGACATTTCAAATAAAATATTTAAGTGGCTAATGAATGCACACACACAAAAAAAAGAATAAGACAGAGTTGTCATAAACTGAAACAAGTAGGTCTGAGGTGGGAGTGTGTCAGAAGACACCAATTTGCAATATGGCCTTGGGCACTTTGAATTTGAGAAATGAGGAGTAACGCTGCAGGAGAGGTTATAGATATGAGTTTGGAGCTCGGATGAGAAATTCCAGATGTAGCTCTAAATTTTAGACTTGTCCAGTTGTGGTGGTACAGGCCAGACCAGCAATCCCAACACTTGAAGCAAGAGGATCTCGAGTTTGAGGCCAGTCTCAGCTACATAACAAGTTTGAGGCCAACCTGGACTACATAAGAACTTGTCTCAACTAATTAAAATATAAAAGAAGATAAATTTGGAAATCGTCAGTATGTAGACGATGCTTAAATACATGAAACAAAATGGCCTCACCCACGGCGTAAACAGAGATGGGGCTGTGCAACAATTCCTAGGATCCCCAAGCAACAGATCAGAGAGATGCGTGGCCAGAGCGGCGTACAGACACCAGGAAGGAGCAGGCATTGAGAGAAGACAATTTAAAAGTCATACCATCAAGAGGCCAATTGCCAAAGCCCTGTGTGGAAGGGGCTATTTCCTCACAAAGCTGTTGACAATTCAACAGAGATTTTATATAAAGATATAGATACACACAGACACACAGACACATTACACAGATACATACACAGACATACGTATACAGACACACACCGAGTCATTGGTTCCAGAGAAACCAACCATCAAATTTAAATGCAAAATCTGTTAAACTGTTTCATTTTTCACATTGATCTTTGGGGGGGGGGAGAACATGCGTGTGCGTGCATATGTGGTCCACATGTATATGCATAGAGGTGCCAGGATACAACCTGGGGTGTTGTTCTTCAGACACCATCCCCCATTTTTTAAGAAAGCATCTCTCACTGGCCTGAGATTCACTCTGCCCGCCTCCCTAGCACTGAGGTTACAGCTGGGGGCCATCATGCCAGCTTCTCAGGTGGATTCTGGTGATCAAACACAAGTCCTAGAGCTTGCAAAACAAACACTTTCCCAACCTAGCCCCTCCCTCTGCCCTGTGTTAGACTTTTTGTCCCCATCCTGAACACTAGACGAGCTCCACCAATCTAAGAAGACTTGCTTTACTCTATAAATATGAGCAATATTTTAAAGATATGAACCCAGAGTGGTTAACAGAGAATAATAAATAGGAAGTTACCAGCACCAAAAATGTCCACGGCATAGACACACACACACACACACACACACACACACACAAGTGAAGAGGCAGAAAAGAGAACCAAGCCCAGATCACTAGTTGAGAAAAGTCCTCCTGGCTCCTGTACTTAGCAACCATGTACTGTTGAACGTCTATTCTCCTCTGGGAAGATCTTAAGCCTGCATTTCAGCAGGATTATTCTTAAAAGTGGCATTAATAGCTATCAAGGAGGAGGATGTTTTTTAGAAATGCCCAGGGCACTGAATCATCTCCCTTCTTTCTGCTCTCTAAGCCTCCCCCTCCTCCTCGTCATCCACCGTAGCAAGCATCTTCCCAGGCCAGCCTAGGGGGTGGGATATGCTACCTTGACAAAAATATTCCATTACCTTTAGGTGACCTTTCTCTGAGCCTTGGAAGGCAAGAGCTTCGACAGTGGGTCAGGTGCAGGATGACTTTTACGGGTCTGATGGATGGCATCTAAGCCCTGCTTCGCTAATCCTTCAGGCAGAAGGCAGAGCTCTCCATAGGGTAATCCTGAGTGATTCATGGCGTAGGAGCCATGCACTCCCATCCCGAGAATACAAACTGACAGTTCACACACATTGGCCTCAGGATGCTATTTACTTAGGATCTTCTCAGGCACACTCCTGATGGCTGCATGGGGGACAGTACTCCATGAAAGGCTAATAAACAAAGAGGCAGCCGAAAACTGATTTGTTGGTGGACCTCAAGGATAATCCTTCAAAAGTCAAATGTTAAAACAAAAAACAAAAAGAAGGAAATAAACTCAGAGATTGGGAGAGCCCACACATGCTGTCACAAACTTAGAAGACAGAACTGAAAGCCAAAGAAATGAGTCAAGTGTGGTGGTGAACACCTGTAATCTCAGCACTCAGGCAGCTGATGCAGGGGGATGGCAAGTTTAAGGCCAGCCTGGACTCCACAGAGACAAGCGGTCTATAAATGAAATAAGCAAACAAATAAAGGACAATAAAACAGATGAACTCTTAAAACCCTGGAGAAGCTGGAGAACACCAATTAACACTGAGTTCTGAATCTCTGATGAGGAAAACTCACAGAGCTAAGGAGACGGCTCAGTTGGTTAACTGCTTGCCATTGGCCGCATGAGCATGAGAATCTGAACTCGAATCCACAGCACCCACATATAAAACAGGCACAGTGGTACTTACCCACAATCCCAGCTCTAGGGACCTAGAAAGAAAAGGATCCCTGAAGCTTGCTGGCAGCCAGTCCAGTCAAATCCGTGAGCTTAGGCTCAGCCAGACATCTGACTCAAAATAACATAGAAGTGGGCTTTGAGTGTGCACCTTTAATCCCAACACTTGGGAGGCTGAGGTAGGCCTCGCCTTTAATCCTAACATTTGGGAGGCAGGTCTGTGAGTTTGAGACCAGTCTGTTTCAAGTAGTGAGTTCCAGGACACCCAGGCTTATACCATGACCCCATCTTGAAATATTTAAAAGAGAGAGACTGAGAGACTGAGGAAGACACCTGTTGCTGATCTCTGGCTGATACATTCACTTGTACACATATGCATCCACCTACACACACACACACACACACACACACACACACACACACACAAACATGTGCACATACATGTACCATACAAAAAGTTAAATTAAGAATTTTTAAAAAGGAAAAACTTACATGAAGATGCCCCCAAGAAAGTATTTAACTCTCTTCTTTCCCTAAAGGAAACAGGTAGATGATATTTAAAAGTCAGTAGTCAAATGTCAACTATCTCTGATCTGTTTGTGTCTGCATCCCGGGCTTTTCTGTTGCCTTGAAGAGAATGTCAAAGCCAGACACCCACACAGTGGCATTTGGCATTCTGGAGGCTGATTCTGGACTCCTGAGGAAAAGATGAAGCAGGATTTGGAAATCTCTGTAAATACAGTGGGACCAACTTTAGAACATCATCCCCACCGGCCTTTGCACAGGCTCCTTGCATGCTCAAATACGGTGCGCAGTCATCTTTTCCACTGATGGGCACAGCAGCTCCCTTCCCCTTGTATGCAAGCCCAGAGTGTGTTGACTTGAAAGAAGATCTCTGCCACTTCATGGCTGTCTCTGACATTTAAACCTCTATTGGCCCCTTTCTTGTCCAGATCATGAAGCATCAAGGAGAAAGAAAACGCATATGATCAGAGGGGGCAGCATGCCAGGCAGAGGGCAGAGGTCTTCAGGGGAGAAGATGCAGTCTCTGCTTTGCCTCTCTTACCTTTTGTGAATAAGCAGATTTATGTCCATTTCATCTTTTAAAATTACATACACACACACACACACACACACACACACACACACACACACATACATATGTGTATATATATATTTTTTTCCTTTCAGATCTAGGTATCAACCTAGGGCCTTGAACATACTGAGCTGCTCTGCACCACTGAGCTATTCCCCAGTCTCTTATAATCAACTGATGCAGAGTTCACTTTTACCACTTGGAAAACTCCTTTGACTTATAGGTGCTGCCATTAAGTTTAAATGTTGGCTAAAAATGCTATGGAATAGCAGCAAATACTGGGCAGACATGGGCATGAGGAGCTCAGGAAGAGGATGCCGGGAACATTCGATGTACTGCAGAGCCCGTGGCAGAGCTGCTAAGAAGGAACACCCTGAAGCTCTCTACCCACTCGCTACCTGAATGCATGTGCCCACCGTCTCCTGCCCAGTGGTGATCAAGGTTGTTCTGAGTCCTGGCTAGTTTATAAGGTTAAGGCACAATTCACAGAAGGGCAGAAAGCTGCCATTTACATAGAACGGGTACAAAGAAGTACAAAGAATTAAAAGTCATCCCGAGTGTGGGAGAAAGGCCACAATGGCTGCTCAATGGCCGCCCAAGTTGTAGTCTGCTTTTTATGTATCTTGGAATATGAGTCCGTCCAGCCTAGACGTTGATCAGGATTCTGGCATTACAAATTAAAAAAAAAAAAAAATTGGATTTCAGCCCAAACTCAACATACATACATAACTCCCTTCTCACTGCAGCTCCTGCCCTTCAGGGCTGGACAATCACTAGTTCCCACCAGAGAGGCAGCCCAGGCAGGATCTATGAACGTTGAAGTCATCTTTGCTCAGTGACATGTGACTACGTGTGACAGAGAAAAAATGATCCATTTGTAGGGCCTACAGGAGAGAGGTCAAAGCCACCAGGATTCCTGTCTTCACACATTCTGACTGACCTAAGAACACTTCCTAGGAGTTATTAGGAATCTCACGGAAACTTCTGAAAGGCCGGGCAAGCAGACTTGAAAGTTATCCAGTCAAGAACAGACCCCAGATTTACTCTTCCTGAAGTACCGCGGGTGCAGCCCCAGAACACGGTACAGATGCTCCTGGTTCACATTCAATGGAGGATAAGTCATCTTCGTCTCTCACTACACCCTCCAGGAAGATGTATGCCATGTCCCATTCCCATTCTCCCAGGCACTGTCAACATCAGCAGCTCTCGCTGATGAAGTTCTAGTGGGAAAGAGAGCTGAGAGAGCATCTTCTTACATATACCTTGTGGGGGCAGAGCTTGCAGGGTTAGAAAGTCCAGAAGAACCATAGCAGTGGCTCAGCAAATTACATTACCTGCTAGCAAGGCTGAGTTCCAGCCATGGAAGACTGAGAGAACCCAGTCCAGCAAGGTGTCCTCCGGCCTGCAAGTACACCAGGACATGCATACATGTGTATACATGTGTATGCACAGCAGAGGGAGAGAGAGAGAGAGAGAGAGAGAGAGAGAGAGAGAGAGAGAGAGATACAATGTAAATAATAATGTAAAAATGGCATGAGGAGTTTTGGCGGGGGAAGGCTATTGCAGAAACAGTCTCATCATGGCGGCCAAATACCCAACAGAAACACTCCAAAGAGGGGAGATTTGTTTGGGTTCATGGTTTCCGACAGGTCAGAGGTTGGTTCCTGGTTGCTTGGCCTCATGCACTTGGGAAAAAAAGCAAATGGTCGTAGAGTGTGATAAGGGAGCACCTTTGCCTCATTTCAGACAGCAAGGAGTGGGGCAGGTACAAGGGCAAGATACCCCCAAGCACCGGCCTCCAGTTATGTCCTTCCTCTGGGGCCAGCAAGTCATGGTACCTGCCACCAAGCCCGATGACCTGAGTTTGTTCCCAGGGACTACATGATAGAAAGAGAAATGACTCCTGCTATCTTTTTACTACAAATGCACCATGACATGTGTGCCCACAATAATAGATAGGTAGGTAGGTAGATGGATAGATAGATAGATAGATAGATAGATAGATAGATAGATAGATAGATAGATAGATAGATGATAGTTGATAGATAAATACATACATACATATAGGTATAGAGACATATAGATAGATAGATAGATAGATAGATAGATAGATAGATAGATAGATAGATAGACAGACATACAGACAGATAAAATTTAAGCCTCTAGAACTCTCCAATAGCACTATTATCAAGGGACCAGCCAGCACACTAGCCTTTTAAAGGGGCACTTCAAATACAAACCAAAACAGCTGTGGAGGGTCCAACAGTATCAAAGAAACAGTATCTGGGCAGATTTCCCAAGGATGGAGACGCATTAGTGACAAAGTAAGTTGGCAGGGATGGTCAAGGAAGTAGACAGAAGAAGAGGAGCCCAGGAAAGGGGGCCAGCAAGTGCCAAAGCCCAGACATAAGATAGCTCTATAGGTGTCTTTCAATACCCATCTCTTAAAAACACAAGCACGGGCTGAGGAGACGGCTCAGTGGAGAATGTGTTTATCACACGAGTGCAAAGGCTTGACTGAAGATTCCAAGAGCCCATGAAGAGCCAAACATAGGAGCATGCTTCTGTAATCCCAGCACTCCTATAGCAAGATGGCAGCCAGGGACATATGCTTCCCGGGCTTCAGGGTCAGCTAGCCTGGCACACACACTGATGCATTAAACAAGGGAGAAGCAAGGACCAACATGTGAGGTTGACCTCTGACCTCCACAGGCACACTATGACATGCACACATGTACAGTTACATACATGAACACCTGCGCATACACATGGGTTGTTGCTTTTGTTTTTGTTTTTTTAATACAAGCAATGTTGTGTCTTCTGCTGGTTTGTGCTGTCAACCTGAGGGCAGACATAAGAAAGCCAGGCTGTGGTAGAAAACCAAAACTCATCACTAGTTACTTAAAAACACTCTTTTTCAAGAAGTTGTCATTTTCACAAAGAGGGTGATAATGTCACTTGTACCTGCAAATTTGAAGGACAGGGTCACGTGTATTTGAACTGGTAATGGACACACTGTCATATCAGACTGGACTAGTGTCACAGAGCATCCCCTCTCCCTGGGTCAGCATCACACAGTGTCACCTCTCCCTGGGTCAGCATCAGTGTCACCTCTCCCTGGGTCGCTGTGAAACAGTATCATCTTTAGATCACTACAGCAATGGAACGCATTTCCCATTAAACACTGTGATCAAAGGCAACTAACTCTTCAAGGGCCAAGTATGGTGGTGCACACTTCAATCACAACACTCAGAAGGCAGAAGCAGGTGGATCTCTGTGAGTTCAAGGCCAGCTTGGTCTACATGGAGAGTCTCAGAGCAGACAGTGTAACAAAGTGAGACTTTGTCTTTAAAAAAGAAAAAAAACAGTAATTCTTAAGAATACAATGTTGAGCCTGATGTAGATGCCTACAATGCGAGCCACTTGGGAAGCTGAGACTGGAGGATCATGAGTTCAAGGCTAGCCTTGGCAACTTAGTAAGGCCCTCTCTCAAAATAAAGAAAAAAGTAAGGAATAAAAAGAACTCAGTAATATATAATACAGCTCAATGTTAGAGTGCCTGTCTAGCACATGTGAGCCCCTAAGCCTAATACCCAGAAGGGGGGAGGAGATGAGACGTTTAAATAAACCCCCAGGTGAAAGGACAATATCATAGAGGAGATCACTGGAATTCAAAGATCACAAAGGCTATGAATTAAAAGATCACTAGGGAATATTTGGAACAGGCTATGCCAATAAATTAGAAAATCTCAAAGAAGATGACTATTCTTGTAATGAATCAAGAAGATATAAGAAACCTAAATACATCTACATCAAGTAATAACATTAAATCAGATATAAAAGATCTCAAAGTAAAGAGAAGGTCAGGACTGATGGACTTGTTAGTAAATATTACTGGATTTAAAAAAAAAAAAAAAAAAAAAAAAAAAAAAGCTAACGACAATGCTCCTTAAACTCATCCTTGAAACCAAAAAAGAACCTAGTCAAGCCATGCCACTAAACCTAATAAAAACATACACAAAAGATAAAAGAAGGAGAGAGAGAGAGGGAGAGAGACTATTCCTGACACACATACACAATATTCTTTTTTTTGATACTTTACATTTCAAATGTTTTCCCCTTTGCAGGTCTCCCCTTCGGAAACCCCCTATCCCATTCCCCCTCCCCCTGCCTCTATGAGGGTGCTCCCCCACCCACCCACTCCTGTCTTCCCTCCCTGGCATTCCCCTATTCTGGGGCACCTAACACCCTCAAGCCCAAGGACCTCTCCTCCCCCTGATGGCCAACAAGGCCCTCCTCTGCCACATATGTGGCCCAAACCATGAGTCCCTCCATGTGTATTCTTTGGTTGGTGGTCCAGTCTCTGGGAGCTCCAGGGGGTCAGGCCAGTTGACACTGTTGCTCCCTCCATGGGGCTGCAAACCCCCTCAGCTCCTTCAGTCCCTTCTCCAACTCTGCCATCCGGGACCCCATGCTCAGTCCAATGGTTGCTGTGAATTGAATCTTGGGTATTCCAAACTTTTGGGCTAATGTCAGTG
>CM052714.1:48372186-48385754 GCA_028551405.1 Uromys caudimaculatus | reverse complement strand
GGGGGGGGGGGGGGGGGTTCAGGCCAATTGACGCTCTTGCTCCCTCCATGGGGCTACAAATACCCTCAGCTCCTTCAGACCTTAATCCTATTTTCTAATGTGTGGCAACAGCGAAGGTTGACTTGGGCAAAGTCACAGGGGTGCTATGAACTCAGAGAGATGAAAGGGGAGGGAGGGAGATAGCCCAACGTGCAAGGCACTTGCCTCTTGAGCTTTCAGATCTGAATCAAGATATACAGAGCACACACAAAGCCTCTCTAATCCTGGCACTACAACCTCGAGATAGGAGAAGACAAGACACTCTTGAGCAGTTCTGGTCAGCTAATCTAACGTACATAGTCATGAACAAGACATCCTGGCTCTAACAAGATGGGAAAGGAAGACCCAATACCCAAGGTTGTTCTTAAACCTTTGAAAATGCCATGAGCTCTCTCTCTCTCTCTCTCTCTCTCTCTCTCTCTCTCTCTCTCTCTCTTTCTCTCTCTCTCCTCACATACATACAGAGGTAGAGGAGAAAGAGCAGGGAGCAGAACTGTGGCATTCCAGTACTGAGGAACTAAACAGTAAGCATCTTTCTTCCACACCAAAGCTTCTAGAACAATCAGTGTCACAGTGTTATAATTTTATTTCCTTGAACTGTGACTGCGATCTTGATTCCTGTCCCTTGGGGGATGTTTCATTCTTCTTGTATGACAACGTGACCTCCTATGAAGACTGGGACTTGTTCTCATCTGGTTTGCACTTTCCACTGTGTACTTAAGTAGCACAAGGCCATGTGCAGCCTGGAACAAGACGGGGAAGAAAGGCTTGGAGAGGCTAGGAAGTTGTCGGGACAGCAGATGCAGATGCTTGAGAAAACATCCCGAGACTAGCACAACCGATCAATGTTTGCCTCTCTGATATAGAAAATATGGACAAAGGTGTGTTCTTGGGCTAGGGAGATGGCTCAGTCAATAAAGTGTTCGCTACATAAGTATGAGGACCTGGGTTCAATCCCCAAAGTCCACCTAAAAGTATCTTGCATTGTGGTGCATACATGCAATCCCAGCACTGGGACAGGGAAGGGGGTAGCTCCCTGGAGCTCACTGGCCACCCAACATAGTCTAATCAGCTATTCCTCGGCTATAGTGAGAGACCTTGTCTCCAAAAAACAAAGTTGGGAGCTCATGCATTTAACCCAAGCTCTTGGGAGGTGATGAGTTGAAGGCCAACATAATGGCTGACTAGGGCCAGATGTGGCCAATGAATCAAGTGCCGGCCTTCCAATTCTAAAAGCTAAGAGCTCCTGCAGTCTTGGAAGTCAATGTCAACATTCTCTCCTATCGGTGGCCCTTCCAGACCCCCATTTGACCTGATCCTCTGAGACCTGATTGGTAGGATGCTGACCACTCACCCCAAGCCTCTGCACATCAAGGCTCCCAGGCAGATGGTTACAACTGCAAAAGAAAATTCAGGGAGAGCCTATGAATTCTCTTCATGAGAGCCTGTCTCAAGAAATAAACAGTAAATAAAGAAGCACATGCAGTAGAGATCACTGAAGGATGTTTAATATACCTTTGTTTTGTTACTGAGAGAGGGATTATGGGAAATTCCCATTTGTGGTCTTTCACTGGAGTATCATGAAGCTCTGGGAGCTGTATGGAGATTATCCCAGCAGTAATTGCAGCATCTACAAGCTTTCTCGGTGAGTGGACCATGTTTGCTGATATCCTCCCATCATGCTTCTGAGCATCTTTATCCTTCTCAGGCAGATGTCCAGTTAGTTCTACTCTGTTGAGAAACAAAGCCATACAGCTCTTTTGCCATGCGTTTGCTTGCATAGTATCATGTAAATTCTTTGTTCGTGTGCACGCACCCAAGTGCGCACATCTCTATGCATTGGCCTGCGGAGACTAGAGATCAACCTTAGGTGTCCTTCCTCAGAGGCTGTCTTCCTTATTTTTTATTTTGATTTGTTTTGAGATAGGGTCTCACTATGTAGCACTGTGTGAACTAGAACTTTCTAGATAGACTGGCCTCCAACTCGTTACCCTTCCAAGAGCTGGGATTAAAGGAACCACCATGGACTCTAACAGTACAATTCTTGATACACTGAGGTGGGGCAAGTAAGGGAAATAAATAAGAAAAAAATCTCATTGGATTCCTCATTTGATAATGAGTTATTTTGCAGTGGGTGGATGTGGAAATACCTGAGCACTGTAAAGTCCTAAAGCAATGGAAATCAGGTAGGCTGGGAAAGCAGCCCAGGTGAAGGAGTGCTTATCTACCAGGCACAAAGCCCTAGATTTGATGCGAAGCAGAACATACACCGGGTGGTGGATCATACTTGCAATCTTGGCTAGAGGCAGGAGGATCAGGACTACAAATTCATCCCTTACTACATAGAGAGTTTGAGGACAGCCTGGACTACAGAGACCACATCTCAATTTTTAAATGAAAGACTGACAGCAGGAATGAAAAAAATATATGCATATATTATAGATGATGAGTATATTATATATTATATATGATGAATATATAATATATTATATATGATATATACTATATGGTGACTATATAATGTATATCATATATAATATATGATAAATATATAATATATATTATATATATGAAATATATAATGAAAAATCTCTCCATAGCTTACAATAAAAAAGTCAGACAGCAGGCTTGGAAGTATATCCCTTTAATCCCAGCACTCAAGAGGCAGATCTCTGTGAGTTCAAGGTCACCCTGGCCAGCTAGGGCTACACAGTAGCCTGAGATATATATATAATGTTTCATTTAAACAGATAGACAAGAATAGGAAGGAGATGCTAGCAGACTGTAATTCCACAGAGACTAAATCAGTTTCAAGCTTGCATGGCAATGACTAGATTCTCTGGCTCTAGTTTCTAAAATCAGAATACTATGTCCCCTGGGAATGTTCCTCTAAGATCATGATGATATCACCAAGTGCACTTTGGTATAGGCTTCCTAACCACAAGTCCTTTTGGCAACATAGATTCAAGCCAGCCTTCATGGGTTCAAGCAGGCACGCTTCCTGTAAGACTATTTCTATGTCCTCTAAGACTGGAATCAGGAGATGCACTATGACACTGACTATCTGAAAAGCCACTTGTTAACATGGTGTTGTATAAAAATCCCTCAAAAAAAAAAAAAGTCTGGAGAGATAATGTTACCATTCATTTGTATCTTTTTAAGTGACATTTTCTATGCATGGGGACATGAAAGACACTAAGCAACAACAATAGAGAAGCACAATTCCCAAAATGAGGTTCATCCATCACTGGTGATGTCAGGTGAATCGGTGAACAGACACAAGCATACTCACAAAAGATGGCCTCCGCCATTGTGAGAAGCTTTGTTAGCCAAACTTCTTTTTGAGTACTGACTAAGAGCAAGACATTGGTGAGCCCCACAGCTGAAGCCTTCCGAACTCTTAGGGTACAGTACTAAAGACATGCTATGTTAAACAAATAGCTCAAGAGTCAGTGTGTGGTAAGCATCACAAATGAGACACCAGAAAGATGAAACCTCCATTAAGATGGAGAGAAGATGGTATGTCACCTGGGAGGCATTTCAACAAGCTTAGAGGTGGTGATAAGGCTTCTTTGTAGGAGCTAGGGTTTGTAGGCTTGGCTAGTAGGGTACTAGCCAAAGCCCTGGGTTCCATCTCCAGCACAGCATAAACTGAGCAGGATGATGACGCAGGCCTGAAATCCTAACACAGGAGATGGAAGCAGGAGTATCAGGCTCATCTCTGGCTACATAATAAATTTGAGGTCAGCCTGAGCTACATGAGACCCTGTCTCACAAAAAATAAAAAGTAGATGATAGTTGACAGGTACAGATAGATAGATGACAAATACAGATGGATAGATAGGTAGACAGACAGACAGACAGAAAGGCAGGCAGGCAGACAGACAGGCAGACATGTGGACAGACAGGCAGACAAGCAGACAGGCAGGCAGGCAGACAAGCAGACAGACAGGGCCATGTTTTAGCACAGATAGGAAACAAGAGAAACTTGAGCACAGTAGAAGTGAGAATGCAGGACATTTTTTCAGAACTTGTCCATCCATCCTTAGTGGCAACACCCATTTATTCTTGCTGGCAGCTTTGCAATACTCCATCCCTGAAACTGACCTAGTTTGTGTCTGTTTCTTTAAGAAAGTATTCCAGAGGTGGTCCTGGACTCATCCAGACAGGATCAGAAGGGACCACTGCTTAGCAATGTCCTGGAACTCAATGGCAGGTTCTGAGTGAGACGAAAACACTTATCAGGCCAATGATACATCCACAAAGATGAGATGTGCCCCAAGGAGAAGTCATTTATCCCCAAAACCACCTGCCTCTCCTCCTCTACTTGGTCACTAGTTCCCAGAAGCAGCCATCAGTCCCTGCATGGACACGGTCCCTCAAGTGGAATTTCCTCCTCCTCCCTTAGGAAGGAAACACTAGGCTGCCATGATAGAAATATAGTTTGTTATAAAGCCCCAAGCTTTTACATTTCTAGCCTCATCTTCTCCCATGTCCTACATCCCCTTGGAAGCATCTGAGGAGGGGCACTATTAGCTTGATATCTCTCTCTCTCTCTCTCTCTCTCTCTCTCTCTCTCTCTCTCTCTCTCACACACACACACACACACACACACACACACACACACACCCTTGGCTTTGTGCTTCCCCACCGGTTTCTCTATTTTAGAGCATCCTGGAGGGCATCGGTGGCCTCTCCCTTTGCAGATGAGTTTCCCCAGCCTCCTACCCTCCCAGGACCCACCCAAGCCTCCCACACCTATCTGACAACACTGACCTGCTACCCACTCATGCCTGAGTCCCAAGGGAGTACGTGACCATGCTCTTCCTCCAGTTTTCTCCACGTCAACTCTTTCCCTTCCCAAACTCTTTTCTCTCCCTCACGCTTCATGGTTAAACTTCTACCCGGCGTGGGGCTCCAGGGGCTCCTGTGGATGCAAGTGGGGAAAACCCGAAGCTGTACCAGCTCCTACAGCCTTCACTGATCCTCAGTACTAAAGGAACTGGGTCCACCACACCCAGCATTTCCCAGGGATGTTTTGAAGTGAGAAATCACCAACGAAAAAGTCCCCAGTCTTCAAAGCCCACCTCATTCCTGGATTTTCTCTTTAGGATATGATAAGACTCTTCAACAGCTAATGAGTCACCAAATAATTATTTGGCTATTTCATCATGTGCACGGTATCAAGCTAGTCAGAACTAAACCAGCATGGAATCAACTCCAGGTCTCAGTGGGCTGGGATCAATAAAGCAAGCTAGTTACTACCAGCAGCTCCCTACTTGACTTGAAAACGTTTCTTAACCTACTGTTACCAGATGAGGACCACAAAGACTCCTCACCATGGCTGCCACCTACCCCCTAGAGAAGAGGAGAGGCCATGTTCCTTGGGCTGTCTGACATCAGGGCCTGACAGACATTGGGGGAGGCTCGTGGCACTGTGTGTTTATAAACTGTAGGCTCTGGGTGCAAATCCTCTTTCTTGTCTTTCCAAAGAAATCGTTTGTGTCTACCCCACATCAGGATCTGCTAGAGACCTTGCTTAAAATACAAGCTCTCCAGCCCCACCCCAGAGCTACTGACTCAGAACAACAGCGTGGGTGGGGCCTGGGACTCTGCATCTTTTAACTCATGTTCCACATGATTCTCACATGCATCCAAGTTTCCAAACCACAAATTCAATTCTGTTTTGACTTCCATAGACTTCTCTGGATAAGAAGAGGAGGGTGGCTTGTGATTGTAGGAGGAATTATGGGTAAAATGGTTATACGTCTTTTAACACAGACTGGGTTTTTGGTAGAAACCCAATAAAGGCAGAAATATGGAAAAGCTCATGTTTCTCACTTGGAACTGTGTTTACAGATATCCTACGTACATCCTCCTTGAGGGCTTTATCATCTCTAGAAGACTTACAATATCTAATACACTGAGATGCTATGTAAATACTCTTTACAGTATACTCTTTAAGAATTACAAGGGGGGAAATGTCTGTGCATGTTTGTGCAAATGCTTTTCTTTCTTTCTCTTTTTAGAATTTTAGATCCACAGTCAATTGAACCCTTAGACGCAGAGTCTGCGGATGTGAGAAACCTATTTTAATTCCTCTTTTTATAATGATGGACTCCTGCTATTAATGTGAGACAGCTAGGTGCTGGGCTTCACACATAATCTTGAGATCCCTCTGATGTCTGCCCAGCCTTTCTAAGGCTCCAGGGGAAGTGGGCAACAAACAAATTTCATCATATATTCTTATTACTCATCGGAGGCCCAGCAGGAGTTTGATGGAGCACCTTGCCTTGATCAAGTCAGACAAGCTCCTCAGGTACATGATGAGCTAGACACACTGGCCCATAGAGTACTAGTCTACCAGATCAGATTGAAGGTAGGAAAGTCCATTCGGTGTTAACAAACTATTTGGTTAGCGTGCTTTCTAGAGCACAGTTCCTTGGAATCAATTTTATTAACACAAAGTGGAAAACCTATCAGCTCAACCAAATCAATCCAAATGGTGTTGCACTCAGATCCAATCTAGGATATGGACTCACTAGACATCTATATAAAGAAAGACATGGAGGCCAAATACAATGGTGACCACGGTTCACAGCCTAAAGTCCTCCAACACAGACCTACAAATCAGTAAAAACTTGTCTGAAAATTGCTACATGAAGGAAAGAAAACATGCTGCAAGAAGCACAGGGTACACTTGAAAAGGAAACCAGAATTACACTTGAGCTCTGTGTAGAATTACACTTGTGCAGGCAGGAAGACATTAAACATGAAAAGAGACAGAATTGCACTCAGAGTTATGAGCAGGTATGATACACCCCTAACCTGTACGTCCAGCAACAGTATACACAGGGAATTCCAGCACTTGAGTGGTAGAAACAGAAGGATTAGGAGTTCAAGTCCACGCTCAGCTACCTGGAAAGTCTAACCTGCTCTATGGGATAACCTGTCTCCAAAACCAAGCAAAACTCAAGACCTAATTAATCCGTTTCAGCCCCATAGGAGAATGGATACAATTGTCTCTCTTAGAACCAGATTCCTGTGGCACAAATCCCAACTCTTTATCCCTCACATAATAGCCTAACAACTTAAACACCCCCACTCTAGGATACTCTTACTTCTGAAGCCATTTAAAAGGCTAAACTGTGGAAAGATGGGGCTCAGGAGAGGAAGGGAAGGGGTTTGCTGAAAGGGATGGGTACGCATTTGCTCTTGTGCGGGTGAGTGTATCAGAGTGTTCTCTTAAAAGATAGGTGCTATTTCACACTTCCTCACATACAAATCTAACAAAAGAGTCCAGAGCTCAGAGCCACAGCGAGCCCATCTGTCGACAGGCTATTCAATTAACTCATTGTTACCATTGAAATGCCAGCTCCGTGTATCTGGGAAAGAGGAAGTCCCAGGTGCTAAAGTGACAGCCATTGAGCTGTTGGCAAAGCAGAGAAGGTAACTTGTTCGTCTTGGCCCGCTCCCTCCCTCCCCTTTCTCTGGCCCTTTTCCTTCTTCTCTTTCTCGATTCCTTGCTCCTCTTTTCCTCCTACTTCAGCATCCTTTCCTTTTCTTCTCTCTTCGGTCCTTTCCACATCGGAACAGCTGCCAGAGAACAAAAAACGCCACTGTCTTGATTTCAATTCTGTGCTTATCCTTGAGCACGAGGCACTCATGGACTAGAAATGGGCTCTGTCTGAGGCTTTGCCAAAAAAAAAAAAAAAAAAAATTCTCCCACTTGAACAGAGCCAAGAGAGCAGGAAGGGGAAAGAGGGATTTTTGTTTTGTTTTTTGTTGTTGTTGTTGTTGTTGTTGACACCTCCTTAAAACTGCTTCCCCCCTTGCTTCCTCAGAGTAAGATTTTATTTTCTGTTCTCAGCCTTCTACCTGACTCTCCTCCAATCCCCAAAGTCTTCCTTTCACTCTCAAGCTGCAAAGAACCCCCAAAAATGGGGTCAGTATGCCTACACAGAGCCCGTCATCCAATGCAAACTGAAAAGCTATACATTGGCCTCTGTCTGCACCAGCCTTCAGGCACCATCTCTTCTCCGGACACCACTGGGGCTCCTTAGCCTTGTGGCCACGGGGACTGTAAACTTACTGTCACTGTGCAGTCCCTGAGTTTAGCATCTTAGTTCTAGTTGGCAAAGGGAAAATAATAGGTCCTGAGAACAGAGGACATCAGTGAGATATCCACGGACATATTCTAAGTATAATGTCTAATTATAAAGAATGAATCACAAATTTAAGCATCTTAAATATAGGCATAAAAAGAAATAATTAACTGTCAAACAGGAAGATGTTCATGCTATCAGATGACATCGTCTGAGAACCTAGAAGAGCAAGTCAGCCTGCTGTGAGCACAAGAAAGGCACAGGTGGGCTTCCACTGAGGCTACAAGCCTATGTTCCTTTCGTCGGGTGCGTTAAGGAAGGAGCTTGAGTGAGCAGAAGTGTTCTGTTTCCAGGGCTAGGAAACTGCCTTGGTGAACACACCCTATCAGATGGGGGCTTTCCTTGGCAGCTATCTCTAGCCCAGAATCCCTCCCCTTCTGGGTGTGTTGGGAGTCAGAGTTATAAAGAAACTCCAAGCAAGCCTAGAGCTATGACTCAGTTGGTAGAGCGATTGCCTGGCATGTACAAAGCCTGCATTCTATCCTCAGCACCAAATAAAACTAGACATGGTAACATAGCTCTGTAATCCCAGCACTTGGGGAGGCGGAGGCAGAAACATCCAGAGACTGCCATCATCTTTGACTACAGGGTGTTTGAACCAGCCAAGGCTGCATGAGACAGCAGCCAAAAGAATACAAAATAAAGTGTGTCCACAACATATTTAGGTGCCAGGGGCAGAGGGGACTACTTGTTATTTTTTCTTGTTTTGGGTATTTAAGCCTCCTATTTTGCTTTTAGGTCAGTTTCAAGAGCAAAAACCAAAGTCTTCACTGATAATTGTCTACATAATTACACTAGTTGTATTCTCAGATTAGAGGCTCCTGAAAAAGACTATGGTCTCCTGTAGCTAACTCCCATTTTTCCCCCTGAAGAACCAAACAACACAAGTCAGACCCACATGGCATCCAAAGATAGTGGTGAAAGAGATTGGGTGAGTTTTTCCAGAAGAAGAAAACCACACCAGATGCCAGCAGTTGTGGCTTCTAGCCTTGGTTACCTTGTCTGCTGCTCTGAGGCCATGAGAGAACCCATACTTCACTTGCACAGGCCTCGGTTTATCTGAATCTGAAATTGTACAATGGTATCATGACATGCAAATGAGTTCTTGCTGTGAAAATAAGTTTGAAAAGGTGTGAATTCCCAAAGACATACATTAGCACAAAGAGGAATCCCATGAAGGCACAAGACTAGAAGCCACATATATACACAAAGGAAAATAAATATATTTCAATCCCTACTAAGTAATAACAAAGCAAGCATTTATATTTGTCATGGTTGAAGAATCTAAGACCTTATAATATTTGGGTTGATTGTGTTTTATATAATTAATAGTCTTGATAAAATATAAATATTTGATTATAAACATTTAAAAATAATAAAAATATGTTAGAGAAAAATGAGAATGTTGTTTTAATAAAAAAAAACCCTAAAATTAAAAACAATCTATTTTTAAACATTTATACTTAATAATAAGAGTAATTTTTTTTTTTAGAAAAATAGTATTTGCCCCACTGAAAGAAATTATCAACATTCTTTAAGTCTGATTGATACCCAGCATGAATAAGTTTCCTGGCACTTCCTGACCACATCAAGGTTTGAGAGAACAGTAAAAGTTCTCTCTTTTGTCCCAACACCAGGATCTTGAGTTTTTGTTCTCCCGATAGATTTCTTTCCTGGGATGTGTCACCTCTTCCTCCTTGTACCTATCTTGGTATTGTCTTCTTCAAATACCAAGCACCTCGTTGACTGGTGTCTGTATTTCACTTAACTACTTCTTAATCATTTGTAGGTGGTGTATATACTGAATGTGCTTCAGCTATTCTCAGCAGCATCTTAGAAAAATGGTGTGTGACCTCATCATGTGTGCTTATTTGAAAGGACTAGAGAACAAAATTAGACGTGTTCCAGTCCCATTGAGCACTGGCACCCACAGCACCCAAAGAATGGGCAGGTGGGGCGGAGGGTGTGGCTCAGTAGGTACAATGCTTCCCTAGCATCTATGAAGGTTTAGGCTCAATCCCTAGAACTGTGCAAAGCCAGTGATGGCTCATCTCTATAGCCCAGTACTTAAGGAGGTGGAGGCAGTCGCATCTGAAGTCTAAGGTTAAGAGAAAAGTTCAAAGTCATCTTTACTAGTGAGTAAAAGGACAGCTTGGGCTTCAGGAGACCAAAAGCCAAAGCAACTAGGGAAGGGTCAACCTCAGAATGCTGAGTGTGCATGTGTTCGTGTGAGAGTGTATATGTGTTTATTAGGGGGTGCAGCCACCTGTTTGTACCATGTAGAGATTGAGGTTGATCCTGGGTGTTCTCTTTCTCAGACAGGATCCTTCACTGCCTCAGAACTTACCAGATGGGCTAGTTTGAGTAGCCAATGAGTCCCAACGGTCTCCCTGTCTCCACCTCCCTAGAACTGGGATTACAAACACCTTCTGCCATGCTCACTGCTATTTCCATTGGTTTTGGGCCATTGGCTCTGGTCTTTGGGTTTGCAAGACAAGCCCTATATATGTCATGAGAACAAAGTTTAATTTAGTTTTCTTTGTGCTATCTACATTCCCTTTGGTTTGTAAACTATTTTCTCTTTAAAAAGAAAAAAGAAAAAGAAAAAGAAAAAGAAAAGTTGCTTTTAAGTTTGCTTCCCCCCTATAAAAGAAACACACTGTGGCCACTAAATCCAGCATGAAGACTCTTCACCTAACTGAACTTGCCGTAATTGTGATTTTGATGACCTCAGTCCAAAGCTATTGCTGTGACTTGAAGCATCTTTCATAGTGGGAAACTGTAGTGGATGGGGAGAGGATTTAGTGGGTGGGAGCGCTTCTTATGCAAGCATGAGAGTCTGAGTTCAGATCCCCAGCACAAGCTGTGGCCCTGTGAGTGCATGGAACCCAGCATGACAGAGAGGGACTAGGAGACAAAAGACTAGGGCTTGCTAGCCAGTCAGCTACTCAAAGAGCCCCTGTCTCAAGAAGAATAGGTGGAGAGAGATGGAGCAAGCAATGCACCCAAAGTCTTCCTCCAGCATGCTCTCAAGCATGCACACACACAGAGAGAGAGAAAGAGAGAGATTTGATTTTTCAAGACAAGGTTTCTCTGTGTAACAGAGCCCTGGTTGTCCTCAACTTGCTTTGTAGACCAGGCTGACCTCAGACTCACAGAGATTCACTTGCCTCTGCCTCCCGAGTGCTGGGTTAAAGGCCTGTACCATCACTACCGGGCTGAGAGAGATTTGCCATCAACCAACACGCACTAGTAGATAGCTAAGTGCCTAAATGACAGATCTCAAGAAAGAGCGCCCCCCTTCAGCATCCGTGGGCATCCATTATCGTCTGGAAGTTCATATTCTCTTTTGCACCACTGTTCTAGGGCTACATTAGTAAACTGAAGTCACTTACCACCCACATTTAGAAATAACCTCACTCATTTGACACTGCCATTTTCAAATTTTATCTTATTTTACAAAATGAGGAACCTAGCCATGGAACCCAAGTTTGCTTTCAAAAGCCAAAAGTCATTCTAAAGAGCATTCTTTGAGGACTGGGGAGATAGTTCAGTTGATCAAGTGCTTGCCTTGTGTGCATAAGACCTGAATTCATTCCCTAGAACCAACTTTGGGGCAGGGTAGAGGGGGCTGAGTGCAGTGGGACATGCTTGTCAACCCAACATAGGAGAGGCAGATGTAGGTAGATGCAGGATTTGCTGGCCAATCTATTTGTTGAACTGTCAACAGACCCTGTCTCAAAAAAAAAAAAAAGGAAAAGAAAAGAAAAAGGAAAAGAAAGAAAGAAAGGAAGGAAGGAAGGAAGGAAGGAAGGAAGGAAGGAAGGAAGGAAGGAAGGAGAGAGAGAAAAGAAAAAGAAAAAAAGAAAGAGTCTTTGTAACTTGCTCTCGGACCTGTTGTCTGAGGTCTCCAGGTATGGATTACCGTTCAGGGCTCCGTTCACATCTGCAATCTCTGTGCTTAAAACAGCCGTGTCAAAATGAATTTTCCAATTATAGTCTCTGTGAGAAAGCTTGGGAGACCACTCACTTAGTTACTGCCATGGTAATACTGCAAGGAATTCTGCCTTCGGAAATGAGTTTAAACTCTCCTAAGGGTGGAGACCAGTATAAACTTCCCTAAATGTGAGACCACTGTGAAGTCCCCTGATGAGAAGACCATTGTAAGGTCCCCTAGTCCTGGAGACCACTGTAAAGTCCCTCAAATGAGGAGACCACTAGAAACTCATCTCCTGGGGAATCCACTGTAAATCCCTCTGGATGTGGAGACCGCTTTAAGGTTCCATGGAATACAAGGTCAAAATGAGCCCATGATCTGGGATAAAAAACAGGCTCCTGTCCCATAAGGCATAGTGTGGCATAGCTCTGCAGTGCCATCACTAGTGAGACTGAGGCAGGAGGATCAAGAGCTCAAGACCAGCCCGGTCTGTACCATAAGACCGTTTCTCAAAACCAGGGTCAGAGGGTGTGGCCCGGTACGTGCCTCACTTGTTCAGGCCATGGGGATGATCTCCAATGCTGAACAAAAAGAAAAGAGAGAGGCAAACAGCAGCAATTCATGTCCATCCATCACTTTCATCTGTATGTACATGTGTGTGTGCATGTATGTGTGTGTGCCTGTGTGTGCATGTGTATGTACCTGTGTGTGCATGTGTGTGTGCATGTGTGTGTATGTGTGTGTGTGCATGTGTGTGCATATGTGTATGTACCTGTGTGTGCATGTGTGTATGCATGTGTGTGTATGTGTGTGTGTGCATGTGTGTGCATATGTGTATGTACCTGTGTGTGCATGTGTGTGCATGTGTGTGCATGTGTGCACGCATGTGTGTGCGCATGTGTGTGCATATGTGTATGTACCTGTGTGTGCATGTGTGTGTGCATGTGTATGTACCTGTGTGTGCATGTGTGTCCATGTGTGTGTGCATATGTGTGTGCATGTATGTGTGCATATGTGTACATGTGTGTGTGCATGTGTATGTACCTGTGTGTGCATGTGTGTCCATGTGTGTGTGCATATGTGTGTGCATGTATGTGTGCATATGTGTACATGTGTGTGTGCATGTGTATGTTCCTGTGTGTGCATGTGTATCCATGTGTGTGTGCATGTGTATGTGCATGTGTGTGCATATGTGTATGTACCTGTGTGTGCATGTGTGTGCATGTGTGTGTGCATATGTGTGTGCATGTGTGTGTGCATGTGTATGTACCTGTGTGTGCATGTGTGTGCATGTATATGTGCATGTGTGTGCATATGTGTATGTTCCTGTGTGTGCATGTGTGTACATGTGTGTGTGCATATCTGTATGTACCTGTGTGTGCATGTGTGTGTGCATGTGTGTGTGTATGTGTGTGTGTACCTTACCT
>CM052714.1:48284106-48365486 GCA_028551405.1 Uromys caudimaculatus | reverse complement strand
TTAGCAAAGCAAGGATATCTAAAATCACACTGTGATATCTGCATTTGCTTTTCTATGTACCTCTTCTTATTCTAGAATAACTTAAATCACAGAATATCTAAGAACAGAACCTGGTTTACTGGTTGGTTGGTTGGTTGGTTGGTTGGTTGGTTGGTTGGTTGGTTGGTTGGTTGGTTGGTTGGTTGGTTGGTTGGTTGGTTGGTTGGTTGGTTGGTTGGTTGGTTGGTTGGTTGGTTGGTTGGTAGGTTGGTTGGTTGGTTGGTTGGTTTTCCAAAATGAGAATAGTGGCGTCTATTTTGGTTGTAGGACTCTTCTGGTAGAGCCTGGACCAGTTACTCAACCAACAACCTTATCTTGTGGATCGATTATTTGTTCAATAACAATTCTGGAATCTTGGATCTCTATCAGGGTCGAGGTTCCCCTCAGTATGCCAGGATGGACTCCTGGGATTCCTTATCTTTCTCTTCTCCACACAGGAATAGCACAATCTGATGCTGCTTGGTTTCTTTATATTTCTTTGGGTTTTCCCTGAGCTTTATTCCCATAGGATTTGGGGCTAAGTCAATTTGGTTTTGGTGATGGTAGTGTTTGGAGGTGCTAGGAATAGAACCTTCTGGAGGGTAGGTAGATATATCCAGTATCTTTTTTTTTTTTTAAGTCAGGGTCTTCCTAAGTGGTCCAGGCAAGCCTTAAAGTTGTAATCATCCTACCTCAGCCAACAGAGTAACTGAGATTATGGATACATGCCCTCTTATGAGGCCATTCTTACAGTATGTTGTTCAATGATATTTTTATCCAAAAGAAAAAAGAAAAAGCAAGTGTCCTTGATGAAAAGATGCAGCTGAAGACTTTGTACCTGCTCTGATATGTAGAACTAAAGAGTTTAAAGAAAACCAGTCAACAGAATCCCATGGCATTCTTCCTCCTTCTGAGCCCTGTAGTCACAAGAATGAAGAACATCATTCTACCTGATGAAGAAAGTCTAAGTCAGTGGGGTTCTGGATATGCTTCCCCTTGCCACCCCCCTTCCAGGGTGTTCTCACGGAAAACTATAACGTTAGACCATGTTCATTGCCACTGTCCCCAAATTCAAGCCTCCAAGCCTTGGCTTCCCAATGACAAGACTCCAGACCCACATACCAAAGTGCTTAACGTTCCATTCAGCTGTCTCAAAAATGTCCATAGCTAAATATGTTCAAAGGACAACTCCTGTTTGCTACTGTATTTGTCTGTTAGAGCCTCTCTCTTGCTTAATGTAGCATTTGCATTTTAAGCAAACAAGCATTTGTATTTGGTTTTTGTCCTCTTTAAAGTCTGGTGTTTTCATTCCAGTATTACATTCCTTGATGGTCTTATTTTTAAAGCCACATTATGATGGCCAAAGTCCTTATCTCAGATAGTACACCAGCTTTCTTTGTCTACTACCATAGTTCCTGTTAAGTACCTGCATGTCCCCTTAATTTACTACAACAGTGACAACCTCTAGACCGGCAATCAGTTAGGCCATGTCTAATAAATAATAATAATGATAATAATGTGAATTTTTCAGAATAAGATTCTAGAATAATTTTTTCAGGATAATTGAAGCAGGACATCGCACATCCTAGGCAAGTGTCCTACCAATGAGCTGTACCCCACCTACTTTGTTTCTCCTGTTTGTTTTAAGACAGCCTTTTACTAAGTTGCCCAGGCTGGCCTCAAGCCTGTGGTAGCCCACCCAAACAGGCTTTAAACTTTTGATCCTCCTGCCTCACCCTCCCATGTATATCGGATTCCAGGCCAGCGCAGTCCAGCTTCACTGAAACTACTCCTAAAAAATTTACTATAAACTATGAAATGTACTTGTTGTTTTTTTTAAGTATTTATTATATATGTGAGTGTGTGTATGTATGCATGTGTATGTGTGTATTTGTATGTGTGTATATGTATGTGTATGTGTGTGTTCATGCATACATATGTATGTGCATATATGTGTGTAGCTGTCTATATGCATGTATGTATATGTGTATAGGTATGTGTATATGTGTATATGTGTGTATATATGTATGTAGCTATATCTGTGTGTATGTGTATGTGTATATGTCTGTGTGAAGATGTGTATGTGTGTGCATGTCTCTCTATGTGTGTATGTGTGTATCAGAGGACAACCTGTGAAAGTCATTTCTTTCATTTTGTCATATGGGCTCTGAGGATCAAACTTGGATTGTTAGACTTGGTAGCACAGGCTACCCCACTTAATCATCTCACAAACCAGCTCTACATTTTTTTTTTTAATGTTTTCATTTGCTTGCTTGCTTGCTTTTTGGTGTTTATCATTGAGGCAGGGTCTCACTCCCTGACTGGCCTGTCATTTACTATGTAGACAAAAGTGATCTTGAACTCACAAAAATTCACCTACCACTGCTTCCCTAGTGCTGGAATTAAAGGTGTGCACCATCAGGCCCAGCCCCATTTCTAAATTTTTAACTAATTGTGCAAACTTTTGTGCAACATCATTATACAATTTGCTTTCTGCTGAGGTTTGGGGATGCAGGACGTGCACTGTCCTCAAAAGCTTTCCGTCTGGCACTGTATTGAGGAAGGCAAAGAGGTGGATTGTGAAAAGTACATGGTGCTCACACTGACACAGATAAACGCAGTGTGGTTCTGGGATGGATGAGTAGGCTACTGAAGGCCGAGGGTATAGCTTAGTTCACTAAGCAATTTGCCTGAGTAATGCACAAGGTCCAGAGTTCTATGCCCAGCATCCCAGGAACCAGGCCTGGTGGCACACACCTGTAGTCAGAACACTTGAGAGACAGGAGGATCAGAGACTCAGCATCTTTGGCTATCAAGTTCACTGGCAGCCTGAAATAAGGATCCATCATCTGAAGCAAAGATAGCGTCCAGTTTGGGGAAAGTCTTTCTGCAAGAGATAACAGTAAAATCAGGCAGAAGAGTCAGCCATGGCATAAGGCAAAACAGTGATTCCTGAGAGGGAGAACTAAAATGTGGTCCCAAGCCTAGCCAGGAGAGGAAGGGCTGAAGATGAACGGACACTGCCCTTTGTTTGGGTTCTGAGGTTAGACACTATGGTAAAGACAGGGTCCGATAGCATACATTCCCAGCCAAGGGAGGGACACAGTCGCATGTGCACTGTTAAAAGCTCACTCTGACAGCAGTTTCAAGATTACTGAAGTGGACAGAGATGAGAGACAGAGCAACTTGTTAGGGCATTGTTGCAAAATTAAAAAAAAAAAAATACTGGTTGAAAAAAATGATGAAGACTTGAACTTCTGCCACAAGGAGAGTTCTCCAGGTAATATCAGCAGGATTTTATGACCAATTAGAGGTGAACAAGGAGGGATCGTGGACACCTGCCAGTCGCTGGGTTTGGGAAGCAGGGTGGCTCAGCATGCCATTCACCAAAATAAGGAAATAAGGTTCCTTCTTTCTGCCTGAGGCTCTAGCTGACCTCCTGATGATCCTGTCTTTCAGAGCCTCAAAAAGCCACACAGAAATTCTGCCTCAGCAACCCATCCAAGTCCACTCCTGTCAGGCAGTTTGGCTCTTTGCTTCTTTCTCCCCCTAAAAGGTGAGACTTAGGCAGTTTTAACTAAGACAAAAGCAAGCCATGCACAAGCCTACCAGCCACCGTAGGCAAGAGCGTTGGCAGACACTTCTAAAGCAACTGGCCTGATGCACACCTATAATCTCAGCATTCGAGAAGCAGAGGCAGGATTGCTACAGTCACACAGAAGACCTGGTCTCAAATAAGCAATGACAGGGAAGATCACTAAGTCAGTAAATCACCTGTGGTACAAGCTTAAGAAGCTGAGTTCAAATCCCCAGAACCTGTGTTAAAAAGCCAAGTGTGGCCAAGGAAAGACACTGTCACAGAAAACAAGATGAGTAAGGCTGACCTTTGGCCTCCACACACATCCAAATCATGTGAACACCTGCACACATGTGAACACACACACACACACACACACACACACACACACACACACACACACACACACACAGTTTCCAAATCAAAGCATGAGGAAACAGCCCTCTCCCTGAGAAACACTACCCTCATTCTGAACATACAAATGTTTGCAGAAACTATTCCACATTCACTGAAAGCTCAGAAAGAACATCGGGCCAATATTTTATCTTCATTGTGTACACATCCAGTGTGAAAATATCTGGGGGGGGGGGGAGTCTGTGAAGTACATATAGTCACTATTAAATTATATCCACCTCAGAAAAACATACATATGTTCTCAGAGCGCTTAACATTGGGTCAAGTGAAAATTTCAAAAAGTGATCTGTGGGCTTTTTGAAACAGTGTCTCACAAATTAATCCAGGCAGCGCAGGAATTCATGTGACCCTCTTGAATACTTGCAGGTGTTCCGCCCTGTGTAGCTCAATTTTTATTTTTATTTGTTTTCTTATTCTTTTCCTGTATGTGTGTTATATTTTTATATTTAATTTTTTTTTTCCAAGACAGGACCTCATGTATCCCACAAGGGCTTTGAATTTACTATGTCCCTGAGGATGATAGATTAACTTGAATTTCTCATGCTCCTGCCTCTACCTCCCTGGTGCTGGGACTATAGGCATTCACCAAAATAACCATCCAGGTTCATACAGAACCAAGCCCAGGACATCCTGGCATTGGGCAAGCACTCCAGCATCTGGGCTAAAGCTCCGATCTCCTGTTTTGGGTTTTTCAGATAAGGTCTTGTATAGCCTAGGCTACCCTAAATTCAACACGTATCTGAGATGGACCTTAAATAGCTGAGAATGAACCTGAACTACACATCCTTCTGCCTCTACCTCCCCAAGTGCTAGTATTAAAGGCATGGATCACCACATACAGACCCGCTCAGGTGGTTTTTATTATTATTATTATTATTATTGTTATTATACTAAGGAATTCTTCTGGCTTAATTTGTACTCGTTTGGTTTTTTGTTTGGTTTGGTTTGGTTTTGGTTTGGTTTGGTTTTTTGTAATGTCCCTCCTGTCCTCTGCTTAGGGAAGTGTCCATCTGAGATGATGACATCATCGCACACAAAGGTGAAAGATCAGTTTCCTGACACCTTCACACCCCTCCCACTGCAAGGAGCATGGTAATCCCGCAGGCAGCATTTGGGAGGATTAATGAGTGTTTGTGGAGCACTCTCAGCTCTAAAGATGAAAGACAGACTCTGAGCACACAGGCTAATTGATGTTTGTTGTTCTGAATGTCTCACTAAAGGAGTTTTCCCCCACGTAACGAACTCTCAGCCACAGGCTTTGAGAAGGATGGAGAACTGAGGATTCTCCCCTGTGCTCTTTAGATCTTACTTTTCCTGCAGTCATTTCAAACATGTCGATTTTCTGCTCAGTAGTATTCACCCATGCCAGAGTATGGACTGTGGGTGAGATGACCCACAGAGTGAGTCTATTTATAGTCAAAACAACCATTTCATCCCATTTCTTTGGTTACTAAATTAAATATGTAGGTAAATAAATAATAAATGCATGTGAATCTTTGATGGGCTGAGTGACTTACTTTTCTATCCATTTTTATTTCTGTGTCTGGATAAGTACACACGGGTATACGCGTTCAAGTATGTGGTGGTACCCATGCACCTGTGTGTTCCTGTGTGTGCTTGTGTGTGTGCACGCCAGAGGTGGATATTAAACTTCTTCCTTGACTGCTCTCCACATTGTTTTTTGAAGCAGGGGCTCTCATCAGGACCTGGGGCTTGCAGACTCAGCTAGTCTGGCTGGCTAGCGAGACCCAGGGACTCTCCTGTCTACCTCTTCAGTATAGTTACAAACCACCCCACGCAGATACTTTATGTGGTTCCAGGGACTGAACTTGGGTCCTCATGCTTGCAGAAGAAGCACATTACCTACTGAGATAGTTCCTTTGCCCCTCCATTTATTTTTAAACTGTCTTGAAATCAGTTTTTGTAGACCGGAGACACACTTGTTATCTAACATTTGAATTTCGCATTGCGGATTAATTTGGGGTTTATGTTCCAATAAGACACTTCCATAACCTAAAGGCTCAAAGAAGAATCAAGTCAGTGCATTCCTACCCCTCAATTGGCCCTATTTTTAATGTATAGCTTAACGACAGACAGGTCATTGACCAGTATTGAGATTGTTTCCTCACCCTCTGCCCACCCATCCCCCACATCTCTTTTTGAGACAGAGTCTCCTGTATCCAAGTCTGAACTCCTTACCTGACTGAGGATAACACTGAAAAATTTTGTTGTTGTTATTTGATTTTGAGTGTGTGTGTGTGTGTGTGTGTGTGTGTGTGGTGTGTGTGTGTGTGTGTGTGTGTGTGTGTGTGTGTGTGTGTGTGTGTGTGTGGTGTATGCTATATGTGCCCTGACGCTGAGATTGTAGAAAGATTTCAGGTGTTTCCCACTATCACTCTCCACTTAATTCAACTGATCCAAGGTCTCTTACGGAAGGTGATGCCCACCATTTCAGCTAGGCCAGTGAGCCCCTAGAACCCAGTTGTCCTTAACCCCCAGTGGCGGAATCACAAGCCATGCCCAGGTTATACAAGCAAGTACTCCCTTATCACTGAATTGTCTCCTCAGCCCTTGACCCTGAACTTCTGATCCTCAGGCCTCACCTCCCAAGTGCTGGGATTCTAGGTGTGTTCCACCATGCCTGGTTTATATGGCTGTGGATCAAACCCAGGGTTTCAAGCACTTTACCATCTGGCCCACATCGACAGCCCTTGTTTCCTCATTCATCCAGATATCTGTTCTTGTGGATTTAGAGAGAGGGTTCAGAGCAAAGGCATATTGGATGTGTAGGCCAGGGATGCTGCCCAGATCTGTATGGGTAGGAGTTAGTCCATCCCTGCTTGGTTTCTCTTATACCAAGCAACCTACAAATTTTCCTTCCCATTTTTCCATTTCTCTATCATGAGTCCTATTCCTAAATTCAGAAGGATATTACAAACTCACCCCCAAGAACATCCTTTAAGCTAAGGCTGAGTTGTTAAGTCACTAAGTCAGCAGATGAAAACATTCGTCATCAGAAATTAAATATTGCCTCTTCACAGACTAGCAAAGGAATTTCTATAAAGATTGGAACTTCTCCATCATTTATATTCATCGTTCCAATGGAATTTCACCAACCAAGCCACAGAGCTGTCCTTCTAACTGGAGCTCTTCTAAAAGAGCTTCTACTTGGAGCAGTAACAGAGAAACTCCCCTACTCATCTGCAAGTCTCCATAATTTCAATAACAAACATGTGAGGGTGCTGGGGAGATGGGGCACTTGGTAAAGTGCTTCGTGTACCCACGAAGACCTGCGTTCAGAGCCCTGTCACCCACCAAAAAAAGCCCCAGCGTGGATCTGTGCTCCTGCCATCTCAGAGCTGGAACGTCAGAGCCCCGAGGATCCCTGGAGCTCTCCAGGCAGCCAGTCTAACGGAATCACTGACATTAAGTGAGAAACCTTGCCTTTGAACATAAGGTAAAATGCAGTTGAGACGGGCATACAATGTCAGCCCCTGGCCTCCTCACGTATGTGTGTGCACATGTGTGTGGATACACATGCATACACACTCAGTGGACTCTGGGCTCAAGGTGGGCTCCTTTGTCTACAAGGTAAGACAAAGGCCCAAGCTCTCTGTCTTCAGTTTCTACCTCCCCAACTCTAATCAAGAGAAAGGAGACAGACCTCGGGCCTCACTTGTAGAAATCCACTTTAAAACTCCGTTCGTGATTCTTCTAACATGATATATCTTTTAAAAATTATCTGAGCTGAGTGCCAATCATGAGAATTTTGTATTGAGTATTTGGCTTGGATTTATTTTCTAATAAAACATTTATCTGATCTAAAGGCTGATATCTTGGACCTGTAATCCCAGCAACTCAGGGAGCTGGGGCAGGGGGGTCACAAGTTCAAAGTCTGCCTGGAATATGGAGTAAAATTAAGTCCAACCTGAGCAACCTACTGAGATGTCTCAACTGGTTTAAAAAAAAAAAAAAAAAAAAAAAGAAGGTACAGCTGGATGGGAGAGCACTTACCTACCATGCATAAGGCCCTGGGTTGGATCTCACTTTTCCCATCAAAAAAAGGTCTTGGAGTCAGAGGTTGTCCCTAGACATTCCTTCTGTAGGTGGCTCTAAGTTTGAGCTGTAACTTGGAGGACCAGAAATGAGTGGGACACTATTAAGTCAGCAACTTACACAACATACTTCCGCTAAGCAAGTCCAGGCAACCCAAGAGAGACCACAGGAGGCTGTTTGAGGAATCGGAGCAACACAAAGACCAGTCCTGAAATCAGATTGCTAAAACAATAAAATTATGTGAACAATCGTGCAAGGATCACCTCCAACCAAAGACACTGGAGGCAGGGGGAAACGCCTTGTTATCAGACTCTCCTGGAGGAGCGACTGCTGGCCAGCTAAAAATTCTGGCCAGCTAAGGCTTCACTCATATTGCCCTGGGAATAGTATGGGGTTATCTCGTCCCTAGCTCTCCCTTTTATAAATGGAAAGTGTGTCTGGTTTGTGTGCAAGTCACCACTTAAACCTTCAGAGATGGAGAATTCATTTGTTTTTCCAAAAGCAGGAAGAGCTTAGATTCAGCACTGGCCACCTACCCTCCCAGAACCCCCACCCTCCCAGACCCCTCTTTTGTTCATGTTCCCTTTTCTGGTCAGCTTCAGCACTTCCTGGAAGAAGATCTGTGCACAGGATGGCTTCTAGAATCCTAGTTTCAGCCACAGTTTGTTTGCTGGATTTCTGACCCAGAGTTTTCATTAGTTTTCTGGTTTTGCCCCAGGTGCCATGAGCTCTTGATCTCCTGCCTCAGCTTCCCAAGCTAGCATTGCAAGATGTGGTAATTCATGTGTCTGACTTTTTTGTTTTTGACATCTAATACCAACTAAAAACAGGTTTCTCTTCTTATTTAAACAATCTCTAAGTTGAACAACTACCAAGGCAACAAACAGGGAAGTGTAAACTCCAAGAAGACAGACAAACAATCCCGGTCCCCAGACTCAAAGCTCAAGCCATCCGGCTTCCTCCACGCTCCCATTTTCTCATGTGCAGAGTGAATTACTAGAGGAAAGGATCTCGGCAGAATTTGAAGCACATCTTCAGAAGAGAAATAGTTCTTCTTTGTCTCTAAGAACCTTCAAAAATAAGTGTTGCCATGACAACCCAGGCCCACTGAAAACTTGTTAATAAGTTAGGACTGCTAAATACTAAGGGAAGGTTGACCTTAGGTTTGCTGTAGTAAAGCTTCTGCATAAAGGTAGATGGAGAATCTGTTGAGATTTGGTTGTGGTCTTTGAGTCTAAGATGCTGTACCCTGGAGTCTGAACAAATAGACCTGGTGCTACATTGTCAACACTCCTGAGGGAATGCAGAGTCAAAGTCACTGTTCCCCAAAGGAGGGCCATCCCACACATTTAGGGTGGCAGGGAGACTGGTCAACTCCGTAGTCATAGCTACTAGGCATCATGAGAGAGGCCTCAGCTGAGCAGCAGAGAAGCTGTAGACCAGGGGTTCTCAACCTGTAGGTCGAGACTCCTTGGTGTCAAATGACCCTTTACAGGGGACACCTAAGACCATCAGAAAATACAGATATTTACATTCTGACTCATAACAGTAGAAAAATCAATCTTATAAAGTAGCAACAACAAAATAGTTTTTTTGGTTGGTTGGTTGGGTTTTTTTGGTTTTTTTCAAGACAGGGTTTCTCTGTGTAGCCCTGGCTGTCCTGGAACTCACTCTGTAGACCAGGCTGGCCTTGAACTCAGAAATCTGCCTGTCTCTGCCTCCCGAGTGCTGGGATTAAAGGCGTGTGCGACCACTGCCCGGCAACAAAATAGTTTTATGGTAAGGAATCACCACAACATGAAGATTTGTATGAAAGGACCAAGACCCTCTAGACTTATGTCATTTGCTGTGTTGTGTGACTTTGGACAAATTACTTCATTTCTTCAAGCCTGAGCTTCCTCTTGTAGATGACAAGAAGCATCACGATAACAATACACACAATATCATGAGGAGTGCCTTACACAGACTAGATACCCCACACATCACAGTTCTTTCAGTTTCTGGACTATCTGGGGGTGACCTCTGCTAATTCCTAGAAAATATTTCTGGGAACCATTTTGTATTGTAAAGAGGGACAAAGCCAAATTACCTCAGAGCCCTCCTGGAAAGGAATTACACAGCTCCTGGGGGCTGGTTGAAGAAGGAAGAGTAGAGGGAAGGGTCTCTCCAGCAGAGGACCTGGACTGACTCATTCCCCTGGCCAGAGGGAAGGGAAGGACTGGGAAGAACTTCAGGAATGAAGGGAATTAACCGTGAAGTGACTAGGCAGTTATCAATGCGCTGATAACAGCTGGCTGGGGTGGGGCAAAGTATGTGCCTTATAAAATAAAATGAAATAAAAAAATAAAGTAAGAAGAAAAAAGAGAACTCTCTGTGCTAGGTGAAGCAAGCCAGCTGGAGGCTATGTAGGCCCACACTCCCTTCAAAACCATTTCTTTGCCTTCCTGGTATGGAAGGAGTGAGGACGTTAATTGTCTCTACGTAAAAGGAAGTAGAGTAAGAAAATTCAAATTGCCAACTGTCCCATGACTGTCAGGACTCCCTCAGCTGATGCCTAAACTGTCGTCTCTCATCTCGCAAATCAGAAGGATGGTTCTAGAAAAGGTCTTTTCTCTAATCACATCTAGCATCCTAAACAACACACTCCCTCCCAAATGAAACAGTACCCAAAGGGAAAGAGAAGGAGGAAGCCCAAAGGAGGCTCCATGGCAATTGTCCTCCATGGACTCCAGGGTTCCGAATCAGCAGCCCTGAGGAAGACAGCCTCCAAGTTCTCACCATGAACTTCACAATTTTCAGGTCTCAGAAGAAAGAAAAGTCAGGAAATCAAGTGTTGCCCATACTACGTGGGTGATGTCTTATCTCTGTGTGGCTGTCTATTATTAAAAATAATGGGTCAAAGGATCATATCATTAAGTGGAAAGAGGTCATTATTTGTTACACCACCTCACTTTAAAGGGACTCCTTGGAGCACAGAACAATGACTAAAGGTAATTAGGAATGAGACTCAACTGTCACAGACACATTCTCAGTGACCCTAGGCAGTGTGGTGGGAGTCAGGCAGATTCCCAGCAGGGAGCCCATAACATAGTGTACTCTACCTTTAAGATCTCTAGGCCGGGAATCCTAAATCTTGGACTTCAGTCTGTGGTAGGATGAGCATTTCGCATTGTTCGTGTCGAAGAGGTCCTTTCTCATCTAAACAATGATGAAGCTAAACCAAAGGATTCCTGAGATTCCAGAGTTAGTGTATGGTAAAGTATTAATACACTGAACTTTGTGTGGGGACACTAAAGTTTCAATAATAAAAAAGAGGTGACTGGGCAAAGCAGGGCACGTGCTTGTGCAGTGGGTCTTGTAGAGGCCTGGGATTTGGTTCTCAGCACCCACAAGGTAGCTCACGACATCTATTACTCCAGAAGACTGGACATCTTCCTCTGGATTCTGTCAGCACCAGGCATACATGCAGTGCATAGACATACATGCAGGCAAAATACTAATACTCATAAAAGGAAATTAATATGAACGAGTAGAAGCAGAGAAGGAGGACAGGTCTCCCGTGCTCAACGTTTTTCAATCTGTCAACAGAAGTGCAATCCGGATATTCTGTGGAAATGAATATCAGTTGAACTCATATGATAGTGTAGCTAGGGCAGTAGCCCAGTGGTAGAGTACACATTTAGCCTAGGCAAGCCCCCGAGTTGGATATCCAACAATACAAACAAACGATAGAAATAAGGTAGGTTTGTGTGTGTGACTTCTGTCAATACATTTCTTTATAAGAACTCATTCTTAACTAATAACAGGTCTGACGCACTAAAGGTCATCCTTAATAGTTATCCTGAACAACTGTTGGTACCTGTTGGTAATTCCAGCACTTGGAAGGTAGAGCAAAGAGGGAGGATCAGAAGTTCAAAGTCAACCTCAACTATAGATTGAGTTTAATGCTAGACTAGGCTACATGAAAGCCTATCTCAAATAAAATTGGTTTGTTGTTGTTATTGTGTTCTGGAAACATCTATCCACCTCAGCTTTTGACACATAGAAGTCCTTGGAATGACAGGGTCAGAATTTCCAGAGGTTCTTCTATAATAGCTAACTGTTGAAATAAAGAGTACAGACAGGGGCCTCATTCCATCCTGAAAAGACAAGAAGAAAAGAAGAAAAAGAAGAGAGGAAAGAATTCTAATCAAAATGAATCGAATGGGAGCCTGTTTCTCTGACTGGTGCCAGAAACACAAAGCAACTTCCAGAGCCAGCCCTGGTTAGGACTGAGGTGCATTCTAGGGCTTCTCTGACGTCTATAGCGGGAGAAGGAAGCCAGGGGGTTCTCTGTGTGAAGCCAGAGCACAAGCTGAGCATCACTGTTCAGAGTCTTCTCAAATAAGGAAAGAATTAGTAGCCAAAGGGTAGAGAGAAAGAGGAGGGTAACACCACCCTGTAGCAGACAGAGGAGCCCCAGGCAGGGCAGCTGAAGCCTCCAGAGGCTAGGCCTCTCCTCTCCCAGCCACCTTTGTCTTTGCACAGGCCAAGGGACAGGCATGTCCCCAGGGGAAGCACTTCCTGCTTCCGGGAGGCTGGAACGGACAGCCTCTCCTGCTGTCGCCAAGAAATATGTTTATGCTCAAATATATGATCTCATGAGGAAAACAAAACTGAAAATGTTGACAAAACTCAGGGAAGTAGAATTGTAGGTAGGGTTTTTTTTTTCCCCTTTGCTTTTCATCGGCTTGTCTTTTTATTGTTGGTCCAGTTTGTTTTTGTTTGTTTGAGATGGGTATTCAAAGCCCAGGCTGGCTTGTAACTAAGGATGACCTTGGACATTTCGGACTTCCTGCCTCTACCTCCCAAGGGCTGGAATTTCAGGTCAGCACCACCAAGCCTGGTGGTGGTTGACGCTTCTGTTACTGGAATCTTGACGAATTACCCAACTTCTCCAGCTTCTGGCTCAAGTCATTGTCCTGCGTCAGCCTCCAAAGTAGACAGAAAGACACCACATGCCACCATGACCTGCCTTCATACTTTCTTATTCTTTGTTTTTTTGGAGACAGTCTTATGTAGCCCAGGCTGATCTTGAATTCCTGATCTCCAGAATCTACTCTGCCTACCAAATGCTTAAAGTGTTGCTATGAACTACCGCACCTGACCTCCTACATGTTTTTAATTATTAAAATAAATCTGCTACTTTTTTTTTTTTTTTTTTTTTTGGTTTTTCAAGACAGGGTTTCTCTGTGTAGCCCAGGCTGTCCTGGAACTCACTCTGTAGACGAGGCTGGCCTCGAACTCAGAAATCCACCTGCCTCTGCCTCCCAAGTGCTGGGATTAAAGGCGTGCGCCACCACTGCCCGGCTAATCTGTTACTTTTATAATAAGAAGCAAACTTCTTTTTTTTTTTTTTTTTTTTTTAAGAATGGATAAAAAAAAAACCTCTCTGGCTACTGAAGCCAAATTCCTAAGATTCAAAGTCAATGTCATCCATGATGAGGAATAATCTTAGACTTCAGGAATTTCCTACTTTCAAAAGTCGCCTGCCCTTGCCTTTTTTTTTTTTTTTTTTTTTTTTTTTTAGTATTTATTTATTTATTTTCTACAGTTGGTGTTTGTGCCTATGGCATCGGGATAGACTATACAATCCTTGGGGGCAGAAACTGTGTCTTGTTCCTCTAGCACCTTCAACATTGCAGAAGCATCTGTTAGATAATGACTATACTCCCCAAACATCAAAGGCTTCTGCCCCTGTCCATCTCCAGCCATCTGCCTGCTCCCTGTTTCCACCCCCTGTCCTTGGCACTTGGCAGGACTCAGCACTACTTCTTGTTGTTCTAGAGAACGAAAGAGCTGTAGGCTGCTGATCTCTGTCTAAGCAGGAGCCACCATGTGTCAGTGTTCCCAAGGGCCCTGGTGTTTAAGACTCATCTCTGCAGAAGTGGGGAGGTGACTCCAAACCCATAGTTAAGAGTCTGTAGAACTGGGAGCCTGATGCTTGGTTCATGTAATTACAATATTACCCCTCAAACTGCTGCTCCTATGATCCTCTTCAAAGACTTTTACAGCCATTAACTAATGAAGGCACAGTATGTATCTCACTTTGCTGCCTAGGCTGGCTGGCGCTCACTATGTAGAGGCTGGCCTAGAGGTCACTCTACAGACCAGGCTGGTCTCAAACTCACAGCAGTCCTCTTGGCCCAACCTCCTGAATGCTGCAATTACAGGTATGAACCATGGCCTGCATATCCTGCATATCCACCACCACCACCACCACCACCACCACCTGTACACACACACATACACACACACACACACACACACACACACACACACACACACACCCCCCACCCTTCACTCCCCTACCCCTGCCTTCTGTCTTCTAGTGCTTATCCTCTATATCATAGGTCCTGTCATTTGTCCAGGGTCTCACTTCAGGACTCACTATGTGGTTCAAGATGGTCTTGAACTCATGATCCTCCATCCTCAATGTCCTGAGATAATAGGTATGCACTACCCCACACAGCCAATGTCTTTATGTCAACCTCATTTGCCCATGAAAACAAAACAAAACTGATGTTCCAAGTTGCATGGGATGTAAGAGAAAGGTACAAAACTGAAAATAAAAAGAGAAACGGGACCATCGTCAACCGGTCCTCGCTGCCCACAGCCCACACTGATAGGTCCTTTCAGTGTGCTCACACTGTGGACAAACTAATGCCTGCCTCTAACCAGCAGAGTCCCTCCTAGGAGAACTCCGAGCCATCTGACAATGGACGACAGAGGTGTGTATCGTGGTGGGAATGGGATCAGGGGCTCAGCTCCACATTACTGAGCACTTTCCAAAGGCCAGGCACCATCCAACACCATGGCCTCCCACCCACCCCACCCCCCACCCCACCCCACCCCACCCCACCCTCGGGAGAATGGCTTGTCTTCGTTTTCAGCAGAAGAAAGTGGCACTGGGTAAGATCAAATGACTGGCCCCAGCTAACCTCACTGGCAAATGAGACAGTTGCTTCTCACCAAAGCAACTCTGCACTTTAGCAAACGTCACACTGGTTCCCAGGTGTGACGCTGGGCCAAGACAGACAGCCAGAGCCTCACTTTGAACTCAGGGGACCAATAGTTTCTTGGGATGGTCAGAAGTTCGTGTTATAGAGAATGAGCAGAGAATGACCAATACTTTCCTGACAGCACTTAATGCATATGGGTGGAGGTGTGTCACTAAACGACTTGAAATGTGTGTGCTTTGTCACTTAAATCTAATGACAAACCCTATAAAAAGATAGCCCATCCCCCTTCCCCAGGGCTTCACCTATCATGGGGTTTGCATTCCACATGCCTCCAACTATAAACAAAAGGATCTACCTGCCACTTGTTGAAGCATCTCTAACACCTGGGACTTTGGAAAACATCCCCCAAGAAAGTACAAAACTCTATGGCAAGCTAATGGCCCAGGCCTGAAATCCCAGCTACCTCAAGGCTGGGGTGAGCAAGCTTAAGACCACCCTGGGTTACAGAGTCACTTCAAGGCATGTGAGGGAAGCTTAGAGAGACTGTCTCAAAGTAAGAAGGAAAAACAGGTTATGGGGTCTAGCTCAGTGATTGTTTGGCTAGTATATGTCAGGCCCTGGGTTCAATTCCCAATCCTGGAAATAACAATGTAAAATAATAAGGTATGGTTGTTTGTTTCAATGTCATCCTAAAACATGGGAGAGATATGAGAGAAGAGTGCTCAGCTTCCAATTCAAAGCCAGGAGCAGAAAGGAGGGCTAGCGCTTGCTCTTCTACAAGTGGGTATTGTCAAACGTTCCAGCCCCCGCCCCCTAAAGAAGCAGCCAAAGCTCTTCTTTGACACACACAGTATCTGAAAGCTGTCACTCAAGATGAGCAACTTTCATCCCAGCTTTACTTCTTTCCAAGCCACATCTGAGCATGAGAATCTGAGGGCGTTATCTCCCCAGGTCAGAGTTGGGGGGCGCTGTCAACAGCCCCCTTTCTTCTGCGACATTGCAGACTCAGAATTGGACATCATGAGGGGGAGGGGGTGGCTGCCTTTGCTAATAGTGACAATTATCACTTGCTAAAAAGCCCAACTGCCCACTCAGCATGGTGACAACTTCCCAGAGCAGCATGGGGAATGCCCCCAGTCATTCTCAGGGGAGTCAGCCCAGGTTGCCCCTTGCCAGCATCAGATAACAGCTAGATGATAACTTGCAGGTACCTGGGCTGGAGCTGTCTGCTGTATTTGATCCTGGTGAGGCATCTGATTCCTTCCTAATGTGAGTTCTCTTTGATGTCTGAGATTCTGAGGCCGATAAGGAGGAGTCTTTGGAGGTGACTCCTACCTCCTGGCCAGCTTTGTACCCTGTCTAGCTCCTTTGGGACTCTCTTGCAGCTCATAGGACTTCCTCCTATCCTGGAAGCCCCAGTCTCAAGCAGCCTCTTTCCCAGGGTCCATGCCAGTTTCTAAAACAAGAGTCCAGGAAAGCCTGTCTCTGTGTGTATGTTAAGGATGTGGGTCTTTGGACACCAAATAGAAGTCTTGTCACTGTAGCTGATATTGCTCTGAGACTGGGGCCCAGGCTAACCTCAGACTCACTACATTTCTTAAGATGATCTCAAACCTCTGACCCTCTCGCCTCCACTTTCCACCTTTCCAAGTGCTGGGTTGTAAGCACTTGTTTGATTGTAAGTATCACAAATCATCAAATTTGTCGGGTGCTGGGAATCGAACCCAGGGCTTAGAACTGTGCCAATTGAGCTACATCCCTAACACATTTTGCTGTTATTGCTCTTGGAGGTACTAGGAATCAAACCCAGAGCCTTGTAGCTGCTAGGAGAATGCACCATATATCCTCAACACTTACTTACTTTTACTTTGAGACAGTTATGCTAAGTTGTCCAAGCTAGTCTTGAACTTGCAGTCCTCCTGCCTCAGCCTCCCAAGTAGCTGGGATCACAGGCCTGAACCCCTGTGCAACAAGAGTCCTTTTTAGGTGGCTGGTGGGGAAAGTAAGGGTCTTATGAAGGTCAGGCAGACCTTGAACCTGTTGTGAAGCTAGGATGACCTTGAATACCTGATGATTCTCCTGCCTCTACCTCTCCAGGACTGGAATCACAGCTTGATGTCCTACCATGCCTGGCTGAGAGGGAGTTAGCTCATGTTTTAAGAAGACCAAGGTGCAATGTGTGCAGTGTAAAGACTCTGGCTTCTAGAAGCTTCTGTAGAGTCTCCCTCTTCATTGAACAGGATGTAGATTCTGCAAGTGGCTCTCACTAATTCAGCATTATGTGGCTTAAGCTGTAAACTTGATATCTTCTTTAGTATTCAATCACAAATATCTATGAGTTGGCCTGACCTAGAGCTCCTTTTCCATTGCTGGCAGACAACTGGGAGTTGGCCAACCATCTTAAGAATGTGGAGGGTGGTGGCAGAAGAAAGGGCTGCAGGCAAGATGCTAAGCTTGACATCTTCCTTGTTCAGTCACTGAAAACCCCCAAACTTTCAGCACTGGGTAAGAAACTCCAGAACAAATACCCTTGAACTTCTGCTCCTCCTGCCTCTACCTCCTGAGCGCTGGGTTAATAGGTGCCACCACCACACCCTGTTTCTCCAGTGCTGAAGATGGAACTCCTGGTCTTGTGAACAAGTGCTCTTCTGTGAGTTATATCCTCTGCCCTGGCCCCTTGTCTTTGGCTGTCATGAGCAGATAGATGCTCACCTCCTGTTACAGCTACTGTAAGAGGTTTCATGGTTAACTCTGGTTTCCAACTTCTAGACTGAAAAAAAATACTATATTAATCAAAAGTATGTGTGTGCTTGTGCATACACACACACACACACACACACACACACACACACACACACACACACGGGAACAATTGATAACTTGAGTATGAAAATAAGATCAGTTAACTGGGTCTGATAAAACAAGGCAGGAATAACAACCTAGACTGGGCATCAAATACCAGGTGGAAGTCATGCATTTCTGGACTGTCCTAACCACCATAGTTAGAAAGGGGAATTTTCATCAATCCAATGACCTGGTTTTTCCCCAGCAAGTAGGTTAGCTGCCTTTGTGGAGGTCAGGAAGTTTAGACAGAGCAAGATGGATGAATCCTCTGATTTTTACTGTTCCCCTCCCACTAAGAATAACCACGGGGCTAGACCACAGGACAGATTCCAATTGGCAAGACTCTAACCTAATAAGAAGTAAGATTCTTCTACTGGAGACTTTGCTTGCAGGATGACATTATTCTCAGGACACTGTTTAAAGCAGAGGGAGCCACAAGAAAATTCCAGACCAGGGGCTGGGGACAAAGCTGGTGCTAAAGTACTGGTCTAGCATGGATGAGGTTCCCGGTTCACTCCCCAGCACTAGAAGGGAAAAACAAGTCTTGAACATCTAAGCACTGATTGTTCACACCTGTAATCCCAGCAAGAAAGTCTCAGCTACCCAGCAAGTTTGAGGACAGCCTGGGCTACAGAAGACTCTGAAACAAACCACAAAAAGATTTTGAAAAAGTTTCCCCAGGGAAATAGCAAGCACCCTGAGGTCCGTGTCTGACTTCTTTAAACCTTGGCAAACATCTTTCGGTTCCCAGCTCCCCTCCTGGGGCGGGCATGCAGGGGCTTGAGATAGCCCCTCCCTCCTGCTTCTGGTTCCCAGCTCCCTTCCTGGGACAGGCAAGCAGCAGCTCGAGATAGCCCCTCCCTCCTGCTTCTGGGGGGTGAAGCCGTCTCAGCAGGTGTCTCTGGCTTTTCTCCTGAGGCAAGACACAAATGCAGGTGACTCTGGCCTCTCCCTTTTTTGCTCCAAGTGGGAGTGGGTGGTTAGGGAGGTGCCCAACCACTCCCTTCTGCCCCCCCAGGCCTGGTGGCTAGGGAGGGCCCTCTGCTGCCAACTCTTAGAACAGAAACTTAGAGTCCAGAATCCACACTGTGGCCTCCTTCACTGCCTTCCTACAAACCCATTTTCGTGAGGAGAATCTGCCTGGCTGCCCCAAAGGATTTTTCTAGGAAATTAAAATGCTCCCTTACCTGTGATAGACCCTGCATCTTTCCACACTCCAGCAGCTGAGTGGCTGAGCAGGTTAACATCCACTCCGGCAAGACCCACTCCCACAGTGACCACTGAGGCCCAGTGCCCAGCACCCAGATGGACTGAAATATACCAACATAGCCAGGGACAGCCGTTCATCTGGAGCTGGCAGCCTGACCCCAGAAGCCTTCACAGTTTGAGCTGTTAATTTTAAATACCACCCTAATGTTCTAACGTGAGAAACTCTCAGAGTCTTAGCCAACCTGGATCGAAATAAGACTGGAAGGGGGGGGGGGGGGGGCTGCAAATCTTTTTCTTCCCACACCTGAGATGAAACAGGAGCATTCTCCAAGGACCTTTTGGGACGTGTCCTAGGGTTGGTAAGCAGATTTCTCCTCAATGAAATGAGAACTTCAGCAGCTGAGCACGGTGGCTCTTAATGCTACCATTCAGAAGGCAGAGACAGGAAGATAGACGGCCAGGAATTCAAGGCCAGCATGGAATGTGCAGTGAAACCTTCTTTCAAGAATAAATAAAAATGGACCAACAAGATGGCTCAGCAGGTAAAGGTGCTTGTCACCAAATCTGATGAGCTGAGTCCAGTCTCTAGGACACTCTCAAGTTGTCCTCTGACTTCCACACGAGCGCACACACATATTAAATATTATTTGTAAGCAAATAAATAAACAAATAGAAGAGCTTTCCATCTAGAATCTTCCATGAGTGGCAGCAGAGGAATGAGCTAACAAAAGCAAACAATCGACAACACAAAGGCGGGCCCTCTCATGAAACTGCTACTGTAGATGTACACAGGCCCTTGTCTAATTTTTTGGTTTATTTAACAATATCAAAAAAAAAAAAAAAAACCAGGAAAGGTCACAATACCTGTAATTCTAGCACTTGGAAAGTGAAGCCAGTGGGGATCAGGAATTCAAGGCTATCCTCAGCTACACAATAAGTGTAAAGACAACCTGAGCTTACATAAAATCCTACCTCCAAAAAAAAAAAAAAAAAAAAAAGCCTAATAAATAACAAATAAAAGCCAGGCATGGTAGCACATGCCTTTAATCCCAGTACTTGGGAGGCAGAGGCAGGTGGATCTCTGTGAGTTCGAGGCCAGCTTGGTCTAATTAATTAATCCAAGGAACCTCAGGTGGACTGAGGTAAACCCACAACAGGGTTCTCTACCACTCCAAACCCAGACCCTCTGGAAATGTCTGCTGTCCTGGGAAACAGTATGTTACATTACCAGAAGGGAGAGAATGTCTGAAAGAGAATCCCAGAGATTCAAAGTTCCCACCTTTGCCTGGGAAACCTGTAAAAGGGGGGGGGGGGGGTGCAAATTGGAGGGAGTAAAAGGTCCAGGTAAAAAGAAAGATGGGAGCCAGGCCTCATGGCTGCTTGGAAGGAGGGGCGTAGAGTACAAGTTCCAGGCCTCCTGTGGCTGCATAGTGAGTTCATGAGTTCAGACATAGACTAAGCAAGTTAGTAAGACCCTACCTCAGAATATAAGGTCTCACAAAACCTAGGGCTATGGTTCTGTGGTGGAGCACTTGCATAGCAATGTACCTGGCCCTCAGCTCAATGCCAGCATTAATAAGAAAGAAACCAGAGATGGGGAGCTTGGGGTGGGGCTCCATGGTAGAGTATTGGACAAGCACAGGCAAGGGCCTAGGTTCAATCCAGTCTACAGCACTAGAACCAAGAAAGCAGCAAGGCCGGGAGCGCTGAGCCGTGCTACCAAAAATGACCCAGCTGAATACTTCTATCCCCTGGAAAGGACATTAAAGCTTCATTTGAACTTTGGGGGCCGGGGAGCGTTCTTTTCTAAACAGAAAATTATAATTGTGGAGGTGCACGTGCCCTAAAACATCAGAAGAGGACATTCAATGTTTGAGACAGGCTCTTGCAGAACCCAGAGCTCATCCGTTTGACTAGACTGGCTGGTCAGGAACCCCCCCACCCCACCCCACCCCCAGTGATCTTCACCCCCCCACAGCACTGGGGTCACAGGCACCAGCACACTAAGCTGTCCGATGTAGGACCTAGGGGTCTGAACTCACGTCCTCATGTTTGTATAGAAAGCAATATTACTCCCGGAGCCATGCCGCCTGCCCTGGTAGCTATAATTTTGAAGCATTAATATAGTTGATTTTACCTTTCTTATTTTTTTTATTCATTTATTTATTTAAGGCAAGCATCACTATGAAGCCCTGGCTGGCCTCAAACTTTCTACTACATAGATCAGGAAAACCTCGAACTCACGGAGAGTGCATGCCTCTGTCTCCCAAGTGTTGAGATTAGAGTGCTCCTCTATGTCCAGAAAGAGAGTTTAGTTTAATCCAGATTGATGGCTTGTCGGATCCGATACGCGGATAAAAATTAAGCAGGCCTGTTGGAGCAGCGAGGTGGCTCAGCAAGTCAATGGTAGCATGCGAAAGCAGCCACTGCCACAGAGCTGATGCTCTCAATTCAATCCCTGAGACTTCAGTAGCCTAAAGGGAAAACAAACTCCCAAAAACATATTCTCCTCTGCTGTCAAAGTACTCATGCACACACACACACACACACACACACACACACGCACACACACCCCAACAATGAGATTAAAATATAATTAAAATATAAAAATAATCGATTGAACCAGATCTGTTTCTTGGCTGGTCAGCTACTGCTAAGAGAAGGAAAGAGAAGGAGACAGAAGGAAGGAGGGGTGGGTGGTGACAGGATTGGAGCTAAAGCAGAGCATGGAGAGAAGAAGAACCGTAGAAATGGATGGCAGGCCCACTCCATTCTTGTTCTATTCTCAGTGGGGAAGAGCTCCAACCCCAGTCATGCAGAACTTAGCTGAATTTCCAAAAGGCCCCGCAACTTTCTGCAGGCAATCTGCCTCCTGGACACTCAGCTGAAAGGGACATTTTGCCAGAAACATTTGGCCTTGGACAATTTGGAATTATCCTTAAGAACAATTGCTTTCATTAAGCTCTCCGCTGCCTTCCTTCTAGTGTCCCCAGGATGAAAGCGGAGTCTCCTTGGTTTTTCACCTAGTACATCTTCCCAGCACGGTTAATAACTGGCTACTTTGTACACGTGTTCTGAGAGACAGCTTGATAACTGACAGACATGCCATTTTACAAAGAGAGAAGCCGTGGTGCTAAATTGAAGTGTTGCATCTTAGAGACAGTGGAAGCCATAGAAAAGAAGGTTCCTCATCTCCAGAAGCCGGCATGTTCCAGAACTGTCAGATCCTCGTACCTAGGCAATGAAGACGTCCACTTCCCTCCAGCTCCTATAGGAAGAATGAGGATGTCTGTGATAGTTCATCCCGACAAAATCCAGAATAAGTTGTGAATATCCTTCCCGGAAGGCTGTCACCACCAAACACCTATCTTGAAGATATGTTGCTTGTTACCTCATTTCCTGTGACATTCCTTAAAAACACTGGAAGAAGAAGGAGATAAAGTGAAATTCCTAAGTGCCTTGCGGAACTTCCAAGAAGTTCTTAGCTTCTTCTACAGACACGTGAATGGATAAATTAGATCTAGAGGGGCTGTCAGAGGGTCTCCAGGCTGTACTTCAGCTTACACAGAAGAACAAGGGGGTGTTCAAGGGCCAGGTGACCAGATCAGGAACACCCCTAGGAGTAGAAGGAAACAGCTTGGAATGCTGGGAAGGAGAGGCAGGTAGATATCTGCAAGTTCAAGGCCATCCAGGCCGGCAGTGGTGGCGCACGCCTTTAATCCCAGCACTTGGGAGACACAGGCAGGCGGATTTCTGAGTTCGAGGCCAGCCTGGTCTACAGAGTGAGTTCCAGGACAGCCAGGGCTACACAGAGAAACCCTGTCTCAAAAAACCAAAAATCAAGGCCATCCAGAGCAATACAATGAGACCCTGTCTCAACTTAAAATAAAAAGGAGGAAGAGGGGGAAGAAGAAGGAGAAAATTAAAAAAAAGAAAAGAAAAAAAATCTGGTATAGTAGCAACACCTCTAGTTCCAGAACTCCTGCTCTCGGAAAGTTACGGCAGGAGGATTGACAAGGTTTGAGGCCAATCTAAGCTACAGAGTGAGCTTCAGGTCAATTTGGGCCACAAAGTAAGACTCTGTCACAAACAAACGAGCATTGCTCTGACGTTTATAATAGCATAGGCTGTTTCATGGTGGCGAATGCTTTAACAGGCTAAGTCTGGGGATCACAAGTTCAAAGCCAGATTAGGCAACAACATAAGTCCTGTGTCAAGTTAAAAGATAAGATAAAAAAAAAAAAAAAAAAGTGAAGATACACTTTCTTTCCCGCAAAGAGTCCTACCCTTTTAAATTTGTATTGAATTTTTGTGGTGATAACATTTGAGCATGCTAGAGAGAAGCTGCAGAAGGGAATCCTTCTGATTAGCAAAGCTTCTTTTCATGGAGCCAATAAGTCTTTCTGCTGTTCACAAGTCAGGTACTCATACTGCAACATGTATCTGTCCTAAAAACTCACCTTACTCCAAGCTCAGCTCCAAGTCTATAAAAGACCCTAAGGAAGCAGCTAGGAGAGAAAGCATTGGAGCTGGGGAAATCCCAGAGATGATCAGATGGTGCTTCCTTCCTCCATTCCCCTGTCTTTATCTGTGTTCATTACAGGGACATAGCCCCAAGCACAAAGTCTGCAGAGATTTAATAGAAAACTCAACAGCTACCAAGGTACATAAGTCTGTCCTAGGGAAGAGTAGACGGTATCTGCACTTGCCCAGCATACACAATGCCCTGGGCTTGATCTCCAACAAGAAAAAAGAACAGATGAAATCAAAACGAAACTATTCAATTCTCATATATACCAACAAAAGACATCATTCTAAGAGGAAACCGCATGAGGAAGGATCCAAGATAAACTCATAAAAGATGGGAAAGAAATTATATATTGATCAAGAGGTAAAACTCTTTCATTGATAAACACGTTGGTTGGGGAGCTGTCTGGGTTGGTGAGTTTTTAATCTGTTGTTGTTTGTTGTTTAAGGTGGCAGCTTTAAAGACCCAGGATTAGCTTCAAGGAAATAACTGGGTAGGCTACATTCATAGGTAAGGGACACCCAGTTTCTCACTCTTTCCCAAAAACTGCTGTGAGAAATCCCAGGAGCTTTAGAAAGGAAGGTTAAGGTTATTTTTTTCCCAGATCTCTGACTACTAAAGCAAACCATGTTCTTTATAGAAAAATCTGCCAGGAACTCATACAGAAATAGGAACCAGCATTGCCTCTACTACACAGGGCTCAAGAGAAGCTTCCCTTACTCTCCAAAGTGGTGTAGAAGAAAACCTATTCCAGAATAGACCACTTCACTTCCGGCTCATGGGAGTCAGGGTGCTCCACTCTAGTTCCTGTCGTGTAAGACTCTGCATTCCATGTAGCAAGATGACTAAAGCCAGTGCTGGAAAATAACAACTCTGTATTCCCAGGGCCCCTTCCTGTAGAATAACTGGATCTTTCCCAGGGGAGCTGCGGCTAGGCCTAGGCTCCTCCTTGACTTGTTGCAATGAGAGACGCCCTGTCCAGGTGAGGGTGGAGTACTCTGTACTGACAAATGAGAAAGCATCACCCTGGGGCACTCACAGTTCCTAAATCTAGTTCTAGTTCAGGGGAAAAAAATAATAAACCAAGAGTAATTTTCCACTGTCCCATTAATCAAGAGAGCAGCAGGCATGGAGCAGAAAACTCCATGACCCGCATTCCAGGTCTTCCCACCCACCCGGCCCGGCAGTTCTTCATAGTTGCCCGGTAGAATCACCCAGTACTGAGTGAACCCTCATGGCTGTTCCTATGGATAATAGCTTCGACATTCTTAAAATCTAACACATATGCTGGATAGCAGGCTGGGTGGCATTATCTCTGTACAGTTTCAGTGGAAGAGACAACCAGAACATTGGAGATGGGGACTTCTGACCATACCCCTTCCCCATTGCTTGAGACAGACACTCCCGAGCCTCCACTCTTTGATGAAGCATTTTTCTGCCTCCGTGTTTCTTGTATGGAACAGCCCTAAGGAGGTCACTGCATGACGCAAGCGAATAATTTAATCTCTTTACAGGTTGTCTATAATGAAAATATTTTCCCCATAAAGTTACTATGAAAATTCGGTGAGAAAAAATGTTTGCAGAACCTGGCACAGGGAATGTAGTCATTCATGACTAGCAAAATTCATTCATTCAACTGTTCTCTCTCTCTCTCTCTCTCTCTCTCTCTCTCTCTCTCTCTCTCCCTCCCTCCCTCTCTCCCTCCTTCTCTCCCTCTCTCTTCTTTGTTCTTTTTTCTATTAGACAGAGCCTCTATATCCCAGGCTAGCCTTGAACCCTCTTTGTAGGCAAGGAGGATCTTAAACTTCTGATTCCATTGCCTCCGTCTCCCACGTGCTGGAATCACAGGCCAATGGCGCCAGACCTTCAGGGCAGGTGATCCATTTCAGAACCACATGCATGCTAGAAAACATTCTGCCCACAGAACTATATTACCAGCCTAATTCAACAGTCGTATTGATGACCACCATGCCCCCTAGGACATGTGGTTTCTCCCTTCAAGACCATGCAGTGGAAGAAACAAATTGTAAAAACAATGATTATGTTGTGAGGTGTACATGACAGTTACCCTTGGGCAAACTGTCTTTGAATCTTCCCAGTAATGTGACATGGTAAATATTGGTGTATCCAGATTACAGTTGATGTGTCTGGGGTCTAGAGTTCACCTTGTAGACTTCAATATGGATCTTTTGAGCCCAATCACAGTGTAGTCTTGTTTCTTGTTGTTGTTGTTGTTGTTGTTGTTTTGTTTTTCTGTTTAATTGAGACAGGGTCATAATATGTAGCCCAGGCTAGCCTCAAACTTTCATTGTTGCTACTTTAAGACAGGATCCCAAATAGCCTGAGCTGACCTCAAAGTCCTACTCTTGGTGCCTCAGACTCTGCAGTCCCAGGATTACAGGGTTGTGTTGCCACGCCAGGCCTCAAGTATGTTGCTCTTCATTCCGATTCACCAGCCCACCCCTTTCTGTTTTGGCAAAGGATCTCTCTCACAGTATCTACCAAACCTATTTGCTTCCCAGTTGTTCCTCACACCACCTGCCACTGGCCGCGGCTTCAAACCTGCACATAAATGTACTCACCTATTATATGCAGCATTGACTCTGCCAGGTTGATGTAGAATACGCTTCATTACTCATGGCTCATACTGCTATTAAAGCTGCTCTTTGTCTTAAGAGCATTGCAACCGGAATGCTACTCTGGGACATATGGCTCCAGACTTTAAACTGCCTGAGGCCATCGCTGCTATCAGCTGCCTCTTATGGCTTGACAATGACGATTAAATACTGCTGCCGGAAGGAGCCACAAGGAAGCTAGGTATCCTGCATGCATGAGTAGAAGGCAGCTCAAACTATGAGCTAGATAGTCCTTCTTCTCAAGCCAGATAAAAAATCATCATATGAGAATCTAGCGGAATAACATAACCGGCTCTTGGTAGCAAGCAGAGAGTTGGAGAAGTAGCCTAAACTTTTACAACTGCTCACTGCTCTGGAGGCCCAGGTTCCTGCCTTGAGATAAGTGAGAAACAGTTATATTCCTTTTTTTATTTTAATTTAATTTTTAATTTTTGGTTTTTCAAGGCAGGGTTTCTCTATGTAATCTTGGCTGTCCTAAAACTCAATCTGTAGACCAGGATGACCTTGAGCTCAGAAATCTATCTGTTTCTGCCTCCCACGTGCTGAGATTAAAGGTGTGTATCACCACCACCTGCCATTTTTTTTTTTAAATAATTTTTATTCTGGAGTATCAGAAAATGAACATAGGGCTTCATGTATGTTACACTCTGACACTGAACTATGTCTCAGCCCTATTTTTACCCTTTGTTTTGAGACAGTCTTTCAGTAAGTTTCCTAGGCTGGCATTACACTTGTGATCTTTCTGCCTCAGCTCCTAAGCAGCCAAGGTCACAGGCATGCACCACCAGGCTACAGGTCTGTTTTGTTTTTTAATTCTATAATCTCGCTAATTTATATAATGTATTGTCTTTGAACATAAGGAATCGCAGCACTCAAATAGCTAGCTCGGCATTTCAAACCAACAATCTCAGTCTAATTTCTCTGTTCCAGTCCCCAGACTTCTGAGCCCCATGAAAGCCAACCTTACTGCCTGGCAAGCCTTCAGGTCTACCTGTGTCCTATACAATTCATAAAGAATGCCCCAAAAGGCTCCTTGGCATCTCCTTGCCCTGCCCTCCACCCCTGCCTATCAACAGCTTGACTTTTTACCTTGCTACCACAACCTCTCTCAACTTCTGTCTCTCCCTCTTCTAACCCCTGACTCTTTTTTCCTGTTCTTTCCCCATGAGAAAGCCAATTCTACCTCCTTGCCCCACCCCTTCTTCTGAAGCTACCTCACTCATCCTGCAGGCTTTCTTTCTAATCCAGCCCCATCTCCTGAGCACCATGTTATTTCCTTTCCTTCACTTCCTTCTCATGAGTGTCTATCCAATCGGCTCTCTTCTGGAATAGAGGTGTGTATTGTGCTCATCTTGCTCATCAGATTAACACCCTGGCCTTTCATGAGTTTGCATAGCTTGCCCTTCCCCTTCTCCAACAACCTATGTTTCTATCTCAGACCGCACCACAGCTACCATGACATCTGCCTGAATCTCTTCTCTTTTCCAGGTCATAACAGTCAGCAGACTCCAAGAGTTCATGTGGTCAACCGTGTGTGTGTGTGTGTGTGTGTGTGTGTGTGTGTGTGTGTGTGTGTGTGTGTGTGTGATTTCTGATGTCTTCTTCAAGTGCTCTCCACCTTATTTTTTACTGTGATATTTTTATTAATTCTTTAGAACTTCATACACGTATACATTGTATTTTGATCATATTCATCCCCCCACTTTCCCCATAACTTCCCTACACAATTCCAGTTTTGTGGCCTTGGGTTTTATTTGTTTATTGATTTCTTCTTCTCCTTCTTCTTCTTCTTCTTCTTCTTCTTCTTCTTCTTCTTCTTCTTCTTCTTCTTCTTCTTCTTCTTCTCCTCCTCCTCCTCCTCCTCCTCCTCCTCCTCCTCCTCCTTCCTCTTCCTCTTCTTCTTCCTCCTTATCTTCTAACCTACTGACTCCAGTTTTCATTGCCCAAACAATCATGACCATCCACCAAAGTGTACAACCCACCAGGGACCACACCCATAAACCACTGACTCTCTCCCGAAGAACCCACCAGCCACCAATAGCTCCTCAGCTAAAGGTGGGTGCTCATGAACCCATGATCCCCTCCCCTCTAGACTAAAATACTGAGTAGCTTTATCCAGCGTTTGCTTTGAGAGACATTCTCTCACTGAAACCAAAAGTCACGTTTGGTCAGGCTGACTGGTCCATACGTTCTGGGGCTCTGCCTGTCTCTGCAACCCCAGCGCTGAGGCCTTGTTGCCCCTGCCATGCACATAGGTGCTAGAGATCTAAACTCAGGTCCTCATCTTTCTGCAGCACTTTATTAACTAAAGCAATGGTTCTCAACCTGTGGGTCATGACCTCTTCGGTGGGTCAAACTACCCTTTCTCAGGGGTCATGTATCAGATATCCTGCATATCCGATATCTGCATTATGATTCATCACAGTAGCAAAATTACAGTTACCAGTTATGAAGTAGCAATGAAATAATCTGATGGTTGGGAGTCAACCCCAACATGAGGAACTGTACTGAGAGGTCGTAGTATTAGGAAAGTTGAGAACCATTGATGCAAACCATCTCCTCTGTACTCTCTTCTCATTCTTTAACCTTAATTTTACAATATTGTATTCTTCACCTACCCCCAATGCTATGTATCAAAGTCAGGGCCCCAGCCGGGCAGTGGTGGTGCACGCCTTTAATCCCAGCATTCGGGAGGCAGAAGCAGGTGGATTTCTGAGTTCGAGGCCAGCCTGGTCTACAGAGTGAGTTACAGGACAGCCAGGGCTACACAGAGAAACCCTGTTTCGAAAAACCAAAAAAAAAAAAAAGTCAGGGCCCCACATATACTAAGAAAACACTCTACCATTGAAGTCCCTCCCCAGCCCTTAAGTCTCCTTGAAGTAGTTCCTCCCTTGGCTTCCAGGAGGCAACCTCTCAAGTGGCTTCTCCACCTGCCTCACCAGCCTCTGCTCCTTCTGTTTTCTACCTCTTACTTCCCAGGTTGGTCCTGATTATGAGCCACACTCCCTGCCCTCATGCCTTCTCTTTTGGGTTCTCATAGCCTTGACATGATTTCAAGGAGAATTCTGCAGAGATAACCGACCCCACCTGCTTGCCTTTCCTAACCGCTGTCACTCCCTGTTGGACACTGAGGACAACCCACCAACAATCCAGGATATGTCATGCTAGATTTATTATCTCTTCTCCAAAAGCTGCCCCTGGCATGCTTTCCATGTCCTTCCAAGAGGCATCTGGGCAAACAGAACAATCCAAAAGTTTAAGTCATTTTCACTGCCACCTGATGTTTGCTTTGTTCTAACTTAGCTCTTTTCATCTGCCTAGTTTCCAGATTCTTGGGGGGGGGGGGGTTCTTCAAAAGAGCTCTCCATCCATCTCCATGTCTCCAAGTCATTACCTTCTTCAGGTGCCATCTGTTACCTCCTGCCCGGACTCCTGCTGTGCCCCCCTAGCTAGTTCCTCTTTCTGGTCCCCTAGCGCTCCCAATATCCGTTGTCCAACATATGGCTGTGATCCCTTTTTATCTTAGTCTCTAAAGAAATATCCCAGTTGTTTAGCTGCTGTAGATAATCTGGCCCTACATTCTCTGCCCAGCTTTTCTGTCCATGTGGTGTCATCAGGTCATGGGCTCCTCCATCACCATCTCCATGCATGCAAACCCCTAGTTCTTCAAATGACTCTAGTCCCCATCAAAATCCTACTGAGTGGGCTACAGGTGAAGCTCACTGGTGGAGTACTCTTCTAGCATGCAAAAAGCCCTGGGTTTTGTTCCCAGGCATGAAAAACAAAGTCTTGCTAGAATAAGCGTCAAATGAGTAGCTTTCTGATCTCCCGTGTTCTCATTCCCACCAACCCATCTTTTAGTTTCAGCTCCATCATCTTTTTTAAAATTTATTGATTTTTATAACATGTGCATTCATATTTTGCTTGCACGTATGTCTGTGTAAAGTTGTTGAAGCTACAGGTTGGAGTTACAGGCAGTTATGAGCTGCCATGTGGGTGCTAGGAATTAAACTCAGGACCTCTAGAAGAGCAGCCAGTGCTCTTAACCTCTGAGTTGTCTCTCCAGCCCAACTTAAACATCTTTATCTTAAAGAAGTAAACACGGCAGCAGCATTTTCTTTTTTACTTATTATTTGTTTGTTTGTGTACTTATTTTAGAGTGGTGTAAGCATACATGCAAAATATCTCCACTGTGCCTCACACTCTCACACTTCTACTGTGTCCTCATGTCTAATCGGTATAGGAGTCTCCAACTGGCAGAGGAGATGAGATATTTCCTACCATGGGAACATGGGAATCGGAGGGTCTGTATTCTCCTTCAGCCATTATGCACTTTTCTTTAAGCTCCAGCAGCTAAGAGGGTTAAGTAGCAATTAGTTGTGGTACCTGGCTTTAAGAATATCTAAGTGTATACAGCCACTGGGCCCCTTTATGAAGAGGCACTTGTGTGGAATTTGCTGTTGTTATTAATCAGCTGTAGCCACAAGTCAGTAGTATATGAGCACAAGAGAAGCAGTCAGACCTGTTTGTCTTAAAGCATCTGAATCACTTCTAGCTCATTGTTGGAAGATTTATGTACCTTGCCTGTCACCAGTGAGGGCACAGCACAGTGACTGCAGTGCACAATGGTAGGCACTTACACTTTCAGTGAAATGTTTTCTCCTCTTAGGATACAATTGAATGATTTTCTATACCCAGCTGTAATAAATCGAACAATTTTCTATACCCAGCTGTAATATATATTACATGTGTTTGCCTAGCTTACATAGAATACATCTTCAAAGGGGAAGGGGGTGTATCTTTTCTTTCTTTTCTGTAAGATTCTGAGTCTTTCCTTTAATCCAGTCCCAAGGAATCATGCTCTATAGAAAATATGAAGCCAGCAGTTCTGCAAAGTAGAAACCTATGTACAGAGAGCACAGCATTCCCCTCTGCCTGCCTCGGTGACTGAGAACACAGCTTAGTCTTTTGTCAAGGCTAGTTCTACCCCAGACATCAGACTCAGAGTGGGTCTTACTGCCCTTCTCTCCAGTGAGTTCAGCACTAAGTTAAGCAGAAGGTAACTTGAAAAGGAGTTCTCTTTCCTATTCAAATATTGCACTTTGAGAATTTTTCTTTTTATTCATTTACTTATTTTTTTAATCCTTTTGTGTTTATTACCATGTGTTTTATTTTGAACTTTTGTGATACTCTGCAGCCCAGGCTAGGCTTTACTATGTAGACAAGGCTGCTTTCAGACTTTCAAGAATCTTCCTGCCTCAGTCTACTGAATGCTTAGATTGTAACTGTGAGCTAACACTCCCATCCTACTTTGTATATCATGTGTTTGTTTATTTGTTTCTTTGTTTAGGAACAGGGCTATATATAGCTCAGGCTGGCCTTTAACTCACTTTGTAGCTAAAAATGGAGCTTCAACTCCTGTTCTTCCTGCCTCTACTCCTCAGTGCTAGAATTACAGGCTTGCAGCACCAGACTCAGTTTATGTGGTACAAACTTAGGAGTTTTTACACTCTATGAATTGTTACATCCTTAGCTTTTTTTTTCTGAGCTAGGATCTTGCTGTGTAGTCCAGGCTAGTCTCAAGTTGGTGAGCCTCCTACCTCAGCTTCCTAAATGCAGATTACAGACATGCACCACTACTCTAATACCTGCTCTGATGGAAGAGAAAAAACTCCTGATATTTCAAGATAATAAATGAACCTCAGTTCATTTGCATGAGGACTTGACATGTCAGAGTGAATGTACAAGTGTGGAAACACAGGCACTTCAGTTGAGAAAGATGTAGACACCCACACTCTCAGGCATGGACACCCATTTTTCTGACCATTCTCCATCAGTCTTGACTCTGATCCATTACTGTAGCTAACACCCTGATTTTATTCTGCTTTGTCTTTTCCTTTTCTGGGGACCCCCTGAATATACCTGGGCCCTGTATCCAGGCTCACTGACAACATTCACCCTGAACATCAAGAGTGCCTTTGGACCACAGGTCAAATATCATGTTTGTAATAACATTTTTCAATGTTATCCAACTCTTTGACCTCACCCTGGGCTTAGATGCAACCATTGGGGAAAACATAGAAGCCACAATGGTGCTGATAACACTTTCTAATCACCCCACCCTCCACCAAAGAACCTGGAAGCCATAAATCTGATGATATCTTATATCCTTGAAATGGGGAAACAGGGCCCAGAGGAGACAGCGTCCCTCGCCTGCTATCATATGACAAGTGATGCTAGGCCAAAGATGGGGACTCTCTAGCACTGTTCGCATTTTTCATCATGTCTGTCAGAGACCTGGTGATTTCAAGAGGAAGAAAGGAAAACTGGAGGATCAAATCCAAGCCCTTGGCAGATAGCCACCTCTCATTAAACTGATGTTTTCCTTCTTACCTTTTAATAACACTAATAGAGAAAGGTACAAATGAAAATCTGGCTTGTGTTGACCAAAGCTATATCAGTTCTTGGGAATGCCTGCTAGCCCAGCGCTGTAGGCAGAAGCAGGAGGATATCAAGTTCAAGAGCAGCCTAGTTTACATAGTATAATTCCAGACCATCCAGGGCCAACAAGATGCCATATTAAAGAAAGAGAGAAACAAAGAAACAATGAAAGAAGGAAAGGAAGGAAGGGGGAAGAAAAAAGGAAAGAAAGAAAGAAAGAAAGAAAGAAAGAAAGAAAGAAAGAAAGAGACAAAGAAAGAAAGAGACAAAGAAAGAAAGAGACAAAGAAAGAAAGAGACAAAGAAAGAAACAAAGAAGTAAGGAAGGAACAGAGAAAGAAGGAAAGGAAGAAAGAGAAAGAAAGAGAAATCATACATATATACACACAACATCAGAACTTTAGGGGCTTAGAATAAATGTTTCAGTATAAGAATAAATGACCGTGGAGTATTCGACATCAAGCAGGACATCTACACCGCACCCTCTCCCTAAGGCTCAGACCCCATCAAAGAAAAGAGGGCGGAAAGATAGCAAGAGCCAGAGGTTGGGGATGACTAGATGAGACAGTGTCTTGTGGGCATGGCAGAACCACTACACACATAACCTCACAGCAGCTGTGGTTGGCTACACAAGACCCCCCACAAGACTGAGCCCATCAACATTCTAGCCTGGAGTAGGAAGAGATTCATGGAGAGTCGATGGTTTCCTGGGGAGAGAGTCAATTTTCTTCAAGAGTATGGCTCCTGGTACGCCTATCACACTCCAGTACATGGTTCTACCCCAAAAGTGTATCAACAGCACAATAGCATGGGTTATTAAATTATTATTTGATGTTTAATGGCATGAAGTTTGGGGGAGGGGTATGTAGGGAGGTAATTTCTGGGAATTGAACACAGACCCTTATGCTTGCAAGACAAGCACTCCACCAACATCACCCAACCCTTGAACTGATGGAATTAAGGACATTGTTGTAAACATCATTCTGAGGACACTACCTAAAGCATTTTACTTAATACTCACAATTTTACATATATATATATACATATATATATACATATATATATACATATATATGTAAAATTGTGAGTATATATATTTATATATTATATATACACAATATACACACAAATATATATGTGCAGGGTTTTTTTGGTTTGGTTTGGTTTGGTTTGGTTTGGTTTGTGGCTGAAGAGACAGCCATGGGTGCTGGGAACTGAACTCATATTTTTGGTTGTGAGCCTAGCCTTTAACGGCTGAGCCATCTCTCCAGCCCTATATGTGCATTTTTTATATATTATATATACACATACAAATATATACATGTACGGCCTCACTTCAGATGAAACAATGAAGCTAAGCCATGTTAGATCATTCACTAGTCTCTGATGGAGCTAGCCTTTGCTTGCAGGCCACCTGGTTCAGAGTATACATTCATTTCTACTATACTGTAGCCAGAGGTAAAATAACAGATGAGTGATTGCTCCAGAGACAGCCCTGACCTCAGCAGCCCAGTTCTCAGACCAAGGAGATCTATCTGGGCCTCCCTCCTTTTCTGATAGGTACATATGAAAAGTGTCCCCCCACTGCCTGTCACTCCTCCAAAACCTGTGATTTAAAAACAAAAGAAGAATCGACATTTGTCACTATTTTGGAAACTGGAAGCTAGGATGGGTGTAGACATCTGTGATTCCAGAACCTGGGACACGGAGGAAGGCCGATGAGGAGTCAAGATCGTCACCAGCTATAGAAGCTGGGGCCAACCTGAGCTGTGTGAGAGCTCATTTCAAAGAAAAACCAAAACGAATAAGCAAGAAAAGGAAAAATCGCCCATACACAACTGGGCCCTCCATCACCTTCATCGCCTTTCCAAGTCAACAGCATCTATGATCTCTGTCCTCGAGAGCCTATTCCAAACTCCAGCCCAACAGCCTCCAAGCCAAGCACAGCAAGTTTGGCATAAAAACCAAACCCACTGCCAGCAAAGAATATAAATATGAAAAACCTCGAAGACAACCTTCTGTGTACCTGTTAACTCCTTCCAGCGCCCAGTGGAGAAGGAAATTGTGTCAAACTCCCTGCCTGCACTCTCTTACACCCTTCCTCCCCACCTCACCTTCACTGAACAGAGAAAGCAACTCAGTCCCCTACCAAAAGCAAGCACACCCCTGTTTCTTCTTCAGGCCCATATGCATAGTTTCAACAGGGCCAAATCATATTAATTAACAGTAGCCAGTCTCTTTTAGATCCGGGATGAAAGGCAAGAGGCCACTAAGAGTGTATCACTATTAATATTATTATTATTATAATTATATTTTATGGCTGTTCTCCTAACCTCTACTGCTCAACCCCAGTTAATTTCTCCATTATGAAAAGACGGTACTTTTATTGGATCGAGTGTTAGGTGATTAGTTTGGTTGAGTTTTACCAGCCTAGACATAATTAAGGACAGCAAGTCTCCACGTGGCGACTGGAGCTCCGTCATAACTTGGGTCTGAGGCAAGCAAGCAGTGGGAAGGAAAAGGACCGTTGTCTGGAGGTTACCAGGAGGCCTACATCCCTCCCTCAATCCTGGAGGGGGTTTCTTTCTTTCTCTTTTCTTTGCAGAGTTCAGGATTTAATTCCGGAACCTGTTGGTGCTTGGCAGGTGCTGTGCCACTGAACTGGATCTACCTGTCTTTTGCTTTTACTGCTTTTGTTTTGAGACAGAATCTTGATGACTGGCCCTGAATATATATTCCAGGTGGCCTTGAACTGTGACCCTTCTTCCTCAGCCTCCCAAAAGAGAATTATACCATCAAACCCAGCTTCAAATCTCTCTCTCTCTCTCTCTCTCTCTCTCTCTCTCTCTCTCTCTCTCTCACACACACACACACACACACACACACACACACACGCACGGGGGAAGGAAGGGAGAGAGGGAGGTGGAGGAAGGGAGAGAGAGAAGGGAGAGAAAGAGAGAGGGGGTTCTTGCTATATAGCCCTGGTTGGCCAGGAATTCAAGTTCATTATGTAGACCAGGCTGGCCTCAAACTCAAAGAGATCCACCTACCTCTACCTCCCAAGTGCTGGGATGACAGCCACGCACCACCATTCCTCAATTCAGAAAGGGTTGTTAAAGCCAGACTTTCCATGTGAGTAATTATCCTGGGCTCCAAGTGATCACCATCTAAACATAGCCAAGTGATCTAAATGTAACCTATCTCTGCCATGAACGTCCCCAAGGGAGCCACAGCCCTTAGTGCTGTGCTTAGCTGTCAATCCAGCCTTGACCTTTGCCCACTGTGAGATGCTGAGCAAGTAAGTTAACCTTTTGGGAGAGAGGGTTAAATGGTGGTGTTGCCTTAAGAGAGAAACTGAACAACAGCCATTCAGCAGAAAGAGCCATTGGAAAGGCGCCTAAGGAAAATAACTCAAAGGCCAAGGATGTAGGGCTCCAAGCCCTTCTTATCATTGGCTTTTTAAAATAGAATCTCACTATGTTCCTCAGGCTGGCCTTGAACTCGTGGTCCTACCTCAACCTCCCTAGTGCTGGGACTATAGGTGTGTGCAGCCATGCCCATCTTGGCTTCTGTTTCTGAGAATCAGCCTCTTGTAGCACAGGGTAGAAAGTGGTCACACAGCTCTGGAAATGAAACTAGAGTTAGCTTCTCTGAGCCTCTCTGTGCTCCTTTGTAAATCTGGAGTGATAATCAGTGTATCCCAGGACAGTCAGGAGGATGGAGTGAGACACTATGTCTATGTAAAGCACACACCAAGTACTCAGTGCTCAGGGTGGTCACGTGTCTAACACAGAGATGGGTCCACAAGTGGCTTATCGATATTAATTTCCTGATATGGTAAAATACTACGTTTCCAGACTTATGGTCACCCCACACATAAGTGGTAAAATTATTTCACAAACTTCTTTGTATGCACACTTGTAATCTCAGCATTTAGGAAGCTAAAACAGGAGAATCATGAATTAGCAGTCAGTTGGGGCTACATAACAAGACTCTATCTCAATGCACTGCTGTGCATTGAGATGCTCGGCAGATAAAGTGTTTGCTACCAACTTTGATGACATGAATTCAAATGTCCAAATCTATGGTGAAAGGACAGCAAACTGTCCTCTGGCCAACCACATGTGGCATGGCACACACACACACAAATATATTTATATATTTTAAAATTGCATTATGCTAGGTGCTGAAAGACCCTAAAGTTTTCTGTTAAAATAATATCAATATCTTGTCTGGAAATACAAATCAGTGGTACAGTGCTTGCCTCAAATGGGTAAAATCCTGGGTGCTATCCCTCAGTACCACACAAACCAACCAAACCAAAAACGTTATGTCTCCCCTGGTACCTAGAAGTCACAAAAGACTCACTTGCTTAGTTGAAGTGTGAAAGCATTAAAGGTTCCTCTGTTGTACAAATCCCAACAAAGGATGATAACATGAAGGCTTTACACATCAAATCTTTAGCTCAAGAGTTCATCAGCTCGGACTTAGCAGGGCGTAGGATGCAGAGAGTGAAGGAACAGGTGACATCAGCCCAGAGCACAGGGTTCTACTGGCAGTGAGACTCTGCAGCTAAATGAAAATAGACCAGAGGCTCAGTGTCATTGACAACTGCCCAAAACAGAGCAGGTGGGGACTGAAGAAGACAGAAGTGAGTCGGAGGCAAAGCTCACACTTTTCCGTGTATATGAACACAAGTGTGCAAATACCACAGCAGTCAGGTAGACTTCAAGAAACGACCTCCGTTTTGATCTTCCCTCCCACCATGTTTGACATAGGGACTTTTTGTTGCTCACCAGTATGAATGCCAGGCTCACTGGCCTAAAAGCTCCCAACAATTCTCCTGACTCTCCCTCTTTCATGGGGAAATAGCTCAGCAATAGAGTGTTTGCTTAGAATGGGCAAGGAGGGTCTTGAGTTCAAGGCCAGCCTGGAATATATAGTGAAATTCTATTTAGCATTTGCTGTAGTAGTAGTACTAGGCTTGCCGATGCATGCTAAGGCACCCAGCCTTAGTGGATTCTGGGAATTCAAACTCAGGTTCTCATGATTTTATGAACTGAGCTGACTCTGTAGCATGAAACTCATGCTCTTAAGATCACCATCTCAGACTATGAGTACTGCTAGCTACATCCTGCAACCTGCAAAAACAAAACAAAACAAAACTAATTTCTTAAAGTGAATAATTGAAAATCACTTCACTCTTAACCCTTCTCTCTCCAGCTCCCAACCTCCAAGTGTTGATGATAGGCACACACCAATCATGCTTGATTTCTGCAGTGCTGGATGACCCCAGGGATTCCTGCCTGCTAAGCAAACACTCTACCCACTGAGTCCCAGCCTCACGGCAGCCCCTTTCAATGATAGCACAAGATGTTTTGGTGAGGATTTCTGCACAGTGGCAAAGAAGCTCAATTATCCTTGGGAACTCATCTCTAGTGTGGCAAAGAATCGCTTCCCCTCCTCTGCATAGCTTCCAATGAGCTATGAGTGAGTGCTGTCAATTTCCTCTCATCCGCTAAGACTCCTTAAAGTCCCGTTCAGAGGTACCAGCCAATCATTTGGCCACATAACGCTCTGCCTGTGCTACAGTCACACGCAGGGTGGTATCCAACATCAAGCTGAGCCATGATAATTAAAGGCTAAAGGGTTAGGCCAGAAGAGTGCATGGACCTCTCTATTAGACAGTCCATATTTTGTGTGGACAGTTTGATCCTTTAAGCTCTGAAAACGCCCAGAGGGCAAACTGTCAGCACCCTGCACAAGAATTTTGCCCTCCACAAAATGACCTTCAAGTTCCCAAATGGTTTCATATTATTTTTAGGTCTCTGTATACATATTTCTCTTTAGTCGTCCCCTGGCATCTTAAATGCATTTATCTGCTGATAGGATTTGCCCTCTCTGGCCAAGAGCCACTGATTAACATCTAGTCTGCAAACCATGTAGAAATGTAATCCTTAACAAAATGGGACAAGTTTCCTGCAAGCCAACACATTGGATTGATTTTCGAAAGCTTCAGTCCAACTTGGGCGTCCACTCTTGGCAAGTTACAGCTGTCTTTCTCCGGTGAAAATTCATGTCGCCCATTCAAACTTTGGGATAGACTAGAACCCTCCTCCTTTTGGGTGGATGTGTGTATGTGTGTGGAGTATGTCTGCATGCATGTGCACAGGATGGGTGAATGGAAGCCTCTGGTAAGTGTTGCTCACTGAACCTGGAGCATATCTGTTTGACTAGACTGGCTGGCCAGCAAGCCCCAGTGATCCTGTCTTGACCTCCCTTGCACTGGATTTACAGACATGTGCTACTATGGCTGGCTTTTTGTTTGTTTGGTTGCTTGCTTTTGTTTTGTTTTTCCAAGAGATAGGTTCTCTCTGTGTAGTCCTGGAACTTACTCTCTAGACCAGGCTGGCCTCGAACTCACAGAGATCGACCTGCCTATGCCTCCAGAGTGCTGGGACTAAAGCATGCACCACATCACTCCTGGCTTTTTTTACTTGGTTGCTGGAGATCCTAACTCAGACCCATCTGAGCCATCTCTCTAGCCCCAGTTACTTTTTTTTTTCATACCCTCAGTAGTCTGGGGCTGAGGTGCAGTTCAGTTCATAGAGAGCTGGCCAGCATGCAGGAAACCCCTAGCACCACATAAACTAGGCATGAAGGCTCATGCCTGTAATCCTTTCACTTAGAAGACGGAGGTGGGAGAACCAGATGTTCAAGACTACCAGCTACTTTGTACATTGGAGGGTAGCATTGCCCACATGAGATTCTGTCCAAAACACAAAACAAGAAAAAGCCAATGACTGATGGGGGCCAGGGGGAAATCCTGTTCCATCCCATTGGCAGCTCGGCTCCTTTTGAGCAGAGACAGCAAGGATACTAGTTCCCTTAGTGATACCTTTATCTAGATCCTGACATCTTTCTCAGCAGTCAGCTAGCTTGGGGTTTCCCTGAAGTTCACGATTCGCAGCGCTGTGGGCTTTTCTGTTGCTTTATTGTTGAGAGCTGAGCTGTACCAACACTCTCACAATCTAGGGCAGGCCCCTGGGGACAAGACTTTCTGTGTCCTTGAGTAACTCAGATATATCCCCAGAGCTTCAGTTTCCCAGGCCGTAGCTGAGAGAGAACGTGGGCCAACAGTACACCTTAGTGAGCTGGGCAGATGGAAAGACTGGATTGGTGTGCACCTCGGTTTTTTCCCTCCTCTTCTTTCACCTTTGCTCAGCCAGCTGGCTCTAGGGGCAGACATTCCGCCAGCACTCTTCTATCTGGGGTAATGGAAAGCAGAGACACCTTATCCCTAAACTTCACCTAAGCCACGACTGTAGTTTAAAACCTCCATGCTCCTCAGAGCTTCGGGTGATCAGCAAAGCGGGTCACATGGAAGCTACGGCCTTTAAAACCAATATTACCATCCTCTGGCCACTGGCCGTGGTGGTGCACGCGGTGCATGCCATTAATTCCAGCACTAGGGAGGCAGAGGCAGGAGGATCTCTGAGTTCAAAGCCAGCCTGGTCTGCAGAGCAAGTTCCAAGTCAGGGCTACACAGAGAAACCCTGTCTTGAAAAACCAAAGGAAGGGGGAACAAATCCTTACCATCTGTGGATATGCATGGATGCAGGGAAATGATCCAGCTCTGGAATCCAGGAGGCAAAGCTAAGGATGCAGAGGGCCTTTGTAAGACACAAACTGCATCACTGGCCTCTGATAGAGTGGAAGGTATGGTGTGCCGGGTGGGGCAGCAGCGACGTAAAGGAAGCTCCCAAGCCCATCTCTCCAGTCACTTTCAAGTCTAAGTGGCAGCTCTGGACCCCAATCCAATTACAGAGGCATGGACCTCCATTGTTGCCCTCTGTACAGAGTCAGGGAGGAGCATCCAGTTTTGCTGAAGCAGCAAGCCAAAGAGGCCAATTTACAATTTGATTATTGTTCCCAGGCACATATTGTTATCCAACAGATGGTAACCACTTAAGGGCAGGCTGGCACACGTGAGTTGGATTGGATGCTTCTACTTAGCACTCATTATTAACAGCTGAAAAGGGTTATTTTTCCTTTTGTTTTTCTACCCACATCCCATCCTTCCATCTACTGCTCTTTTTTGCCAGTGCTGAGGATGGAACTCAGGGCCCTGTAGATGCTAGATAAATAATCTTCCATCTGCAGCCCTTACCCTGGCTCTTACCTGCTCCTCGCCCACCCGCTATAGTCTTTGAAATTCCCTCCAGCAAAAACCCTCTTACGTAATGGCTCGGTCAGTAAAGTGGCACCATGCAAGCCTAATGATCTGAGTTCAATTCCCAGCACCCACTGAAAAGCTGGGGCCGCCTCAAACCTCAAAGCTGAGGCAGGGACAGGAGGATTCCTGGGGCTCGCTGGCCAGTTAGTTTAGCCCAGTTGGCAATCTCAAGGCTCAGTGATAGACCCTGTCTCAAAAACTAAGGAAGGAAGAAATGATTGAAGAAGACACATAACATTGATCTCCACCTTCCACAAGCAGTCATATACACGTACATACAAACACACAAACCCTTCCAGGTGAGTAAAATCTGACCAGGCAGATGTCTCTATTACATTTGTACACTCTTTTCTTTTCTCCTGAGGATGGAATCCAGGGCCTCATGCCTTCTAAGGAAGCTCTCATCTATCGCTGCTCCCACCACTAACCGCCACTGCAATTTTTATTTTAAGACAGGGTCTCAAGCATTAGACAGAGGTTGGGGACCCAAATAGAAGAGTTAGGGGAAGGAATGAAGGAACCAAAGGGGATGGTGACCCCATAGGAAGACCAACAGTGTCAACTAACCTGGACCCCTGGGAGCTTGCAAAGACTGAGCCACTAACCAAAGAGCCCCCTCCCCCAACACATATGTAGCAGAGGCCTACCTTGTCTGGCCTCAGTGGGAGAGGATGAGCCTAATCCTGTAAAGACTTGATGCCCCAGGGTCAGGGATATGGGGAGGGGAGGGGAGGAAGGAAGGGGGAGAACTCTAGACAGGGGAACTGGGAGGAGACAGCATTTAGGATGTAAATAAATAAAATAATTAATTTTTAAAAGCAACAATAACAAAATAAAGAAACAAAGACAGGGTCTCAAAAACTTGCCCAAGCTGGCCCTGATCTCTTCCCAGGAATCCTTGTGTCTCTGCCCAGCCCTAAGATTATAGACACATACACACTGACATGCTAGCTTTATATGTGGTTGCTGGGATCTGAACTCAGAACCTTCTTCCTGTGCAGCAAGCACTTTACCAGAGGGTCCATCCTCACAGTCTCTGCTATCTGTGTGTCTTGTGTGTGCATGCCCATGTATGTATTTGCTGTGTAACTACACATAAGCATGTGGAGGTCGGAGGATAATCTCAGATGTTATTCCTCAGGCACTGTCCACATCGTTTTTTAAAGTAGGATCTATCACTGGCCTAGATCTTGCAGAGGAGGCTGCTCTTGGTTGGCCAGCCAGTTCCCCTCTGGAGCTACACTCCCGACACCTACCACCACAATTGGCTTTTTACGTTGGTTCTGGGGATCAAACTCAGGACTTCATGCTGCAAGGCAGTACTTTACTTACAAAGCCATCTCCCCAGCCCGGAAACCATTGTACTTAGTGGGTAATCTCAATGTCTCCTCTGAGAAAGGGACCCATTTATGTTCAGAGAGGTAAAACACTGGCATTTGTGTGTTGTAACAAAACACAAGGAACAAGTGTTATTAGCCCAGGCACTGAGCTGTGAGCAGGCTTCAATGACTGTCATTCTCCTGATGCCATTAACACTATTGTTGGGGACAGACTCTTGGCTCCACCACAGCCAGCTCTGTAGCCTTCACTTAGCAGATGTGAACCATCGGACAAATTCTTTGCTTTTTCTGGAATGTTCTTTATCCATAATAGAAACAAGAGCTTTATAGAGTTGTTGTGAAAGAAATCAAGTGAGAAAGTCCACTCGAGGAACCAAGTACTGGTTGCAGTTCCTGAGCCATCCTTGGTGGAAGGTCAGCTACAGTTGCCAGTGGTTCATTGTGGTACCAGCTCTGGGTGCTACGTTGGGCCAGCCTCGCACACCACACAAAGGTCCGGTCCATCTGTTCCATTGTCTGCTCTGAGAAATCTAAGGTCCTAAGAAATGAACTGAACAAATGGTCTGTGTTCCTGTCCTTTAAACACGTTTTTAAATTGTGTGTGTGTGTGTGTGTGTGTGTGTGTGTGTGTGTGTGTGTGTGTGTGTATGTGTGTGTGTATGTGTGTATGTGGGTGGGTGCACACTTGCCATAGTGCTTGTGTGAAGGCCAGAGGTCCTGAGGTATTTGAAAGTGAATCCTATCACTTGCCTATTGGTGACTTACAAGAGGATTCAACACCCTCTTGTTATCTTTAAGGGCACCAAGAATGCCCAAGGAGCACTTATACACATGCAGACAAAACAGGCATAAGCATAAAACAAAACAAAACAAAACAAAACCCACTTCCTCAGTGGAGCGGCAGCAAGGAATCCTTGAAGAAGCTCCTTATGGTGGACAGTGCTCTCAGCTTTCAGATTTACGACAGGTCAGATTACAGGGCTTTTATGTGATGACCCCTTCCAGTTGAAATGGAGCTTTAGTGGCCCTCAAGTAACAACCACTAGGAAGATCCTTCTGAACCCCAGGCCAACCTAAGCTACAGAGTGAGGGTCTGTCTTAAAAATAAAACAAGAGAGCCGGGCAGTGGTGGCACACGCCTTTAATCCCAGCACTTGGGAGGCAGAGGCAGGTGGATTTCTGAGTTTGAGGCCAGCCTGGTCTACAGAGTGAGTTCCAGGACAGTCAGGGCTACACAGAGAAACCCTGTCTCGAAAAACCAGAAAAAAAAAAAAAAAAACCAAAAAACAGAGCACCGGTTATACTTAAGCCCCTCCTACCCCCAACCCCAGGGAACAACTTATCCTCAGTGGTACTAAAGTCAACTGTCCCAAAGACTGCCACCTGTGGCCAATACGGCAGCAGGGGTGATTACTATTTCTGCTCCAGTTTGTAAACGTTTTAGGCTACACGAGAGATCTAGGTCAGTGGTGAGGTATTTGCTTAGCATGAGAGAGGACTTGAGTGCAATCCCCGACAATAAATAGTGTTTGGGGGCTTTACAAATGTAGTTCATAAGTATTAGCCAATTTTATCATGGGGGGGAGAAACAAGAGAACAAAACTTTCATTTTTCTGTTAGTTTCTTGTGCCTGCAGGGCTTCCTTCCCACTGTCACCAACCCCAGGTAACCCAGATAAGCTGGTTTCTCTGTGGCACTGTCTCTGCAGCTACATCTCCCTCAGACCAAGCCACAGAATCAAGTCCCCTTTCAGGACCCAATGGCTTCATGTCCTTACTCATTACCCTGAGCTATTAAACCCACATCCCAACACTGCTTCCTTGATAACACTGTCCCTTTCAGGTGTTGACACAATCTTTAGGCTCTTGCTGGGGGCCAGGCCCCTCCCACAAGGGCAGTGAGATAGGTGTTTCCTAGGGCATGGCTTTTGCTCAGCTCCGGGTCAACAGGATGGGTGGGGTGACAGGGCCCATTCTCCAAATCCCCTCTCCAATGCTCAGCCTGACAAACCGTGCACACAGACATGACAGGGCATTGTAAAAATGCACCACAGACAATGTACCTAATGTACCAGGGTCCCCTGCAAAGGAGCCAAGGGCCAGTCAGGAAGGAATGTGACCAAGGCACCCGGAAAGGAACCGCTTTTGTGAACATTGGTTTACTTCCTCTGTTTATCCCCTTCTCCAATGGGAAAGAGAGAGAGACAAGGGGAAAGAAAGGTTGGATGCTAGCTGGACTCCGGGGATAGCCCGTAAGCCATTCAGGCAGGATTTCTTTACAGGATCATGAGCCAGGCATCCCAAATCAGCAGGACAAGTAAGTCCCATGTATTCAGCTCTAGAGAGGCCTGGACACAATCCAGAAAGAGCAGAGAATCAAAAGGCAGAGCTGCTGACTCCTGTGTGGAACTGCTAGTCAGGCAAGGCAGGTTAATTTATGTTCAGTAAGGTCGCATGCAGCACCACTGAGGTGGGGAGCTGGCCACCAGACTTTCTGGATCCTGTCAACCCGGATTTTCAAATGCCCCTTTTCAAAATTCTAGCCTTCGCTAATAAAAAAATTCTCAAAATAGTAATGGTTTGAAGATGCAGCTCATTAGCACAGTGTTCTCTTAGCTTGCACAAAGCCCCATGCTCAATACCGTGCACCACATAAGCCAAGTGTAGTAACACATGCCTGTAACGGTAGTGCTTGAGAAGCGGAGGCAGGAGGATCAGAAAAGTTCAGTCATCCTCGGCTACATAAGGAATTCCAGAACATCCTGGGCTACAGAGACCCTCAACAGAGAAAAGGCAGGAACCGAGGGGGAAGGAATGAGGGAGGGAGGGAAGGAAGGAAAGAGAGGGGGCAGACAGAGAGCAAAGTACTTATCATAAAGAATAAGCTTTAAAAAAAACATTTGTGTATGTGTGTGTACGTGTGCACACATGTGAGCACAGGTGTGCTTGTGTGTACATGTATGTGACATACTAAAGCCAACCTCAGGGTCTCCACCTCATGCCACCACTCCAGACTTTTGTGGGACTGAGGCTCAAACCAAATCCTCAAGTTTACACAGATAACCGACAGAGCTCTGTCGCCAGTTCCCTAAACAATCACCTTTAAATGTTGGAGAATAGTGATGGCAGGAGGCAGGCTCTAAATAACCCCAGTTCTACCCGAAGGACTAACCCGGAGGCCCAGCCATGAATGCACCACAGTTTATGAAGCTCATTTTAAAGCAGAATAGCAAGATTAATGTCACAAAGTAAGAATGACATCACTAGCCTCTTAGTTTCTCTATTTCCTGGTATTGTTTTCTTTTTTCTTTCTTTCTTTTTTTTTTTTTTTTTTCAGATTTTTAAGACAGTCTTACACAGTAACTCAGGGTGGCCTCTAACTAAAATCAATCCACCTGCCTCAGCCTTTCTAAGTGCTAAGATTACAGGTATAAGCTACCATGCCTGGTTTATCCTCTCTTAACATCTACTTTTTAAAAAGACACTTTTTAGCAGTAGTGGTACACGCCTTTAATCCCAGCACTCAGGAGGCAAAGACAGGCAAAAGTCTGTGAGTTCGAGGTCGGCCTGGTCTACAAAGTGAGTTCCAGGACAGCCAGGGCTACACAGAGAAACCCTGACTCAAAGCAAAAAATAATAAGTAAATGAATATATAAATAAGGTTGTATTTATTATGTGTGAGTGTGAACGTGTGTGCACGTATATGTGTGTGTACCCCCACAGGGCACAGCGCACGTGTAGAGATCAGAGGACAACTTGTGGAAGTCAGTTCCTTCACAGTTCTGTTCACCGTGTGGCTCCAGGGGATCAGCATTTTTATGTGAACAAAATTCAACCTAGATACTCCATAGGTATTTATTGAATACGGAACAACTTTTTTGTTTAATTTTTTGTTTTGCTTTTGTTGTTGTTTTGCTTTGTTTTGGTTTTGGCTTTTTAGCTCAGGCAGGCCTCTAACTGAAGGCAACTCCCCATGTTTTAAAGAACTAACCCACATCAGGGGTGTTGGCGCATGCCTTTCACTCCAGCACCACGGAGGATGAGTCAGGAGGATTGCCAAGTTTGAGACCAGCCTAGGCTCCACAATGAGTTCCAGGATAACCCAATCTACAGTGTGAGACCCTGTTTACAAAAAACACCTAAGCCAAATCATTGTCTCTTCTGTCTTCTCCCAAACTCCATATTATATCTCAAACATTCTTCTGTGGCCGAGCTGATACAGTTTTGAAAAGTGAGATCAAACATGGAAAATTGACCAAGGATACAATTTACTCAAAAGCACTTCAGCAGTGTCTCGGTTCTTGTCCTGTTTTTCCAGATTAAACCTTTACCAACATTGTTGTTCTTCTGTTCTCTCTCTCTCTCTCTCTCTCTCTCTCTCTCTCTCTCTCTCTCCCTCTCTCCCCTCCCCTCTCCTCTCTCCTTTTTAAAAAAGCCAAAAAACAGAACCTACCGGAGCCACATTCCAAAGGAAACTTGAACCACTATCACCTTCCTCTATAGATATTTTACAAAGCGTTTGCATCATCTTCTAGAAACAGCTTTGAAAATTAAATTGAAGTGGGCCATGGTGAAATGACAAAGAACCGGCGCTGTTGCTACCTTACCTAAAACAAAGCAAAGCTCAGGCTGGCTAGCCTTGGGACTTTTTTTTTTTTACTGTGTCCCCCTCCTTACCCCTTCTCACTCTAGGAATGTCAAGAATTTGAATTCCTTGTTCTTAAGGTGAAAGGGCATTAACACAAATGGTTTTAGGAACAGAAGCAGGGACTCCTGAGAAGTGGAACCAACCTGATGGGTAAAATCCCCCAGGTTCAAACGACCCTCTTTCCTGGGTGCTTCAACAGAGTCCTGTTTCCTAGCACCCTGCTTTCTAGATACTGTTGGAGCACAGTGTAGGGACTGTTGGTCACCAATCAGGAGCCAGCAAGCTCTCCACCACATGTCACTTCTCTCATTTTTTTATTTCAACATTCAGCTTTAGACTTAAAATATTTACTAAGAAAGGTGGTTAACAGATTCGTAAGTGGGTGCCAGAGTTACACGGTCTGTCCGAAGGCAAAGGGAATATACAGCAGGTTTCCAACTGGTTGCTTCGTGTTGTGCAGACATCTGGTCACCCCTCCACTGTGGTGTTACTCAACACCGCAAAGCAAGGTGGAAATGAACTGAGGAGCACCAGGCTGGCTTTCAGTGTCAAAGAGGAATCACCCCCTGACTGTAGTTACACCTGGAAATCTCATCCAGGGAGTGTCCTTTAAGATTGTCCCCCGGAGATACCCAAGAACCGCAGGCATCTCACAGGAGGACCCAGAAGCAGCCCAGGGATAGATTTCTATAACCAACAGTAGAACTCACAATTCTCTCATTCAAGGAATGGATCTTGCCTGCCAGGTTCACATGATCTCCTGGCGAATAACTACCATATTTGCTTTGGGATGCTTCAAAAGAAAACAACTCTGAAATTAGCTAGTGCTACCAAATTCTATAAGAACTTGGCCATCACTTTGATACAATGTTACTTTGTTGTTTTAAAATATTTTAACTTTATTATTATTTTTATAGTATTATTCCAACAGACTGTTTAAAGGCAGTGATCACTAATACAGAACACACAGGGGCTAACAGTCAGCCAGGTGGCTCTTAGGACCAGGCCTGTCAGTGGCCGGTTGCTGACATGCACATTGGTAGCTGGTACGCTGCTACCTTCATAGCTTAGGCTGCAAGAGAAGTGACGAAAAAGACAGGTACCGCTGGGCCCATAGAAGCTATTTAATAAATACCATCAAAAACATAATAATAAAAGGAAAAATAAGCCCTCCAGAGTACATCCACCTTAGGTCAACTGAAAGCAAGCTAGTTTTTTCAACCAAAAATCCAAAGGGAAAAAAAAAAAAAACATTAAAACCAAAAAAAAAAAAAAAAAGCAGTTCCTAACACTAGCAGTAAATAAATTTATGCAACAATTCAGTCTGTATAATATGATGAAATAAATCTACATCTTTTCTTATTTTGGTGCTTCTGAATTATACATACAAACAACAATTACAGAGACTGATTCACAGAGCATGTAGGCCTAGACATGACATTCTCAGATCCTCATGAGCAATTGGTGAGATTACACACCGATTGCCCAGATCTGAAATTTCTTTTGCAGAGGCTCACAGCCTGGAACAAATGATTTGCCTACAACCAGTTTTTTGTTTTGTTTTGTTTTGTTTTTTTTCTTGAATTTTTCTTTCTTTTCTTTCTTTTTTTTTTTAATTTCTTTTTTTTTCTTCCCCCCCTCCTTTTTTATTTTTATTTTTTAATTTTTTTTTAAATGCATCAAACAACTAAAGAGAAACAAAACTGACAGCGTGCCCATTTGGACATCAGACTTAGTTTCTTCTGTATCTCCATACTTTATTCTCCCTATATTCCTTAAAATTCTTGGCGTCCTTCATGCCTTTCTTACAGCTATCCAGGTACAATAAAGTCTTCCTCAAATGTACAGTATTTCTTACAATATAAGTTATATGCAATGTTCAGCAATATTCTTTTTTCACAGCACTAGAGACCCTGTTAAATAGGGAATATGAGTCTGAATGGCTTATTCACAAATGGGATCCGGATTCAGTGGTTGGAACGCAGACACCACCGGGGGCTCCTTTGAAAAAGAAGTGAATATTTTGCTTTCTGCCTTCAAACACACAGATCTGTCGCTTTCGGGCTTCATGATACTGCTCCTGCAAAAACGCATGTTGAAGGGGTCGGAGGAGCTCTTCGCACAAGTTGAAGGGGTCGGAGGAACTCTTCATCGCGCATGTGGAGCAGGGCTCTGCCTTTCTAACCCATGGCGGTGACCATGCTGGATGGATGGTGAGGTCCGAAGGAGAGGCCGGAGGGCGGGTGCATGGGCGTCGGCGTGGTCAGCATGTGGCTGGAGTGGCTGAAGGGGGAGATGTGGCTCAGAGATGACATATGTCTGGAGAGAGCTGCCGGGTTGAAGGAGCTGCTCTTGGGGAAGTCCTCCAGCGCGTCATGCACCTTTTTGCACTTTTTCGATTTGCTAGACATCTTCCGGTTTCGGGTCTGGATGCCTTCCTTCTTCATAGTCAGGGGTCTGTTAATCTAAACAAAGATCAATTTTTTTTTTTTTTTTTTACTTTTTTGCTGCCTTTGAAATGATAAAAGCTTTTGCACACTAGCGCAGGCCCTGTTCCCTGCCCCCAGGCCAGGGATGTGTTTCAGAGTTGGTGGCCTCCTGTTCCTACCTGCTCCTTCCTTCTTTCCAGAGACCCAGGTACTGCAGGTCTTGGAACACAGGGCTTCTGATTCAGCTGCCATTGCTTTCAAAGCCCACAGGCCCCAAGCACAATTCAGCTAAGCTCATCAACACCCAATCGGGGAAGTTTGCATGTTCAGGGCCCACCTAGTATCAAGTATGTGTCTAACGACTAAAATACAAACACCCGTCTTACTCCCTTAAGATTTCCCTAAGATATTTCACGAGAAGATGGGGGATCAGGGTCGCCAGACACCATTTTGTTTGCTTATGCGATGAATCTTCTCTGGAACTTGCCGCACAGAGCCGGATGGAGTTCTGGATGGAGCCTTCTGTGTTGAAATCTGTCTTTCTGGGAAACTAGGTCTCCTGTGCCTCCCTGCAAGGTCTGGCTGTCACTCTTCTACCTGGCTTTTTCACACAGTGATGGGCTGGAAACCCTTCCCCCCGGAAAGGTGCGTTCTGAGACTTTGGAGGGACGATTCTAGGGATGGAAGCCAAGGCCTTACCCTGCTAGGAGCTACATCTACAGCCCTGGAACCTGGGCTAAAGCAGTATGCTCTTCCAAAGGATAACTCTGTGCCCACATCACCCAACACACCCATAGTGGTTGGAAGCCATTGCTTTCCACTTGCCTGTTTCTGCAGAAGCAACTGAAACCAACCAATCAACAAGGATTTAATGACAGCCAACAGGACCCAAAGTCCTTTGATGGCTTGTAAGGTCACTCTGGTCACAGATAAAAACTGTGAATGCATCAGATAAAGATGCAAAACCCTACTCTGGAGACTTGCAGGACATCCTGGCATATTCCTAGAACACAGAGACAAGAAGATTAGGAGTACTAGGCAAGCATGAGCTACTTACTAGCAAGACTCTCACTGAAAGAGAGGGGTAGGGGAGAAAGAGAGAGAGAGCGCGCGTGCGCACTAGGCTTTGATACCCGAACATTGTTTTGGTTCCTAAGCTTTTTAAATCCACATACTTGGGGACCCAGAATCAAGTATGGGACTTTACAAAACTAATAGAGGCTTCTCTTCATGAAGAGCCAAGCAAGCGAATGTCACCAGCACACATCTGCCACAAAGAATCAACTGTGTATCTGGCTCTGTTTCCAGGGGTGCAACCAAGAATCTTGAGGCCAGGCAGGCAGTCCTGCCTGCCATCTTAAGGGTAAATAGCCCCAGTGTCCAGGATTCTCAGATGTGGATGAAAAGACTGCCTGGGATCCAGTAGTTACACCTCTTCTTCTAAGGCTTAATGTGACAGTTAAGGAAGAAAAGATCCAAACAGCCAAGAAGGACCAAGTTTCTAGGTACAGTAAACACATGACTTCCTAGTGCTGGCAGAGGTCACCAGAAAGGGCTACAGAGCCCTACACTGGAGCCTCAGACCTTATTTGCCCCTCTGACAGGAAGACAGGGTGAGGAGAAGCCAAAGAACCCAAGTCAGTGCCAGAAAAATGTCTCAGGGCTCCTTCTCCAGGTTGTCAGGAAGATAAAACCGCCACCCACAGAGATGACAGGTATCCACCCCACATCAGACCTTCCCTAAGATAATGTCTAGATACACCACTGTGTACAGTGATCACTAGATGTACAAAGCCAGATATCTACATATAATATCTGGTTACACCAATAGCTACATAGCCACAGATAGCTAGCTAGTCACAACACACCTAGATACGCTGATGCAGAGATAGGTGCTCATCTAAACAGCTAGATAAGAGGAAGGAGCCCGTGGCTTACTCGTGCAGACACAGTATGGGCAGAGGACATCACACACCAAGAAAATGGCCTTAGATTAATATCTTAGTGTTAAATACACCAAAGTTGCCTCCTTTGACAAATCCGAGCTAGGCCAAAAGAGGAGGAGGAAGAGGAGGAGGAGGAGGAATAGGAGGAGGAGGAGGAGGAGGAAGATGAGGAGGAGGAGGAAGAGGAGGAGGAGGAGGAGGAGGAGGAGGAGGAGGAGGAGGAGGAGGAGGAGGTGGAGGTGGAGGAAAAGCAAAAAATGCCTGAGAATGAGAAAATTCACTCCCCTAGTGGGTTCAGGAAGGAATGAGGAGTGGGCAATAGAGAATAAGTCAATAGGTTGAGAGCGAGCATGACTCAGCACTTGCCTCCCGCATCAAACCCTGCATGCCACCATCATCACCCAATCATTCTCATCCAAAAATACACAGACATACAGCTTCATCATAGCTCAGCACCACTACTCAAAGCAGTCCAGGTAGCTAGCTTCCTAGAATTCTAAGACTCCATGAAGGGGGTAGAGAAACACACACACACAGACACACACATAGACACACATGGCAGTTCATGGAGATCTCGTGACGCTGAGGTCAGATTGCTTTACCAAGTTAGTTATGACACCCTGGACACTCCGCGTATGTGCTTCCCTAGTGCAGCTGAAATAGAGTCTTTGCCCTGTCTACATTGTGGGGCCTTCTGAGGCTCCCCCATCATCAAGTACCATGGACACGCTTAGAGAGCTGGAAGTTGTAGCTCAGAAAATACCCATACAGGCTGTGGGGATACATGGAGAGGCCACTAAATGCTAATATTCCAGTCCCACCAGATTGTAACCACAGACCTGTCTAACTTCTCTGCCTCGTATCCCAAAGCAGGACTTGGTTTAGCTACTGCTAAACCTGTGTGTACCATGGCGCCAGGAGAGGGGGAAGAACAGCAGATTCTTCTCAGGAGGCCTCCAGTTTCCTCATTCTGGGCAACACTGAAGGGGACCATGTCAACAGATGTGAGTTTAGACTCCAAAGGAATCTCAGAAACTTTATGGGGGGGTGGGGGGGAGTTTGGCTTCCTCTTCAATTCCCAGGTATTCCTGGGAGTTACTTCAAGAATAGCCACAAGCAAGAGTTTCTGCTTCTTCCTCATTCCCTCCCAGACTCTGCCAAAGTCAAAGGACTTCAGAAGAATCAGGTAAAGTTGAGGAACAAGAGAGTTGTGACTTTGGGGGGGTGGGGGGTGGTTAGGAATAACTATACATTTGAGATTGTCTTCTGCTACATAGTGAGTTCAAGGCCAGCCTGAGCAATATGAAACCCTGTCTTAAAAGGGGGGGGTTAGAGCCAAGTAGACTCTAGCGACTGGCAGTTACCTTATGCTAATGGGCTCTAGAAGGTGGAAGGAACCATTTTTCCTTTTCCCCAGCATCCCAACCTTAATTCTTCCTCCAGTTGTTTACAAGTGAAAAACTGGTTGGGACAGAGACATTTAGTGAAATTTCAGTTCATGTTTGTCACACTGGGGACTTTTTGAAGTTCCCAGCACAGGGACAGCCAAGGCTTTGTGTCCCCATCAGTAACCAAATCTATCTGTCCTATTTGGCTCAGAAATGGACAACAGAATCTTATATTTATTTATCTTTTTCCCTTCCTCCTGCAAGGGAGGTGGGCTCCCCCTCCCCCCATCCCATCCCACCTCCTACCTCATGAAAGGGAACATCAAAACAGAACTATGATTTCTTGTTTTGTTTTGTTTAAAAGGGTCTCTTTATGTAGTCCTGGCTGTCTGACAATTCACTATGTAGAACAGGCTGGCCCAGAACTCACAGCAATCTACCCACTTCTGTCTCCCAAGCACTGGAATTAAAGACAGAGTGCCACCTGACCTCACTTTAGAACTGATAATTTTCCTGTTTTCCAAGACTTTTTCCCCCTTAAAACTTATACAGGTCTATGATATTTACCAGGTGTTAACCTCATATAAAAACTGTCAAAAACATACAAAATGGGTAGTGGGCTGTATTCTTCTCTTCGTCGTTGTTGTTTTTGAGGCAGGCTCTTGCTATGTAGCCTTGGTTGGCCCAGTACTAGCTATGTATTGGCCTCCGATTCATGGCGGTCCTCCTGTCTCATTCTTCTAAGTGCCAGAATTAGGAGTGTGCTACCAAACCTGTGTTCCCTCTCTGTCTCTAACCCCTTCCGTCCCAGCAAAGATGTTTTCAAAACTATGTTTGGCCACATATAGTGACACTCATCTGTAATCTTATCACTCTGGAAGCTGCAACAGGAGGATCAGGAGTTCAAGAACAGCCCCCTCTACACATAGCATTCAAAGCTAGCATGAGCCATATAAAACCTGTGTCTCAGAAAACCAAGAAATACAAATAATAAACTCAGGCCTACTGCGTTAGAATCTAAACAAATTGCTTAGCTCCAAAGGTAACTGAAAGCCATCAGAAATCTGGATGCCATGAGGATTCAAGGTCAAGGTCAGGATCCGTCCCTCACCCCCTCACCCCCATCCTGGCTGGTTCCAGTCCCACTTACATTGTGAAGCTTGTAGTACAGCCCACAGGCATTGCAGACAGGGTCCCCATTGGCATTCCTCCTCCAGAGGGTGGTGGTGGTGGTCTGGCAGTTCGCACAGGATGTCCCTGCTCTCCTCGCTGCTGACTGGGGGTGGGAAGATAAAATTGGAACACACAGTAAATATGTTGCCAGAGCTGTGAAGACTGCCTTGGAGGTCAAAAAAAAAAAGACATTGAAATCAAAACTAGCAAGTGGGCCACATGAAAGTCATCAAGATCCCAGATCATCCTTGAGAAGAAAGATGCAGTCAATCTAGAGTCCTAGAGTTTGTTGGGCCTCAGCAGGCAAATACTGAACTGGGAGAGAAGCAGGATCCCAGGGCCACCTCCTTGGGAACATTACCAGCCCCCTCCATCCCCACGTTCATCTTTAAGAGTGACAATTTCCAATTAGTCAGGCTAATTTGGGTACCAAACTCTTAGTCACTTCCATTCGTCATTCCTGGGCCCACATGACTTCTTTTTCAAGAAAGACAATCAAAAACATGGATCTCTACCTCAGCTACTGGCTGTCAGGGAACGCTAAGAGCAAAGAAAAGAAAGAGAGAGCTGAGCTAGGAAGCCACTTACTAGATAGACACCCCAATCAAAGTGTTAAATTAGTTGGGCATAGTGGTGCCTGCTGGAATTCCAGCACTCTGACGCTGAGGCAGGAGGATTACTGCTAGCCGAGGATACATGGTAGGAGAGGAGAGCCAGTGAAAATAAACTATGCCAATACTGATGTACGAAGAGAGCCTAATGAAACCCAATACTGTGCATGCTAAACTGAAATAATGATTTATATATAGATATACAAATACAGATATTTTAGAAACTGCATCTCACACACACACACACACACACACACACACACACACACATACATGCACGCGCGCGCGCACACACACACAACCTGATTCTGAAGAGTAAAGTTCTACATCAGAGTAAATTTACCCCTTCCGAAGTGAGTGTGTATGTGTGTGCACACGCGCTCACATGTATATGTGTGTGTGTGCACCCGCGCGCGAATGTGTATGTGTGTGACGCGCTCAGGGTGCCATGATTTTGGAGCAGAACATTCTGAGCCAACAAGCTCCTGCTCAATCACCCCGCAGTCATTCCACACAGTTGACAGTTTCAGACTGGCCACTCCCAGGACAGCCGCCCTCGATATCTTTAGGTAGGTAGCCATCAGGTAATGAGACAATCCAAAAACAAAGGGAAACAAAACGATACTTTGATGATTGAGTGGAAATCCTGGACCTCACCTTTCCACTCAGCTCTAGTTTCATACCACCTAGGTAAAGTTTGTATTTCCTGTTAGTTGTTCTCTGGGGAGGTGGAAAGCAGCCTCGGGCCAAATAACAGCCTCATATTGAATTTTAATTCCTTGGTTTTGTAGATTTGGTGGCTCACTCACACCTGTAACTCCTGCCCTTGAAAACTTAAAATGCTGAAGCAAGATTGCAGCCAGCGTGAGGTCAGCCTGGGCTATACAGGAAGTATTAGGCCAGGGTGGGCTACAAAGAGAGATTCTGTCCTAAAAATTATTAAAATATCCTTAGTTTTGCTTTTCTTTTTTTTTTTTTTTTTTTAAACGGCAAGAGATTTCTTTTACCTTTTGTGCATGTGAATTTATCAACCAACTTTTCTACGCACATTTTCTTAATGCAAAATTAAACTCAGAACTATTGAAAGAAAATGGAACCGTGGGCTATTAAGATGGCTCACAGTTAAAGGCACTTACAGCCGAGGCTGACAACCTGAATTTGATTCCTTCCAAGGGGTGGAAGGAAAGAGTCGAATAGCGCAGGTTGTCCTTTACGTACAACGGTGCATGCGTGCACACGCACACGCGCACGTCCTTTACGTACAACCCCGCACTTCCACAAAATTAAAAGAAAATGGAGCTGTCACTTCTAACACACTCCCCACTTTCTCACTCTGAAAAGAAAATGTTAACTCAAAAATAAGTCTGGATCCTGAGCTCAAAATTGATAGTAAAGAACAGAAGACAAAGCATTCGGTTGTGTTAAGAAAGTTCTGGAAACTGGAGAGTCAGCTCAGTGGAAAGGCTGTTTAACAATAGCAAAAGGCCTGGACTGTCACCCCAGGCCCCCAAAAAAGAAAAACAAAGGTATAGAAAAGTAGGAAGGAAGGAAGAAGAAAGGAAGGAAGGAGGGAGGAAGTGAGGGAAATGGAAGGAAAGAAGAAGGAAGGAAAATAGATTCTGGTATGATTTTAAGAACATGAAACTAGAAAGTACATTGCCCTTGCCTTATCTCTATCAATTCTGTCTCAAGCACAAAGCTGCAGCAAACGTTTGGAAACGCAGTGGCGATTTTAAATTCAGCAGACATATTATCTTCCTTTCAAACCTCTACGCTATCCTCCAACCAAAGTCCTACGGGCTTTAAATAGCCAAACGCGGACTTTTCCCCCCAGTAGTTATTTTGGGGATTGTAAGGAGGTGAAATTAAAAACAGCCCTTCACTCTCATCATGGAGAAGGTGCTGCCCATTTTGAAAATAAGCCACTCAGCCCCGAGAGCGTTGGTGCTGATTCTGATGCCTTTGGCCACCTGCCTTTGTGAAATGTGATCATTTAATACTTAAATAACCATTTCCCTCTTGTGAGCTCTGGAAGAAAGTCCTACTGAAAACCAACGCCTAATCATTTGTGACAATTATGTCCCATGTGATTATTATCACCTTCCAATGGCATTTCAGAAAAAATACTCAGATAAAGCCCAACAGTGTCCACTCAGGCAACCCGCTTTCCCAACTCAATAATCTTGAATATATGAGGTAAATATATAATGCCAACTAATACAATGAGAACTCTAAAGAAAGAATTCAGTACATATATAAATAATCCTTCACAGTATATTGTAAATATCATAAGTACACACATTTGCCAGATACATCTCTGGTAAGACAGGGTTTAGGCAAACTTACAGAACTGCATAGAGCCACACTGCTGGACTCAGTGGTAGAGGCATCAATAAGTCCTTAAATTAGGCAAGCCACTCAACCCTTTCTAGTTGTAAAACATAAGAAAATTCTGGAATACTACTAGAGGGGGGGGCTATAGATCTGGCCATCAGTCATCTCTTCTATATCAGTGTTAGATTTGTATCTCGTGAGAAAGCTAGCTACATTATGGGCTGAGTTGTCATCAGTGCAGTCTGCAAAGGCATAAGACAAAACTAGCGTTAGAAAGAGCCAAAGGGAAGGGACGGAACTGTGAGAAAGCAGAAAATGTGGCTCCAGTGTCCTCAACAGGCTCAAGCCTAGGTTTCTATACCCAGCATGAAGGTAGGAAAAGGAAAGACAAAAACCCAAAAGGTTCAACGTGTTTGGAAGTAGAGTGCATCAATGGGGGAGGGGCGCTGGTGTGACAGCTCAGAGCTTAAGGGTGCTTGCAGGCAAGCCTGACTCTATAGGTTCAATCCCCAGAACTCACAGAGTGGAAGAACACTGATTCTTCCTGCAAGTGATCCTCTGACATACACACACACACACACACATACACACACACACACACACACACACACACACACACACACCCATAGCATGCAGTACAAACCAACATTAAAGACAAGGAAAAAATGTCTCTGTGTAGTATATAAATTGTAATGGAATTGAAAATATCAATACCTCCCCCAACCAGGGGAGACATTAAGATAGACAGCTTAACCTGTGACAGCCTGTGAACTCTAGAATTAAAAGCAATCATTACTCAGAGTTCCACAGACTTCCTAGGAAAGGTGAGTAAAGGCAAACCTATATAAACTGGCCAGAGAGGCTTCCCTTGTGTTCTCTAGACAGACAGAGAGATTCTCCACCATCCATCAGAAAACTCAGATTTTTTTCAGAACTTTTTAAACTTTTTTTTTTGTCTTTAAAATTAAAAACAGTAATTATACCTCAACTTATTTCAACTAGAAGATCTTTATTGTTGGTTTTATTTCTTTTTTGTTTTTTTTTTCATAGGCCTGGCTCTGAATGATTCACAGCATTCTTCTGCGGTGTGATCACACTCATTCAGAGCTAACACCTCCAGCCATTTTTTTTTTTAATGCTTCTAGTTCTGATCTGTCTAAACATCTTGATGTCTAAGTTGGGGAAGCTGAGTTGTTGTTTATGAGTTATCTCTAGCACTCAGATATCCGGCAGCTTTTTCCTAGGAAGTTGACTTTGCACATAAAAGAAAGGAAAAAAAAAAAAAAAAAAGAAGGGGAGGGAGTTTGAGACTGTTGGAGAAAAGAGCAAAGATCAGATAGGATGAGGCCTAGAGATCTAAGATTGTCAAAAAAAAAAAAAAAAAGTTAAAGTCATGCGGGCACTTCCACCCCTAGAAAGTCTGCCTTTTTCTAAAAAGGATGTGAAAGGTGTTAAATCGTGCTACTGTCTAACAGGGAAGACAAACAATGCTTTAAGGAAGAAGGGGGTGTCTTATCTGTTCAGTTTTTGCTCCACTTTTCCCCCTTAGAAACTGCATGGGGAAATTCTTAGCCTCTGCTTGCTCGGTGGGCTTCAGCTTTCTGATCTGGCCTGTTCGTGGTCATCCCCTGATAATTACTCTTCCTGTCCCGGGTACGGACACTCACATCCTCACACCAATCAAGTTAGCCCAAGGTTCCAGAGCCAAGTTTACAAATGAACACCTCCTATTTGATTCCCTTCGAAATGCTCAATGGTTTGAGGTTCCCTGGAGAATTCCTCATGATCAAAGGCTCCGGAAAGAAGGAGTGTGTTCGGCGCAGGAAACTCTCACACTATGGATAGCGGTTCCGAGGAAATAAAAGCAAAGATGAGACCACAAGTCAAGACAGGAATCACCTACATAAAGTTTTCAAAGTGTCAGACCAGGAAGCAGAAAAATACCAGAGACTGCTTCTAAAATTCAGCTAAGTCACCATCAATCCCATGGCCCAGGCTAAGCTACAAACTCAGTATGTGGCTGAGGCTGGCCTTGAACTCCTAATCTTGTGATTCCACCTCCTAAATTCTGGGATTACAGGAGGGCACTATCACAACCTGGAGTCCTATTAACCTTAAAGCATTGATATCAGAGGTTCATCTACAGCCCTGGGTCTGGAACTGCCTCCTCGGAGCCTTCTACTACTTCCAGAGTATGTTCTAAATGGTTCCTGGGAATACTTCATTCTCCACATTAAATTTCTCTCCGTGACACAGCAGTTATTGACACAGTGGTCCTGATGTTGCTAAGCTTAGTTACTCTATCCAGATATATGTTTCAGATGTGATAACCAGTAAGTTAGTATCCTTACATTTAAGAAGTGACTTAAACATGAAAGATAAACATTTTTTTGTCTGTATCTCATTTGAAAAAATAAATAAATCAAAGGAGAAGAGATAAAAGGAATGAAAGAAAGAGGAGAAACGGTAAAAAGAAGGGAAGAAAAATAAAGGGGAGAAAACAACCGAGCCAATTTCCTGCAGAAAGCCATCCTTTTCAGAGCCGAAATGGAAAACACAAAACAGATACAAACTTACCAGCCTCCGCTTGGGCTTGATAAGGGGCCGGTTCTGCCCATTCATTTTATGGTAGAGTCCGCAGGCATTGCAAAGGTAGTGGCCGGTGCCATCTCGCCGCCACAGTGGGGTAGAGGTTGCCCCGCAGTTCACACACTCCCTGCCTTCTGGAAACAAGGTCACAGATAAGTCACTTAGGGAAGGAAAGCATATGAAAAAGAAGGTAACGCTTAGAATGACGAGGGAGGGTCTGTGAGATCCCTCAGTGACCTGGCACTTGCCCCCAAGCCTGGAAATCTGAATTCCATCCCTGAGATACACATGGTGGTAGGAAAGAACCAACCCCCAGACACCTAATGAGGTCAGAAGGGAAAATAAAACCAAAAGTATTTCCAAATTCTTACGATTGGGATATCGTTACAAAGTGCTTCAAAGTTGCAACCCTTCCCCAGTACAAACTGAGCGCAGGTGAGTAAATCTGACATGTCCCACTTGGTGAGGAAGATGGGGGGGGGGGGGATACTGAACCTTAAAACATGTCCCTAAGAGCATGCTTAGTGTAGATCAGTCAGTGACCAAAGCCAAAGACTTCTTTCATTTTCCTCAAAAGGAAAAGTAAATGAAGCAAGGAACGGTGACCCAGTCACGGGGCCCTTCTATGTAGACTGACTTGGTAAGGAAGATCAGGATGGGAAGAAAAGAAAGACTAACCAATGGCTAGACAGATGAACAGATAATAGATGGATGTATACATTGATCAATTGGCTGATTGAGTAGCTAAAGCTTCACAGTTTTAAATTTCCAATAAAACTATAAATGCCCCCCTCGTTACAAATTCATCAATTAAGGCCCAGCAGGATTGACTCATCCGATATCCTCACCACCTCCCCTTCAAAAAATGCCAACATTTCTCATAGGTTTGAGGCCAATGTTAGAGGAATTGAAGTGAGACTCTAGCCCCAGCCTGGCCAGCCAAGGACTGGTAGAAGGAAACACAGGAGCAGTCTTTACGCAGGAGATCTGAAAGAGGAGAAAAGTCAGGAGAGAAGAGAGCAGAATGGATAGAATGAAGGTCAGACACAGATTAGGAGGAGAGGTAAGTTAGTCAAGGAGGTGGGGGAATGTCGGTCCCCTCATTAACTGAGGCCCCGCTGCAGCTTCTCTTTTTCCAAAACCACAAATAAACAAACAGAAAACCAGCCCAGCCAGGTTTGTTCACTTTCAGAAGCAGGGCTAAAGCCAAATAGGGACCCACTCCAGAAAGTTCCTCAGTTAGAAATGGATCCCTGGAAGAAAGGTGGCCAAAGAGACTTCTTTCCAACATCCGAAGGGGAGAAAGATTCTGTGTAAAAGAATCTCTTCTACTTTGGGGAATGTGGAGAGAGAGACACTAGAATGCTTAGTTCTTCAAGCCAAGGAGGGAATGGAGACCCTAATCCCTTACAGGAGCAAGCAGCTCAACTTGAGGTGGTCTATCATAGAGGTATGACAAGGTGATGAGGAGACACTCAGGGTAGTGGGGAAAAGGAGGCACACACACATATATATATATATATAAAATATATATATAATCTTTATATAAATATATATATAATAAATATAAAATATATATATATATATTATATATATAAAATCTTTGAGGGAGCTAAAGCTATACCTTTATAGTAGAGCACTTGTCTACCATATACAAGGCACTGGGTTTGATGCCCTGCACTTAAAGGGATCCCTTTGTCTTGAGAGATTAATCAATGACAAGGTATAGAAAGAAACTCCCGAAGATCCAGAAAATCCAGAAGATCAATTGGGAATTCTGGCTTCTCTTAAAGAGAACAAAATCTACCTCAGAAGGAAAAAGACTTAATGATTTTTAAAGGCCCCAGATCAAACCCAAAGGAATAAGAGGTATTCACACTTGTGGACCCGTCACCTTTTCCAGGGATAAATTCTAAGAAGTTTTCACCACAATTTAACTCCAAACCTCTCTACCAAGTGGCCAGAAAACCATGAAAAATATTCTCGTTTCACCATCCCCATTACTCAGGGACCATGTGTAAACATGCCTTTTCAAAAATGATTTAAGCAGAGATTTTTTTTTTTTTTTTCCCCAATCTGGATTACAAAAAGGCTCCTTAGCTTGGGGAGAATTCTCTCTTGTCATCCTAGAGCCCTTGGGACTAGATATAAAACATTACATGTACAGCCAAAGGTACTTCCCTAGAAGTAGGTTACTTTTTCTAGTTCCCCTCATAGGTTCTGGGGTGCTTCGTACTCAGACAACTTTCACATGGGATCAAACTCTGACTGCTAAAGGATGTTGGGGAGGCTGAAGGGATGAGTGGGTGAGGAGATACCAGCCGTAGAGCCATGGTCAAGAGACCTTTTGGTTTGACTTCTCCAATGTCCACTGCATCCACAGCCAGCATGCTGGAAGAGAGCAGCATAGGCCATGACCCAGCCAAAGCCTGCATTTTCTCCTGTCTGCACAGGGGCCACTTAGGTTCCCTTCCCTGCAGAAGCACCGTGCAGAAATGCACCCTGAAAGCTTGCTGACTGCCTGTTCCCTGCATCGGGCTGGGTAGTAAGTAAAGAAGCTGCCCTAAGCAGCATAAACGCCTAGGCACCCCGACCCTGCTGAGGGGATCTCCCAGCCTGCGGCCAGGCTGATTTCCTTTCCTTTGTCAGGCAGGAGGGAGGAAGACAGCTTCCTTTTCAGAGGGCTCTTGAAAGCAGAGAACTACAACCAACGGTTGCTCTCAGGCACAGCCCTGCACAGTAGAACAATTTTCTGTCTTGATCCACTCCATACGTTTTCGACTGTACTGCCTTGCGTGGGTTTTTTTCTTGTCATTTCTCCTTGCCTCTACTGTGACTTCAGCACACAGCCTATTTTCCTAATGGAGGGCCCGACTCTCCTGTTTTCTGTCTTCCCTTTGCCTCTCCCCTGTCTGCTGTGAGCTACCAAGCAGACACCTCTTTTAGGTGACAAGAACCACAGAGCTGTGAGGCCCCTTGACATTCAACAGCCATTTTCAAATGCCCCTTGGGCTTCTGACCGAAACCCTGAAACTGGGCTGTGTAGGAACAGAAGGAGGTTGAGATATTTTTCTCAGGAGGGTGGAGGGAGATACCCACATCCAAAAAGTGGTCAGGGCAACTGAGAAAAAAATGGCCCTTTGGGGTTGGGGTTGAAGGGAGCAGCTTTGTCTTTTGTTCACAAAGATAGATCCGAGACCAAGACCGAGACCGAAAGCAAAGACATCAAGAAAGCAATGCAGGCCCTGACCACAGCTTTCTCAAGCACAGCAACAGTCCTGACTGGCACCTCTTTTCTGTCTCCTCCAATAAAAGATCTGCAAAGAGGAAAGAGAAAGGAAGAGGGGGGAAGAGAGGGCAAGGTGAGGAGGGAGAGAAAAGGAAGAAGGGAAGAACGGGGAAGGGAGCTTGCCTACCCTCTGCATCCTGGGCGCTTCTAGAAACTTCCCTCTATACTCCAAAAGTCCCATGTCCTTTGCAGGCCAAGTATACCACTCTTGCTTTTATGACAGTGAGAATGGAGTAAAAAGGAGGAAATAGAAAGCCAAATGACAATAATTTCCCTCCTTCACCAAAATAATAAATAAACAAACTTTATGCCTAGGAACTGGTTTAGAAAGGGCCTAGTACTGACCTGTTTCTGCCCCTCACCTCCCATCCCCCTTCAAAAGCTTAAAGAAAGAGAGGAGAGAAAGAAACCAATCAAACCAAGGACAAAGTGTGCAAACCTGAGGAGGTAGAAAAGAAACCTGGACATCAGAGTCTTTTGGAAAGTCAGAGTCCCCTCCCCCTCCTGGCCACCACTTCAGCCTCAGAGACCAGGCTCTTCCCTGACCTCAGAGCCTCGCCAGTATAGAGCATTTTTGTTTTGCTTTGTTTTTAAACCCCATTGCAACTTCAAAACACACAGGCTTCTGTCCCTTGATCTCAGTCCTCCAGCGGAACGGTTAGGAGGCAAACAGTCCCCTTTGGCTCTTCCTAGTGCACCGCCCTCACTCCCCACAAGCCCAGTTCTTGCCCAGACACCTTTAGCAGACCACACTACTCGCTCAGCTCTCCTTCCTCTAACTCTTTTTCTGACTCTACTAACGAGGCTACCTCCTTCTCCCTCCTGCCTACTTTCATGTACTGAACATGCAGGTCTGAGTTTTTCTGTCGGCCTAACCGCATCCGGACTCTATTAAAGTTCCTGGCCCAGGATAAACAATGCAACTGTCGCGTGCAGCCGTCTGAAAATAATTGGATTAGCTAAAACATATCAACTAAATAGAGACAGTCCTGCTCAGGCAGTCAGAGTGAATGTCACCCTGGGAAGAAAAACAGAAAGAGAAAGAGAGGAAGGAAGAAAGAAAAGAAAATCCTGAAGCTGCTCTACTGGTCACTGCCCCCCCCCCCCCCAAGTATACTCTGAAGTCTTCCAAACCTAAGCACGGTCTGAAGACTGCTTATCTAGCCCTTTATAGACAATGGATTGTTTTTGTAACCATTGCAATCTGTGTAGTTGATATGGCCCAATCTGAAGCGAACACACCTTAGGAGACATAACAATCTTCACAAAATCCTTTCTAAAAATACACTTCAGTCTGATCACGATCTCATTTGAATGAAATGCTTCCAGGAGCCACAAATTGAGAGTGAATTTGTCTTATTTCTAAAGCAAAGAAAAAGTCTGCCTGTGTATGCTTTCTCTGCAGTAGCCTCGATAGAATACATCCCTCAGTGTGCTGGAAAACACACGCCCCACTTTGAGGGAAAGGAAAGAGCAGAGAAAGCAGAGGCATACACCTGCAGAATCTTTTTCAGCCTTCCTATCTATAGTGCCTGGCTTCCAGTCAACTCCCAGGAATCATCCGAAGCTGGGCCTCTGGCCCCTGCTAACACTTGAGCGCTCCAAAAGACACTGTAGGTAACTGACTAGAAAGGATACTTCTCTTCCTTTGGCCTTGTATCCCACCAGAGAGCCACCTTCTGCCCTCAGAAGTTCAGCTAAGAGTCCCTTTTCCATGCAAAGCCTGCTCCTTTTACAAAGTGTCTGCCTCCTTCCCAAATGACACGGACACACACTTTATTTACACACACCTCTATAAAGGACAGTCCTTGGCTATAGCCCCAGTGACCCTCTGTGAGTGGAGGGAAGAGGAACAGTCCCTCTGACAGAGGCCAAAGGGGTCATAGGAAGGACCTGTGTTTGTTTAGGTTGGAGGAGGTTTCGTTTTAGCTTTAAACACTACAGATGTATTCCTGGGGCCTTCCATTTGGTCTTGGAAGCTAAAGGGTAGCAGTTGGATCCAGAAGTCCCTCAGCAGGCAGGAGGTGAGGGTCTCCATTTGTTTTTGTTAGTCTTTTTCCTTTCTCAGCTCACTGGGGTCAGGAGGGGAGGATGGGGGGCTTACAATTAAATCACACTTCCCCTCTGCTGTCTAAGTCAGTAGGAATTAAGACATCACATTCTTCCCAGGCTAGAAGAATGGAAGAAAGTGGGCTGAGCGATACTCGTAGCCCTCCCAGAGACTCTTATTTTGGAGGAAAGAAAGCCCCCTTTTTTGCCCTGACCTACATGTAGTACAGGTAGGAGGGAGCAAAAGAGAGATTTCCAGGGGTGGAGGTGGCGCTTACCTGTGCTGGATCGCGCCTTGGGCCTCGACTTACATCCGAACCCGGTAGGGGATCCTCCCAGCAGGCTGCTGGGTGGAAAGAGTCCGGAGCTGTACTCGGGCACATAGGGCGGATAGGTGGTAATGGGATGGTGGGCTGAGGACGAGGCCCCTCCCAGGGTGGTCATGCTGCCTCGGGAGTGAGACGTCTCCAGCTTCATACTATCCGGCAGCTGCACCTGATATTTGAGACACTCTTTCTCATCTTGCCTGGCCGACCCGGCGGATCCCGGGGTGGACAGCGATGGGTCTGGGGAGACGTCCTTCGGAGGGGTGGGCGGGAAGGTGAAGAGATGCGGACTGGAGTGGCCCGCGGCCAGAGAAGAAGATGAAGCTGGAGGGTAGACGGACAGAGGCCCCGGAGAGCCGTGGTGGATGGACGTCTTGGAGAAGGGGCTGAGGTTCCAGGGCGAGGCGGTGTGGTGGCTGCTCAGGGCTTTGCCGCCATCCAGCCAGGGTAGAGATCCGTGCAGCAGAGGCGGGCGGCATACCTGGCTCCCTGCGATGCCAGCGATGGCGGGGGAAGAGAAGGAGGGGGGGAGAAAAGAGTACTAAAGTGAGAGCTGCCCAGAGACACACCTGGAGATTTTCCTCCTGGCGTCCCCAACCTCCCAGTCCGCAAACCTCCAGGCTCAACCGCAATTGAGCTCAAACATACTCTAATCTCCGTGGTCCCAGGAGTACCAGGCCCACATGCCTCAAGATGGAAGCAGACCCTGTCCACACTCACCAATGCTAAAATGAAAGGCCAGTCCTAATACTCCGGAGGAGTGGCAAGGACATGGAGAAAGGTCCCTTGGCTCATTTGTCGTCTCCAAATGAACAGTCTAAACCAGATTCCCTGGGGTCTCTCTCTAGAACCTGCCTTGATTTATTGGTTTCTTTCAATGGCCCTGATTCTCCCACCGCAGACTTAATCCCAACCAGGCTGATAAGAGAGTCAGTGTGAATGATGGGGCCCAGAAGGGTGAAGAAGGACCACACCACTCCTCAACCCTAGGGAGAGGCCCAGCTCCCAACACCTAACGCAAGGGAAAGCAGGGTGGTTTTTGAGAGTTAATGTCAGAAAACTTCAATGCTTGCTTAGAATTAGCAAAGCTGCTTCCAGAAGGCCTAAAATGGAAATTTGCAAAGAATTTTTCATTGCCCAAACCCTTGAAGGTAACAATACCTAAATTCTGAGATTCCCTCCTCACCCCCCTTCTCTTTCTTCACCCACCCAACTCATAGGAAAAGAAAAAAGAAAAGGAAAGAAAAGAAGCCCCTAGGTGCTCAAGACTTTCCTGTTCACTGTGGCTTTATGTGAATTTTCACCTGAGATACAAAATTCCAGTTTATGTGTTTATTTCAAACGAAGGGTGACTCATATACACAGTATGTTTAGCCTTCACTTAAAATACACAATGTTAATGCGGTCATGAGTTATCCAAGCCCATACTGTCTGATAGGGTAACCTTTAAATTCCGAGCGCAAATCTACACCCTTATTGATCTTTCAATCCAGTATCCGCCTCACCATTTGACGTTCTAGTCAGCCATTAAGAACAATACTGAAACTAAAATCTTAAGTGAGAGGAAGGGGAGGGGAGTCAAGAGAGATGGAGAATTCTCTTGAACGCCAAGGGTTAAGGTTCTTTTTTTTTTTTTAATGCAGGAAGTTGTATAGTAAATAACATTAGGTCTGATCTGCTTCATTTCCACTTAACTGCTAATCTGCACACAACCCCAGCAAAGAGAGCCCCATCCGCAGAAATGACTGTCTTAAAACCTGATGGCTCTAGGATAGAAGATGCCTGCTGGCGGGAGGGGCTATGTCATAGGCGCCAAGGCTAGCTCTGAGTAGGGAGACCTGAGCAAACCCCCACCTTCTCTTCAAAAAAAAAAAATATATATGTGTGTGTATATGTATATATATATATATACACACACACATATATATTTTTTTTTTTTGCTAGTTTAAGCGCATAAACGTACAGCTGGGGAGTGTTAAGAGTCTCCTGTCTCAACCACACAAGGATGGGTTTCTATCTTTCTTTTTCTCTTTTTTAAACATCTCAGAACTCCCCTAAATTTCTCAAGGTGAATGGTTAGGGGGAGGAGGCAACTGGAAACACTCCTACTTAAAAAGAAACTTTGATGTAGCCTAAATCTTTGAGGAGCCTGTAGGAACTACAGTAGGCCGGAGAAGAAAATACGGCCAGGATTGCTGGCAATTAAGCTAAAAGCAAAGACCGTCGGGAAATTCTGTGTAGCCGGGAGTCTAAGCAAACCTGACTTCTCTTCAGCTAAAGCTGTACCCTGTACCGTGTCAACCACCAGATTTTCTTCCTCGCGCCACTGGTAGGTAGGAAACTTGCCTAAAACTCAAATGCACTAGCTTTTGAAGGTGGGGAGCAAAAGAAAATAGAAATAAATACACTGTGTGGGTCTTTTCTGAAAATATAAATGGAGAAACACATCGCCAGGCTTTGGCGGAAGACCCCTTCCACCAGATACCTAGGAGCTGGAAGCCCTTCGAAGGAGCTCAGTTCCAGGCCGGCCTGGCCCGAACTGCTGCCCAGCCTGAAAGGCTCGGTGCCTGCAGGCACAGCTTGAGATTTCTCCCCGCCTGCAAAATCTACAACCGCGTGTGGACCAGGGCTGCATCTCGGTGCCTGCCAGGTGAGTGCCTGGCCCAAAGGACACCAGCAAAGAGAGGTGCCTGCAGCACTCTTTAAAAAAAAAAAAAAAAAAAAAAAAAAAAAAAAAAAAAAAAAAAAAAAACACTCTCCCAACGAGCGACACTGCTTCCTCGCCCATTTCCGGGGCCCCGTTGGTTTTTTTTTTTTTTTTTTAAATGAACTAGTAACACACTTAGGGGCTTTGGCTTGCTCTGCCCAGCCAGGGTCTCTGGTGGTCTCCTGGACCCAGAAAAACAGGCGCGGATCCAAAGGGTTCCAGCACCAAGGTAGACTCACCGTGGTGGGTCGGAGGATACCTCTGCACCGCAGCCCTGACCGAGTTTCCGTAGTAGGACGGGACGTGGTTGCCTTGACCATCGATGTTAAAAAGTACGTCCACCTCTTCCGTCAGGGGGTACTGAGCCGGGTCCATGTACGAATGGCCGAGGCCCGGGTGGTGGGTGTCTGGGTGCTGCCCGTTGAGGACCGCGGGGTGATGGTGGCTCACCCAGCGCGGCTGGTCCGCAGTCACCTCCATGTCCTCGGCTGTGCTCGCGCACTCTCGCCGGGCCCGGAACCCTCGCGGGTAGAGGGAGGGCTGTCGGCCTGGGAGGTCCGCGGACGCCTGCCGTCGGAGGCCCAGGAGAGGGGTCGTTTAATGGTTTGTTTGCAGTGAAGTGAATAGAAAAGGTGAGCAAAAAAAGGAGGTTAGGGAGGAAAGAAAAATCTTTGCGGGATAGTTTAGCAAAGGAAAGAAAGGAAAGAAGGAAAAAGGAAAGAATGAAGAGGGAGACACCTCCCCCCAAAAAGAAGAAGCAGACAGGAGAAATAAAGGGGCCAAAAAAAAAAAAAAAAAAAGGAGAGAGAAGGAGGAATCCAAGTGTGGCCACACTGCACACTGGTTCCTTGGAGCTCCGAGACGGTTGCTCCTCTGATCACCTGCAAGGGAGAGAAAGAGAGACTTGGATGAGCTGTAAGTACTTTTAACACCTGAAATTCTGGAGGGCACTAGGTCTTCTCGAGCTTCCCGCAGGGCCAACTCACCCAGGACGTGCACACGCACGCGAAGACCCAGAGGAAAGAAGCCAAGCTCCCCAGCACACCTCCAACAGCCCGGCTCGCAGGAGCCCGGGACTGACTAAGCAAACTTGGGGACAAGTCCTCCCTGGAGGACACCGACCCCAGGATCTTTTCAACCACTACAAATCCCCCAAAAGGAGAAAGCTGGGCTTTTAGTTTACAAACAAACCCCCAAAACACAAAAAACCAGTCCCTCCAAGAGGAGGGAGTGATATCAAACTTTAAAAAAAAAAAAAAAAAAAAAAAAGTCACAATACCAACCTGAGTAGCAAGGAGCGGAGAGGAGGAGGAGGAGGCGTGTGACCTGCCCGGTCAGATTGCGTAGCTCTCTATGTCTCGCTCTCCCAGTCTCTCTCTTTTCCTCTCCCTCTCTCAGTATTTTTTTTTTTTACAGGGAATGCATTCTTTCTGAAACTATCAAGACGGCGCCAGGCAGCTCAGTGTTCGCAGACAGCTGTGGCGCGACGCAACTTAAGGAGGTTCTAGTGTCATCCGCGCCGAGGGGGAGGAGCCTGGCGCTGGCAGGAGGGGACACGATCCTCAGCACAAGGAAACTGCAACCCAAACCCGCTCCAGGACTTCACCTCCACCCCCATCGCATCTCCCCCACCCCCGCACACCGCCGCCCCTCCTCCCGCCCCTCTACTGACCGGAAAGGGGCGCCGCCAAGGGCCGCCTGGGGCAGAGGGGCCGCGGGCAGGGTGGGCGAGGCCGGCCCGGGCTTGGGGCAGAGGGGACAGGCAGGAGGGAATTCGCTCTCTGGCCCTTTAAATGTAGCAAAGCCGATTCATTCGGGCTCAGTAGATTATTCCGTACCAGTGAAACCCGGCCGCCCCATTCATAAAGCTAATTTCCATAAGCAGACTTTTCTTTTCGACACTTTTTTTTTAAATGAGCAAACTTTTAAATTAGGATTCAAGCCAGAACATTTTTCAGTTTATATCAGCTTAGGGACTATGTGCATGTAAAACTGATCAGAAAAGTTTCATGGCAAAGTAACTGAAGATTTGCCTCCCGAACCAGTTTCCCGGGAGGCTGCTGAATCGCGCAAAGGACCCAGGCTTTGATTCGGACGCCTGCGTTATTGTTATGGTCTCCGTTTGCTTTCCCAAACCTCTCCAGCACGAATATCGTCAGCTGTTGCAGCTGTCTTTTTCAGATCTAATGATATAATCGATGTGTGCTTTTGAGTGACAACGTGATGCACAGAAAGCTGGGTTGGCGAGACCTAGGCTCACTGGTCCCCGAAGTACGTTGTACAACTAACTTGATCTTTGCTGGGCTGGCCTAACTTTTCTCTTCGTCCAACTCGGGGTTCTACTTTACTCTGCTTTCACTCGAGGAAAACGGTCCCCTCCATAGTCCCCAACCCTGACCTCCGAGGTGTAAGCCTGCAGCAACTTCCCAGGACACTGTGGGTCTCTGGGCCTGGGTCTGGTGGGTGGGCAGCAAGCTGACACAGGGAGAGAGGCTGGAAGACGCCCAGTGGAGGGGGCGGGGCGGACGAGGGCGGGACCATTTGTAAGGACCAATCATCGGGAGATACCACGACCGGGCCTCAGTCGCTCCGCCCCACGGGCTCCAACCTCTGCGGCCCTGTTTCGTCCTTTGAGTCACTGCATCCCCTAGTGGCGTTGAGGTTTCTGCAGCCTGGGTCCAGAAAACACAGCCGGGATAAAGCAAGGTCCGAAAGAGACTTCGGGTGCACCCCAGGGCAGTGTAAGAGAAGGTGTTCCCACTCCACCCTCCAGGGCAGAGAGCTTCGCTTTAGAGGGTTACCGGAATTGAAGGCGTCATTCTCTCTTCATTTCTTTACCCCATAATATTTCCCACCGATTCAAAACTTCGATTCCCCACAAGCCCTTTCTTAAAAGTTCCAAATAACTTATATTCTACTGTGGAGAAAAAGCATCAATGTCTACCTTGAAGCCGGTGGAGCGCGGGGAGGGGGGAGGTGCGTTCTTTTTACTGTACAACCCTTGAAGAAGACAAAAATTATTCAGAAATGTGCCCTGCGGGCTTGGGTTTGGAGCTTCTCTTGACTCCTCATCTGATCTTTGTCTGAAATCAAGGCTGAATTTCTAAATACAAACTATGAAGATACCTTTTTAAAAAATAAGTCTCCCTCCTGAGTTCACCTTCTGCACCCCTAGGTCTCACGTTTATGAGGGCGGCCCAGTCTTAGAATATCGATTTTCTTTACTTTCACTCTTTGACCAACTCATCTCTCCTGGGCCAATCAAGCTGCCAGCATCTCATCCAGCTCACGGCGCTCGCTCTCAAAACCTTTTAATTATTTAGTTGCTGTCTAACATTCATCGGAAACCATTCCATAAACAAGCAGAGAAGACCGCACGCACATTTTTGCTAAAAGGCTCGGGATTAAGATTTATAATGAAAGTTTGAAAGTGGAAAAATACTATTCCTGTATCACGCATGAGTTGTATAGGATATCAGTCAGTCTGACCCTAGTTCACAGCTTCGAGAAAAACTCCCAAGTAAGCGAGTAAGCACATCTCTTTGGTCCGGGCACTGAGATCTAGAAATTATTTTTTTTTAAAAAGCAAAAGAAATCCTTCTGGAGACAAGAAAGAAAGCTGCTGACGCCAAGAGCCAAGACTTGAATGTGTTAGTCTATGCGGCTTAGAACGTAGTTTTAAAGACTGAAAAAGAAAATACTTCTGAAAAGGAAGGCTTCCCTAGTAGGGGCGCCTCTCTAATAAATTTAGTAGTGGGAATGGAGAGGATTATTCTTCTTAATTCAATCACCAGGGGAGCTATGCTGGATGCAAAGGACACTCCCCTCCCTTGGAAAAATAAAATATCTAGTAGGCCCCTCCTGGTCTGAGGTAGTTTGGGGCTGGCAGAGAGGAGTAGGGGGCCTGAGGCTAGATGCCCCGGGCAATGGAGCCAGCCTGTAGGGGGTATTTAACGTGTAATTCCCAGCCGGTCCGCCCCTGTTCCCGGACTGACAGTGGGTAATTGGGAAAGAGGACGTTGCTCTTTTGATGGCCCGCGCCGGCCAGTCTCGCCGACGCCACACTGGGTTTGACGTCACGGGCCGGCCCCAGAGTCAGAAACACAGAGCAGGGTAGGGGGAGGGAAAAAAGAGGAGGGGGATACCGGGGAGGGAGGGCCGAGGTCGACTTCAAGACCCACCGGGAAGAAGGGGGAAGGGATCGAGTCGGGAGAGGCTGCGGCGCGTGGCCTGAGGCGGAGAGCCGGACTCCGGGGGTCTGGGCCAGGACAGGCGCCGGTCTGACCCGCCTTGCTCGCAAATGCAGGCCGGGCTTCCTCCTCCTCTGGCGAGTGGCGGGGGAGGGGAGGGGGCTTGAGGCCGGAGGGAAAGATGGTCCCAACCCTCCAGTTCCAGAGCTACAAAGCTGATTCCGGCCTCGTTAGGGGACGCCTGGGTACCCTCCTAAAGACCTGGGGTGCCACCACTCCTACACACACACACATACACACACACACACACACACACACCGGGCACACGGGGTCTGGCTCGGTGTAGCGCATTCCCCTTCTTCCCCTGGAGCATCTGGCGGAGCTGGGGGAAAGGCAAGAGAAAGCCATCAAGGAGGATGCTGTTGCCGCTGCTGCCTGGAGTCTTTGGCTCCTGCAGTTCATGAGGCCTCCCTCAATAGGGTAAGGGGCTGACGAGCGCTCTGGGTCCCTGGGGACTTAACATCCTGGAGAAGAGCAGACGAAGGCTCAGCTAGAACCGCGATCTTGGGCTGTGTATTTGGGTAGCTGGAGCCAAGTCGGCCTATCTGAAAACCCCAGGCCTTGAGGCTGCTGCTGCAGGCGTCAAGTTGAACAGGGTATGTGTGCCCTCTTGGGGAAAGGGTAAGAAATGGATCTGACTTTCTCTCTGCTTGGAGTAAGCTGGGACACCCCTCACCACACACACACACACACACACACACACACACACACACACACACACACACACTTGCCCATCTTCAGGTCCCTCCCACTCGCCTTCACTGGGGCGTTGAGACCCCATCCCTCTAGAAGTAGACACAGCGGGTCCCCTTCAGAATTTGGAAGCCTTGATTGCAAAAAGGATAAGCGGGTGATTGGGCCTCATCACTGGGCCATGGACCCAAGAAAGTAGAAATCCACTCAGCGTCACCAACCCGAGCCTGACTCCTGGAGAGGCCAGGCGAGCTCCGCGGGGCCGAGATGCAAAAAGATGCTACCTGGGGGTGGGGGCGAGTGAACGGGGGGGGGGGGGTTGAGCGCTGCCCTCCAGAGAGTGACCAGCAAAGCCGAACCTCGGGGGTTGAAGCACTATAGTTACTAATCCTGGGCAGGGGTAGAAAGCGTGCCTCGGAATGCCTAGGGCTGTCATTTGAGCGTGTTTACTTAAGGACTTTGCATGTGGAGCGCAAGCGGAATAGTAGGATTCTCCTAGAGGCAGCAAATATTTGCAGGCTGAAGAACGAAGCGGAGCGGGGCCGTGCTGCCTTTCCCTCCTCCCGGAGCCACGGCGCCGGCCTGGGCGGATCTGATGGCGCGGTTACGGACTGAAGCGAAGCCCGGAACCTGAAGGGCTGGGAGGTCGGGGAGAAAGCAGAGCAGCACCGAAGGCCAGAAACTAAATACACAGCCCGGGACCCCGACGACCCAAGGACTAGGGGAAAAGTCCCTACCCATTCCAGCTCGATCAGTCTTTCTTCGATGCGATCGATTAATAAAAACGAAGTGAAAAGACCGTGGTCGCTGTGCGTCTGGGAAGGAAGTGGAGGCCAGAGGTATCCAGGCAGGCGCCGGTACCCCCTTACCACCGGTTCGCAACCCGGAGGTCTGCATCGCCTCGGACTAGGGAAGCGGGGCGGTGGCGAGAGCCCAGGGAGACCGCGCGGGGTCTTTAATTGGGTGTATCCGTTTTAACAGTGGCCATTGTTGAAGCAATTAGCAAGAGACAATAACCACCGAGATGCGTTTAATTCGATTCTGTGCACGCTGCAATCCCCGCCCGGGCTCTGCGATATGCAGGCCTGGAATAACTGGGAGGGTCTGGTTGTGAAGGTACCGGTTGGGTTCCTTGATCTTTTTGTCTTAGGCATGGAAGTTGTAAAAGAAAGGCGCGCGGGGGTGGGGGGGGAGCTAGATCTGTCCCCAAGCAGGCCACGGTAGGAGACTCGTCCTTGGTCATCCCCCGGACCACTGTTCTTTCTTGGAGCGTGGGGTGGAGCTGCGGCCGCCGCGTCAATCCACAGTGCCTGTTTGAGAGGAGAAAAGCCGGGAAGACTGGGACACGGATCCAAGTCTCAATCTTACTTCTCCGCCTCGGTTCCTCGAACCAAATCCGAATTACCTTCCCAATCGGGGGAGGAGCAAAGAAGAGACCCTGCTGAGGTCTCACAACACACTTCCTTGTCCTCTGGAGCCAGCCCTAGTACCCCTCCTCCATTTCAGTCTCCGGATTAGGTTACCCAGGCCGGGCGAGGATTTTTACTGGATACGAGAATAATACAGGTAAAGCTGTATAAATAGTTCGCGGACTGCGGCGCAGGAGGGTTATGCCGGGGACACAGTCCCAAGGCGCCACCAGCCAGCCTGGCTTGAGCATACAAAACGGCTGGGGAGGCCGCTTTGCCTCGGCGACCCGGACCTCACAGGTTAAACACATATTACGTTATCACCGTAGCTTTCCTCACGTCCCCTTTCCTCTCTTTCCCCGCATGAGCTGAAATGCAGAAAAGAGCAAAATCAAACCGCGGTGGAAAATGAAGCAGGCAGTGGGCCATGCTGACGGAGGCTTACTGCTCCTCAACGGAGACACCTTTCCAATTAAAACAGTAGACATGGGAACTTTAGTGATGTAGAGAAAGAAGGACGCTAAAAGTCACTGGCCACAAGAAGAAGCTGGCAATGGAAGCCAGTAGGGGGAGTGGGGGGAGGAACCCATGAGAATTTGAATGAAAAGACTATGCACCATCAGATCTCCCGGCTCCCACGCCCGCCCGCCCGCCCCGGGTCTGGGGTCCACTTTCCAAGAGAAATGAGTCACTGTTTTGGATACGTGTTCTGATTTTTTTTTTCTTATTCACCTATCACAGTTTAAAACACCGGAGAAAAGCTGCCCAAGCCAGGCGGAGCAGAGTAACGATGAGGAGACTACCAGAGAGGCGCTGGGCAATTACCCCCCTCGCACTCCGCCCTCAGTCTAGCCCCAGCCCTCGCCTTCATCTTCGAGGGATTCTTGCCCTCCCACAGCCACTACTATCTCCCCTCCCCCTTGAGAAAACCCCCTGATTATAGCGAGATTTTTAAAAAGCTGGGTAGATAGGGGTGAAGCGGAAAGGGGCAGGCGGACAGGGAGAAGACCGGGGATTTCTGCTTTCGAATAGAACAAAGCACACGCGACGGAGATGGTGACTGGGGACCCTAAGCCTAGGGTGGGAAGAGAAAGAACTAATCCAGAAAGAAGGTGTGCACTTTCTAGCTATTTTTGGAGGAACCCTGGGAAAGAGGAAGGGATGCGGGTGACCCATTGGGAAGTGCAGGCTCCGGCAGCCGCTCCTCTGCCCTTTGGCAACATTAATTTCCCGTAGGATATTCGCTGCCTCCAGACCTGGCCTGCTCCCAGGAAAGCCCCAGGCCCCACCTTTGAAGCACCTAGAATTCCGCACGGCATCCAAGAAAATCCGGAGCCAGGTGGTTGGGATTCGACCGTTTAAACACACAGGCCCCTTCGTCTTAGGAAAGACGTAAAGCTGAGGAGGGCCAGCCTTGGTCACCTGCTAGGTTCAACCCTGGCCTCTAGGTTCTCCCGGCTAGCTGAGGCGCTCCCCAGTCCCCAGCGCCTGATACAGCCCACTCTCCTCTGGAGCTTTGGTGGTTGCAAAAGGAGAAAGTGGACTTTATCTTGGAGATGTGGGGCTTTTGCGTCTCTAGATTAGCCTAAGGAATTGGAATGCTGATTGCTGAGGGACAATCCACTGTGGACGAGAGATGTGGGGGCTTCACAGCAAAGGTAGAAAAGCAGGAGGAGATACGCTTCAGATCCTGGGACGGGCAGAGGATGGCTTTTTATTTAAAAAACAAAAATCCTAGTGTCATTGAACACGATGGTGACCCCATAGAAAAGATCGTGATTATGCCTGGTTCAGCCTGGCAAAAATCAAGACTTCTCCGGCATCGTGGGCTCTTTGCACACAGAGCTACTATCTGCCGGCTGGCCTGCCTGCCTGAGTGCGACTCTCGGGTCCACCCCCTCCCCACTCCTGCTTACTGGGCACCCTCCACAGCCTACCACCTCAGCAAAGTGAGCTCCAGCAATTTGTTACATAAAGTAAAACAATCACCAGACGCACGTGCCTACTCATCACTGACTCCTTACAGACCCCTCCTCCGGACAAACCGGGACCTCTGAGAGAGCACCTGGAAACCCTTCCTCATCCAAGTTGCCTGTGCACTCACTCAACATCACCCTAGCCCGTTGGACCCAGAAGGAAGCAAAGGGTGCTCTCTCCCCCACAGTTAATGAACCTCCCGAGTTATTCCAACCGTTAGTGGGAAGGGGTGATCAGAACTCTTGGATTGGTACACAAAGGAAAGGAACACATACTCAAGTGTGAAATGGCTTAGACATCAAGAATAAAACAACCCTCCCGGGTAGCCTAGAGAGAGTTGAAATAGCCCGGGGCTAGAGAACAGAAGGTTTCCCCCTTCGGTCCCACTCACGGTGTCAGAATCCTTATTTCTCTGTCAAAGTCTTCACTGCAGGGCACACAAATTGCAGAAGGAGGTGAAAGCTTTAGGACTCCTATATACCTGCAACTTCCCTGGGCCCTTCTATGTGGCTTTGGGCAATTAGCGAACATACAGAAAAGACACTATCTGTCCTAATGCTTGCATCCACCCCTTCACTACACCTATGCCTGAACCCCACCACACACGTTTTCTGCAAGAAGGCAGAGTCAAAATAGAAAATAAAGGAAAATGCAGATCTCCTGCCCTGTGTCTGGGCTTTGGATTATAACAGAAGAGAGCTGGAGAATATGGGGCTGCTAGCAAGGACCGATTATGTAGAGGGAGGATGTTGACCTCCGCCATGTATGCCGCTTTATATGCCCCGTTGTGTCCTGGAGCCAGAAACCTTAGGCCTCGTTGAGCCACTGGAAGCTGGGCCTTCTGCTAAATCCTAATGCTAAATCAATCAGCAAACAGAGTTCATTGATACCTACAGGAGTCTTGGTCTATCAGGACAGAAATTACATCTAGACCTAGTTCAAGCCGATAGAGAACATTTTTATTCTCATTTTATAGGAAGCCCCCGTCCCCACAAATAGCAACTTGGGCAGCCAAGCATCTTGTTTAGAAATATCTGGACTCATTAAACCTGGTTCTCTGGGGTTCCTTGGCCATCAGCCTGCCGCAGCCGGAGGGAGGAAGCTCACTACCACCACCGCCACAGAAGAGTGAATGGGTTGCAGAAAGGCTACCTTCATTATTTGTCTCTTCGGAGTTCTGGGACCCTCAAACTGTGATTTCAAGGTCCTGGTGTAGACTACAAGGGGAGGAGAGGGTCAAGAAATATGGAAGTACACCTACAGCAGGCACGGTTACTTCATTCCTACTCTGGACAGAATCACACCTGTCAGTTTGTCAGCCTGTTCTATTAAAGAAATAGCTTTTTTTTAAAAAAGAAGCAACTGCTCTGCTCATATCTCAGATTCACCAGACTTTCCTTACATTTTAAAATTATCCCCCCCCCCGTGTGTGTGTGTGTGTGTGTGTGTGTGTGTGTGTTCTATTTCTGAATGGCATATTAGAAGTCTGCTGGTCTGCTGTCCCAGGAAAAATATCCAAATGTTATCCCCTCTGCCTTCTCAATCCACTGAACCCTGATCACACTCTCTGGGAAACTGGTTTTCTCTCCCACCGCAGGGTGCTTCTGTAAGCAAGGGTGCCTACCGACCACCAGCTACCCTGAGGGGATGCCAGAGGCTGACACGTCTGGGCTCCAACTTTGTCTCACAGTGCACATGTTTCTTAAATGATATGCAGACAATGAACCTAAACATACCCTTGCACGCAGGGAAAAGTAAACATGGAGTTGACACTTGGGCAAGGCAGCCACCTTCAGAGAAAGCTCCTGAGCAGATGGGCTATTTTCTCTAATGTTCTCCGTGCAGTGAAAAGCATCCACCCAGAGTCCTTCCCAGGCATCCCACCAGATCTTATTCCCCCCAAATTCCGTTTTTCTTTGTACCCCAAGTTCTACTAGCTCCTTCCTCCAAAAAAGGACCTGCACACCTCCCACACTACGATTACCCAAGGTCACTGCAGGAAGCCAAAGCCTTCCAGTGCCCAGAAAGAACAATGAAGGGCAGGGGTCTAGTTCACTTTCTTCCAGAGGCAGCTGTCCCCATGGGGGAGACCTCCTCTTAATTCTCTCCACGTGGAGCAGGGAGAACAGAGGAAAAGGAGATAGCTACGTACTCACTGACCAGGGCAGCTCTCTCCTGAAGGCCAGCTGTTTTTTATTTTTTCCACCCGCCTTGCTGGAAATCTGAAGGTAGAAATGACAGGCAGACTTCACCACTGTTGCCGAAGCTCCGGCAGTAGCCCCAGTGCCGCGGCTGCTTCACAGCATCTCAGTCAGGCTTCCAGCCAGAGGGAAAACCTGGCTGATGTGAGTCCTTGCTAAGAGCCCCCTCCCCTCTGCCTCCCTCGGCTTGGGGTAGACAGCAGAGCTCTTCCGGGTTGCAACGGGGTGGGGGGGAGGAGGGAGGAGGGAAGAAGGAGGAGAAGGAGGGAGGGAATGAATAGCATCCCCTTTTGCAAACACACAAACCGCACATCAGAGGTGTGTGAAACTGAGTTGGAAGGGGGTGGGCAAGAAACATCGCCTGAAACGTGACCTGCCCCTGGTGCCTACAAAGCCAGCCCACTGTCTTCTGACAGGGTTGGAATTAACACTATAAATGTCACTATCCTGTGGAATGGGCCATTACCATAGGCACAACGGTGTTTGAAGCATTTTCTTCTCACTGTTGAACAAATGATTCAATAAGAAGTACTATGGGCACAGCCCGGAGTGAACATCCTATGAAGAGCTAACAAACTAGTAAGTCTTCAAAGTGCTTTCCTTCTCCCAAGGTTTAGATTTATATGGGCACCCCCATTCCCAAAAGCAGGGTCTTTGCCTTTACCTCATACCACCTATTCCCCTTTAGTCGGATGTCAGTAAGTTAGAATGAGAATGTTTTTGGCTGAGCTCCATTGTTGCTGTCTAATAATCTAGGTTTAATAGAATATTCATCCGTGGCACATAGACTAAAGGATCCTATGGGTCCCAATTCTCTTAAACATTTCAAGAGGAAATTTTACTTTTGAGGAGAAAAATAAAAAATAAACAAGAACCAGAAGCATTCGGGGGCGGGCAGGGGATTCTCTAAAGGAAACGAAGCTGTTTGCCTACCAGGACTCAGTAAACTAACGTGTGCTCCTTGGAGTACCCCCAATCCCCCACACACCTTCTCATCCCCATCCCAATAGCGAGGGCATTGGAATCCTGTACCAAGGAAATCTGCCACGAATACATTTCAGCTAGAGTGAAATGAAACCCCACAAACACCGAGGTAGAAAAGGGTCGGGGTCCATTTGTTTTGACAGATTGAGTTTTCCCTTCACAATATTTATACAAAAAGAATGGAAACTGACTTTTAAAATAAATACATCTTGCTGGGCAGTGGTGGCGCACTCCTTTAATCCCAGCACTTGGGAGGCAGAGGCAGGTGGATTTCTGAGTTCGAGGCCAGCCTGGTCTACAGAGTGAGTACCAGAACAGCCAGGGCTACACAGAGAAACCCTGTCTCGAAAAACCAAAATACATACATACATACATACATACATACATACATACATACATACATACATCTTTGGGGAGAAATAAAGTTTTGCCCTGACTGAACCATGAAGTCAATAAACTTGGGCTGCTCCAACCGGTTGGGTAGGAAGAGGTGACTCAGTGTCCAGTTTTGGGGTAATCAGTCCCTGGGAGTAGGGAAATGGTCAGAGCCATAGGAACTGCTGAGGAGGGCAGAGGACAGAGGAGGAAGGAGAAGCTGAGAGGCCCAAAATTGTTAGTGGGCACCCGTGGAGTGGAGAGAGGTACCGGGTGATAGATATCACATTGCAGAGTGGGTGATACCACAATAGGCATGCTTTTCTCCTAGATAGAGTCAGCGACCTGTCTCTACCTCCATAAACCTGAAATTCTTTCCATTTAGACACCAACCCGCCTGCCAACCGGTCTGCGCCTCGGCGGGGCATCCTCCAGGGTGCGATGAAGCCAAGAGTGGACCGAGCTGAGAACCCTATTTGCCAAACTGGCAAAAGAAAAAGAAGGGGGTCTTCTGGTCGGTTAGGGAACCCGGAAGAACCATCTTCGCCAAAGCAATCCTGCCTGTCCCCAGCCCTGTCTCTCCAGCTCTCCGCCACCAAGTGGCAGAGTCAAGCTCTCCAGTAAGCTTTGAGGACTAGGCTGGGACCATGCTCTCAACAACCTACGCCCAACCTGTTGCCCTGCTGCATTCTACGAACTGTCCAGGAAAGCCCTGGGTCCTGGGAAGATGTTACTGGCTTCCGGGACTCATAGGAGACACAAATACCCTTCCTCCTTGCACATGCCTGGTGGGGGCTGGAGCAGAGACCGGGGAGGCACGCATGTGCCCACGTGACTACTAGAATCGATCCTCCCAACGCCCTGCAGCCAGCGGTATTTAGACCCCACTTCTAGGTCCCACGGGCGGGTAGGGTCTTTTACTGCTTTCCCCATGCTTCCCATTCACTCTTCTTGTCCCCCTTTAAGGTCCCTGATGTCCTTTCCCCTCTTTCTCCTTACCTTCAACAAGTTCGTCTCCAATTTGAAAGCCTTTTTTTCCCCTTAGAATGAACGTCCTATCTGACACTTCCGAAATCAAAGCAGACTTTCTTCCCTCTCCCACTCCTCTTACCAAAGCATCCTCGCGCGAGCGCCTTCTGTCCCCTCGGTCTCCGGGGTCTGTTCTGCCGGCCTCGCCGCGCTCCTTCCCTTCTGTCGACACGGGCTCCTGATTGCTTACAGTTCTAAAACGTAAAGGGCTGTGAAAATGGGATCGTGTGCCCCCACCCCGACTCCGCCATCGCTCCCAAAGCCTGAACTGGAAGAAGTTGGGCTTCCAAAGAAACCCGGGGGTTAAAAAAGAAAATCATAAGGGCTACAGTGGTCCGTCAGGGGCTAAAGGCATGATCTGACTCTCTTAACAGACAGAAGGGAGGACGGGGAGTTGGACGAGTAGTGTGGGTGGGAAGGAAATGAGGCAAAGAAAAGAGGATCCGGCAGTAGCACGCCTTTTATAAATTGCCTCATTCCCAGCACTCCGGAGGCAGAGGCAGGTGGATCTCTGACTGGTCAGCCTGGTGTACAAAGCAAGTTCCAGGGCTTCACAGAGAAACCCGGTATTGAAAAACAAAACAAAAAGTGGGGGCGAAGGGAGATTTCCCACCCTGGGTAGTAAATAAAGTGAGGGAAAGGCTCTGAGTCATTTATTACTGATTACTGGACATC
>CM052714.1:48223636-48284006 GCA_028551405.1 Uromys caudimaculatus | reverse complement strand
CTCTCTCTCTCTCTCTCCCCCTCCCTCCCTCCCTCTCTGTCCCGGTCTGTCTCTCTCTCTCTCTCTCTCTCTCTCTCTCTCTCTCTCTCTCTCTCTCTCTGTGTGTGTGTGTGTGTGTGTGTGAGAGAGAGAGAGAGAGAGAGAGAGAGAGAGAGAGAGAGAGAGAGAGAAGAAATGACATTGCCTCGTTCAGAGGTGGCTGTATTTCACACCATGTACTAAAGAATCCAGGGTTGCTGGGAGGCTGCCTGGAGTTAATCCGCTAGAGAGGACAGGATGGTCCCACTCACTAATTTTAGGGAGTGATTTCATTGAGGATTTTTGTTGGTTCTCTGGATACCTAGATCACAAAGACACAGGCCAGTTCACAGCCACGGAGACCTAAAGACTTCACTGTTGGTTACCGCTGTGTGCACCTGTGTGCTTTCTATCCCGCTATCTCAGGTTTTTCTGACTCCACTTCTCCTGCATGGAATAACTGAACCGTGGAATAACTACTGATCTGAACTATTTCATTTGCGTTTGGGGTAGAAATGGGACCACTGGTAAGGATTGTGAGCTGACCTAGCTAGGGAGACAGTGTGAAGTCCTGGGCCTGGGGACACATATTGACTTTGAGACATTTCCTGGAGGCCACTGTGCCCTCCTAATGGCCACCATTGCCAGCTGCTTCAAACCCAGAGGTTAGATCTATAGTTTTTCTGAGATCAGAATCTAAGGCAATAGGTTTGAAATATAAAGGGAGGTCACCAGGCACGGGGAAGAAGAAGATGGATCAGTAAATGACTACTGGATAAATGAAACACCGGGTGCCAATCTTTGTGATGACCATGGAGATAGGTTCACCCATTGGATAAAGAAAGGGATTCCCCAAATGGAGGAAATAATCTCGGACAGGATCTCCAATCTTTTTAAGACGGTGTGGTCAGTTAGCGGAGCATTGTTGTGGGTAAGGATGAGGAATTCTTAGCCATGCCGTTCCAGTGGGTTCCCATCACCCCATTTCTTTCCCCTAAAACCAGAAAGTATTTGTCACCGTGTCTGTCAGTCTCCACCATCACCCTGCCTTTTCAACCTTCCTGTGTACGCTTTGAGATTACATTAGACCTTTAAAAGACGCTCCACCAAACCACAGTGTACTTAATGATTACCCTGTGTTTAAAAGTTCTAATCCTTCAGGAGAAGTGTGGTTGTACACCCCTGTAACCCCAGCATGAGAGAAGCTGAGGCAGGAGAATCATAATTTTGAGGCGAATGTGGGCTACAAAGTGAGACGCTGTCTGAAACAAAACAAAATAGGAAAACAAAAATCTAGGCTTTCAATCCTACTCCCGGGAACTTATTCTGGAGCTGCAGAGGAGGAAGGTTGGCCTGAGGGGAGGCGAAGGCTACACAGCCTGGAGCCCAGCAGCCTCTGTTTTTGTCACATCCCCCAACAAAACACTTTCATTAAAATCAACTTCCAGGGTTGTGATTCAGAGTACGTTTTCTTGATTCAGTGTGATTGGGGGTGGGCTGCAGGAGTCACCTTGCTAAAAGGTAGCTATGAATGTCTCAAATGGAAGTTTGGAAGAAGAGCCACTAGAAATTCAAAACAAAACAAAAAAGACAAAACCCCAAAGAAGAACCCTCAGACCCAATCCACCCAGGCATCCTAAATAAATAGCCCCGTTTGCAAATTCCTATCAATTATTACGTGATGGGAAAAAATCCTATCTGAAAATAAGGCACGTGGATGGGGAGAATTTTAATTAAATCTTACTGTGTATATAATGGCATGGAAGTGATTTTTCATTCGGCGCTTGCCTGCTCACCAGTGTTTTATGGCGTTTTCTTGCCTCTGACTTTATTTTAAAATATTAGGCGAGGTGGAGAATTATAAACGGCTCTTTCCTTATCTGTCCTGCTCACATATCCAGGATCAGAGGAGCTGATTAAGAAAGAAGTCAGAGGCAACGCTGGATTCATAATGATTTGGATAATGAATCCTTATCTCTGCTTTCCAGATTATCTGCTTTTCAGCTCCCAATGTTTTGTTACATGGGATAATTTATTGCATCTAATACATCACAATGAATCTGATGGTGGAAAGTGATGGCCGACGTTGTGAAAAGGGGGCCCTTATTTTTTATCCCCGGGCAATGAAACTGCTTTTTGCAGTTTTTAATTGGGAAAATATAAGGTAGATCTGATAAAAAAAAAAAGGGGGGGGGGTTGGGTATAATCTTGCCTGCCCGAGCTTTACCACGATGCTCTTTAATTAGTGTGTCAATTTCAGGCTGAAATTAACAAGATTGACCTGAAACCAGTGGTTAGTTTCTCCCTAGTGCCGAGATCCTAATTTTTAACATGATTTATATTTATTAAAAAGGAGATAATTAATCATAAACACTGACTAAAGCACTGGGCCAGGTTAAGATAATGCTAGTTGCATCTTTATATAGGAAGATAGCAATAATGGTCACTTTCCCAAGATTTGTTCTCTCCTCAGCATCTCTCTTGGCCCCACACAGTTCTCACCCCCACTACTCACCCCAGCCCCAATTCAAGCTAACCAGAAGATAAAGGATCGATTCCAGGTTCCACCAAACAGCCATCGATTTTGCTCTTGTTCACGAAGTACACACACACACACACACACACACACACACACACACACACACACTCAGCTTTCAGCTTGCCTGGCTTTGTCTGTTGACAGGCACAGGTTTGATTTTCTTAGAGAGCTCGAGTGGTGGGTTCCCCCCTCACCCCACGCACACGCACTCACATCAACTACTTTCCATTTTAGAGAGAAGAGGGGGGGATACATCTCATTTAATGGCTAATTAGTTCCAATAATTGGCATTTTTGTTTTCTTTTGTCTCTCAGCCTAACACCAAAAGAACAAAAGCCATGGAAATGCAACAGGTATCACTCAGCTCTGAACAGGACAGATGTCAGAATCCAAGACTAAGGCAGCCCCTCCCACCTCCCAGTGTCTGACAATACTTATGGATGTCCAGTCTTAGGGACCCGGGAGGTGCAAGAGTCCTTGGTAATTCACCCTTTAAGCTTCCTGTGCCTGTTGAATACTTTCTGGTTGTTTGGATCAAATAATCATTGGGAATATGTAAACGAATGAGAGGAGATTCATACATATTCGCCCTCCAATTGTTTCTCCTGATGTCAGATGGTAATTTCTTGGTAATTGGATGGCTTGCACCCGAATGGATTGTCTGAGTTCCCGAACCCCTCCCCCGAGACACTCGTGTTTCTCTAGGAAGATTTTGTGGTGGGTGAGGAACTTTTCCTTAAAGTTATTTACTGTGATTTTTATTGTTTTCTTTTTATCCTACACTTAAGATTTACTTCTTACAATGTGAGAATCTGAAGTCTGTTTCTGGAACTATAATGCCCCCAGATAGTTCTTGAGGAGATTGAACCAATCCTGTGGCTATGGCCAGCAATGAGGGAAGAGATGGTGTGTGTGTGGTGGGGGGGCGGAGCAGGAATGAGATTCTATTGGGGGAGAGCATCCTTCTAGCTGTTCCTAGAGTGGCCCTGCCTTCCCCTACAGTGGGGTTACCCAGGGTTCCCATTTTTCTCAAGTTCAAGTCTCAGTTCCTGAGCATGCCCCACACCTATAGAAAAAGAGGAAGTAAAATAATTATAGTCTCTTTAAAACCTGGATTTTGGTTCTAAATAACTATTAGGTTTTAGGTTTATACAAACGAAGACACCTGATTGGGCTGTTTTCTCTTAACCCATCCGTTCTAGTCCTTCCTAGTTACAATGAACCTCAGAGTTCTAAGTCTGCTCGGTATCTGGATGGTTTCCCCCTCTTCCTTCCCCATCGTCCCCTTCCCCTCTCCATCTCCCTCTTCCTCTCCTTTCTTTATGACACATCCCTCCAAGAATTTCAAGTATCAAGTATAAGTCGTATGAATTTCTCGGGCTCAGCCATCGAAGTGCAGATGATCTGATAGGAACCTGGAAACGCAGACTCCCTAGCTGCGGCAGACTGCTGGAGCCTACTGGGCCGTTTCCCATGCCCAGATGAACATTCAATTTTCCGGCATTATCTCCACACTTAAACTCGCTTTCTCCATTTCTGTGCCAAGATAAATTTGCATAATATTTGCAGCTGTAATTAGCTGATGAGCATCTCCAAGCTCCCCCTTTTGTTTCCCCCTGCATTTGGTCCTTCTATTGACGCCACGTTTGATCTTTAATATCACAGGATTCCCGATAGAGGGTTGAATATCTTATCTTACCGGTACCAAAATCTTCTAAGGAGGGAGAAAGGAAGGGGGAGGAGGAGCTGGGGGAGAATGGCGGGCGAGGAAATGAAGCTTACAGTTATCAGAGTTGGAAAGGTTGCTTGCAAGAAGATGTAGGTACTGGCAGATGGAATGATGAGGCGCATCAGGGGTGCAGTAGAGGCACCATTGTAGGAAGGGAGAGGGAGTCTACGGTAAAGCGTTATTATGTAATGCAGAGTGCACTAAATAATAGAGGAGATTGGACGGCAAGCTGAGTCATGAACACCTTGTGTGGAGTGTGGGTTTGTCGCCAGTCTCAACTCTAGGCCCGGGATCTCTTCAAGGGGAAAGGCAGAAGCCGCTCTGCGTAGGAAGTCTTCGCTCCCCTTAAGCGGAAATGGGAAGTTTCATAATAAGTGATTCTCTCTCATCTTCTCATCCACCAGTTTGCCCCGGTTTTTTTTTTTTTTTTTTTTTTTTTTTTTTGCCGAGAACATTGCTTACAGTCTTCCCAGCCCCACTTCCAAGAAATGGGAGCGCTAAGGGAAGCGTGGCGGGAGTGGGGGAGGGTACAGGAGACTAGGAAGAATAGATACATAGTGTTGCCTCCAGAGTAGAACAAAACCAGAAAAATTACACTGTGGCCCCACCCTTGTTATTTGGCTCCAAATTGGAAGCTTGGGAGGGACAGCGCGGTAGGAGGGAAGATGGCTTTCGGGAGCCACTGGCTGTAGTGGTATCTGTGGGAATCCGGAGACGGGGAGGGAGAGAAAGAAAAGGAGGGGGGCTAAAAAGAAGACAAGAAAGAGTCGATTTTCATGGCAATCATCGGAACAAATAGCTAACATTTAACATTTACACCCGCACTGGCGGCGCCCTGGCGCTCCGCGGACCTGGAGCCGGGCTAAAATGTCCCGAAAGCCTTTGGAGAAAACGAGTTTCCAGCTATCAGGTTCTCCCCATCTCCTTTTTTCATAAGGCTTCGGTTTCAGGCTGGACTTGTCCAATGTCTGCGTTACCGCCGCGAGCTCCTAAATGAGTGTCAAAGAGGCAAATATCAAATAGCGCCCAGGTCAAGGCGATTTAGTTAACCACGGGACGCCCAGGGCTAGAAATTTGTGTGGGACTCTGAGGGGGAGGGGAGGGCTCAGGGATGGATGGGTGGATGGGCACGCGGTGCGCGCAGAGATGGATGGTGGGAAGCACTTACTGAGGCGACGGTTCAGAGAGAGCAGGGCTGAGGGAGGAGCCAGCCTTCTCCAGGTCCTGGCCTCGCCTCGTATTTCGTTGCTCTTCACAGACTAAGGTTAAAGCTCTCAGACAAAAGTTCCCTTACAAGTTTTTTTCTTTTTTTCTTTTTCTTTTTCTTTTAAATGGGACCAATTTCCTGAACCAAAGTTCAGTAAACTGGGCTCTTGCTCCAACCCTGTATCATCTCCAGGTCTCAGTTTCCGCTTATGCTAAATGAAGGGGTTATACAAGATGATAGCCAAGGCTACTCAGGCCGCCTAGGTGGCTAGAAGAGAAATGGGGAGTGGTATGTGGCTGACTCTTGTTCCTCTCCACATTCGGAGTCACTTGAGCAACCTAGTCCCACTACCAACATACCTGGTCTACAGTCCCTGACAAGACAGGTTTTCAGAATCAAGAACTCACTACTTCCTGTAGCCCTAGGTAGGATACTAGGCTTCACCCAAGGGTTCTCCCATTCCACCTCAGCCGGATCTGTAACCCTGGGCTAGGAATTACTGCGGTAATCACCAGCGTACAAATTCTCTCCTATCCAAGGTTCTGCTCACACCAGCCTTTGGACTTTCAAGTGTTTGGGGGGGGGGGGGAGAAATCCTCTTTGGGGAGGGGCGAGAGTGCAACAGATTGAGTGTTCTAATTCCCAGTTCAAGCAGCAAAACGGACAGGGGAACGGATGCAGAATTAGGACAGGGCCCCCCAGTTTTTCACCAAGCCTGCTCCTTAGCTCTGCAGAGGGTCTCTTATCTGTGTTGAGACCCGGGTGTCTCCTGTGTGAGATGCAGCGTGGGTGGGCGTAGGTCTCAGAAGCTGAGGGGCGGGTCTTCAACACAATCAACTTCTCCCCCCCCCAACACAGAACAGAAAGAGCTAAGAATCAGCTAGAGAGACTAGCCTTGCCTAGATCGATTCTGCATCCCTTGGGCAAATGGACGGTGGGAAGCACCGCTGGGCCTCTACAGTGCACTGTTTAGAAGAACATGAGCGAGCGAAGGCTCAGGTTTGGGCTTCCATCTCTCAGTCCAGGGGAGACTAACTATGGAGTGGGGGTCCTTCAAGGAAGCAAGAAGGAAAGACAGAGCCCCCGGTGGCCAGGTGTGAGGGGATTGAGTGGGTAGCACCTGCCTTAACTCCGTTTGATAAGCGTTTCCCTCTCTTAGTATAATTATCAATGATAATCATGAAGAATAATCATGATCCTCTCCTTAAATTGAAAAAAGGTGGGGGGGAGGGAGGAAAAAAGGAGGGAGGGAGAGGGAAGGAGAGAGAGAGAGAGAGAGAGAGAGAGAGAGAGAGAGAGAGAGAGAGAGAGAGAATGCTAACCTCACTACCGGTTGGGTACCGGAGAAATTCTCAAATAGAGAGTGTAATTTCTCAGTTGATTTTGATTGACATACTGTCCCTGGGATCATGTGTTAATCCCTTCTTCACTCAAGCCTTTTCATAACTCATTTCTCTCTTGCTAGATGGGGACTCTGATGGTTACCGAGGCAACGATGATAGCACTAAGCTATTTCCCTCTCTGCAAGGAGGCCATTATTCCGCATGCATAGGCCATTTGCCACAGAGGTCGCCACAAAGTCATCCACGACACAGCACACGTTTATTAAACTTTTATTCTCTCTTTTTACCCAAACATAGAAACTAGTTTGTACTTGTGGGGAGGGGGTGGTACCTTGTCCTGTTCTGTATTGGTGACAACTGCCCTGGAGTGGAGGAGCCCACACAGAGGCTCATTTGCACATAGACACAGACAGAGGTCTGGGCCACCGTCCCCCTGCCCTTGGCATAGTCTCCAGCAGAAAAGGTCTCTTTACAGCTTCATTCATCCATGGGGTCGTCTTCAACACAAGATGGAACTTGGCTTCTCAAGCCACCTGCACTTCTGCTTTGAAGACCCCATTTGCCCCATTTTCTCAGCTCCGCCCCCATACAACCTCCCCTTTCTTGGAGGGGGAGGCTTTCCTTGATGGTTTAGTGGTACCTCCTGGCCTGGCTGAAGCTCTGGAGAAAGCCATCTGCCAGGAGCACTGGGCCTTAAGTTCCTGCTCAGGCTTGGTCAGGGTGCAGGTTCTTGGGTTATCCTTCTTCAGAGTTTGGTTGAGGCTTCTCTAAGTATCTTTAGTGGGCTAGTAGAATACAAGCAATGAGAACATCTACAGATACCTTGGCTATCCAAGGACATCACAGGAGAGTCCACAGGGCAGGAAACACAATGTGACAAACATTCTATTCTCAATCTGTGAGGCTACCAAAATCTGACCTGCTGTTGCGAAGGTCACTGACTGTGGAGGCTCCCCACCCCCACCCCCACCCCACCTCCACCCCCAATACCTGCCAGCTCCTTCCCTCAGGTCCTTCTCTCTGTCCTTTTCTTCTTTCCACGCAGAGCTCCTTTTATTTGGCTAAAGGAAGAAAAGAGACAGATCCACCAGGGCCCTCAGGCACACTCCAACCCCTTCAGGCTCAGTGAACTGATACCCAGCACTGTTCCCTCTTCTCCCACCCCTATTCTTTCCTAAAAAGATCACTGCAGTCCCTTCTGCGCTCTGTGTTGTTCAATAATCAGAAGAATGTCCCAAATGACCCCTTTTGGGGACCCTCAAGATAAAACCAGGTCTCCCAGGGTAGATTGCACTACACCACACATAGAGCGCTGGGCTGGACAGCCTAAAAAAGTGGTCTAGATTCCTAAGTGATGGGCAGAAGTTACTCTAAAACTCTCAGGGAGTTGGGGGCTGGAGAGATGGCTCAGCACCGACTGCTCTTCCGAAGGTCCTGAGTTCAAATCCCAGCAACCACATGGTGGCTCACAACCATCCATAATAAGATCTGACGCCCTCTTCTGGTGTGTCTGAAGACAGCTACAGTGTACATATAATAATAAATAAATCTTAAAAAAAAAAAAACAAACTTCTCAGGGAGTCAACATTCTTTCCCTATGCCTGGGCCTCTATTAGGCCCAAGCCATTTTTACTCTACAGGTTGAACTGCTCCACAGTGGGGTATATTTACTCTGGAGATTTAAAACAAAACAAAACACCCTGCATGTCAGAAACTCCCTTGGCACAGATCTTTAGAGACTCCCAACCTCTGAAGCAGAGGAGTTTCAGGACAAAAAGTGGGTGGCATTTCCCTTGGGTCAGGGGTCTCTACCTACATCCCTTCCTAGTAAAATAATGCAAAAGGCAAAGGGTATGCAAACACACCTTAGTGTGCTGGCCTGGAGCTTCCCAAAGCAGGTGCAGGTCAGTGAGCAAACAGGGAGTTGAGGCAGGGTTGAGGAGACTGCTGCTCCAACCGAAGAGCAAGCTGAGTGTTCATGTCTGCCAAAGCTGCTTTCTGAAGTTCCAAGTTCCAGGGAGAAACAGCTGAGGGCAGGAAGTGAGGCAAGGGAGCAGCGAAAAGAATTTCTCTCCCAATGGAAAAATTTAGAGCCTCAGAGCAATGTCCCAAGTCCCCCCACCCCCACCCCCAACCGAGACCTGGATGGGACAGAGACCTGGATCTGGGTGAGTGACCACTGGAGAAAGGCTACCCAGTCAAGGAGACTGCAGAGGTGTTCCACATACTTTTGGAAGCAGTAATGGGCCTCAAAAGGCAGAGGCAGGGGGATTGCTGTGAACTCAAGGACAGAATGGTCTACACAGTGAGTTTGGGGCTGCCTAGGGCTCACACAGTAAGACCTGTCTTCGCACACAAGCAAAGCAAAGCAAAACCAAACCCAGAAACTAGTAAGAGCGGTGCTTTAGATCCTGAGGAACTGGAGCTGCAGTTCTCAACCTGTGGGTCTCAGGTCCTTTGTGGAGGGGTCGAGTGCCCCTTTCACAGGGGTCACCTAAGACCAGCAGTAAACACGGATATTCGCATTAGTACTCGTCAAAGTAGCAGAATTGCAGTTAAGAAGTAGCACTGAAAATAATTTTATGGTTGGGGGCCACCACAACATGAGGAAACTATTAGAGGAAACTTCTATCAGTTTTAGAAAGGTTGGGAATCACTGAACTGGAGTTTCAGACTGCTATGGGCTGTCATGTGTTCTAGGAACTGAGCTCAGATCTAACCACTGAACTCTCTCTCTCTCTCTCTCTCTCTCTCTCTCTCTCTCTCTCCTCCCCCCCCCCCCCATTCTCTTTGGGTCTCAGTTTGTCCTTGTGGTTTAGGAACCATGTGTTACACACTCCTTTGCTGAGTGACCCGGGGGCAAATGGAACTGAAGGAATTCTCTCCTAAGACCAAAGCTGCCTTTTACTGTACTTTTTGAACTATGTACCAAAGACTCTGTCAGTATTATTCTTGAATGGAAGCCGCGACATCCACTGTTAACTAAGCACTAGCTTGTTAAATAACGCAGAGCACCCGCTAAGGTTGATTGTGGCTTCTCTCTCTGTCTATATTTTATGTGCATTTGCGTTTTGCCTGCATGTATGTCTGTGTGAAGGTGTCAGGTCCCCTAGACCAGGAGTTTCAGACGGTTGCTCTTAACCACTGAGCCATTTGTCCTGCCCCATTATTGTGTTTTTATCAGTGGTGAGTCCTACTGACCATGACACCTGTTCTTGCTTCTGCCGGTTCTCCTTGGGTTTCCCTTGAGCAAACTTCAGTCTATGCTAAACTGTATCAATGGAGTTAAGTATGTTAACAGCCATTCATTTATCAATCCTTTCTGAACGGGAATCCTGATAAGCTCTAAGGCTGGCAGGGAATTTTCTATCTCCTTAAGATGCTCACAAGTACAGCACGGAGAAAAACAAGCAGATAGCTCTTTCTAGATACAATAAGAATCTATGTGAGGCTGGGGGTGTGGCTTAGTCAGCAGAGTATTTGTTGGCATGCCAAAGTCCTAGTTTTGACTCGGAACAGCATAAAACCAGGGTTTGTGTGCATGGCTATCATCCCAGTGCTGGGAAGTCTGTCTCAGTAGAAAAGAGGAAGAGGAAGAGGAGGAGGAGGAGGAGGAGGAGGAGGAGGAGGAGGAGGAGGAGGAGGAGGAGGAGTGTGAAGAGGAGGAAGAAGAGCTATCTGAAATATTAGTCTGAAGGAGTGAAAATCCAGAATCAAGGTCAGAGGTATTTCCCAGCCTGCTGTGACTCTCAGAGGATGACCCAGAGTTCTGGATGGTGTCTAGAGCAAGAGGATTTCAGTTGAAGACAGACAGACAGATAGCCTTGGTGGAAGAGGATTGGGAAGGGCATGGATAATTCAACCAACCTTGTGAAATGTGATGCGCCCTTCGTAGGACATGTAAATGCAGTGGGCCCATGTCACATGTGTGAAGTGCTTCTTCATATAAGAGAGGTGGCTTTATGCTGTGAACCTTCAGGGACCAGTGGTGGTTTTTTTTTTAGATTTATTTTTATTTATTTTATATGTATGAGCACACTGTGGCTGTCTTCAGACATGCCAGAAGAGGGCATCAGATCCCATTACAGATGGTTGTGAGCCACCATGTGGTTGCTGGGAGTTGAACTCAGGACCTCTGGAGAGCAGTCAGTGTCTTAACTGCTGAGCCATCTCCCCAGCCCCAGGGTAGCTTTATATACAGGTACATTATGTTGAGAATGAGAGATTCTAGATGTCATCCTGGTGGCTAAGCTCCCCCCACCCATGGCCATATATACACTTAGAATGAAAGTATTTTATATTTCATCAAATAGTGTATGACAATGTTTTTGCAAAAGATTTAGGTCAAAGCAACATATACCACAAAGCTGCCCTTCCACCATGCATTTTTAATAGTGTATTTTGATTTTTTTATTATGGAGATAGGGTCTCAGTACCTAGCTCAGGCTAATCTGGAACTATCTCAGGCTATCCTTGAACTCGTAGTCCTTGTTCCTCAGCCTCGAGAGTGCTGGGACTGTAGGTACATACCACCATGCCAGGATCTCTGTGTAAGTTCAGGGTTTCTGTGCAGACCCTTGGTCCTCATCTAGGGCCAAGGAAGTGTTAAGTCATGGAAGCGTTAGGAAGAGCAACTTTGTTCGTCAGCTTTGCTGCAAAGCCACCACGTTGCTCAGGCCTAATATTGTCTGATGTTTAACTTGGGCGACAGCAATGAACTAAAGCCCAGAAGTTGAGCAGGATACCACATAGAGAACTAGAATCTGTCCGTGATGAGAAGGGGAAAGAGCAGAGGGAATCCTCTCTCACGAATATATGGCAGGTATCTACAAACCTTCTCACTAATTGATGGGCTCTCTCTCTATAATCCTGATAAAGGGCCACCCGGCAGTAAACGCTGATGCTTAGAACATCCTGATAGGGCTTTGTTAACATGAAGATAACAGAAGAGCAAGATATGTTTGTTTCGCTGCCTGTAGATAAACCCAATAGGTCTTTGTTAACTTTTCATGACTGATGGCCACCACTAACCATGATAAATAATCCCAAGAAGAGGAACTTTATTTAAAGGGCTAGAAATGGGTCTACATTTTTCACTCTTTTGAATGAAGAGGAAGGCCATTTTCTTAGTATGATTGTATGTGCGTCATGGTTCAACAGCTAAGTAATTTTAGTCCATCAGTGGAAATTCTGAGTTAGCCTAATCCACCGTACTTTTCCAGAATGTGTTATACTCGCATCAGCTGAGGCCCAAGCAAGTCTGGGGTGCTGGATCTCACAGAGGCACCTTCAGAGGACTGCCAGGGCAGGCAGCCATTAGCACACTCGTTTTTCTAGCAATGAGACCCTGAGGAGGACACACTCAAGATATGTGGTGGCTTTTGTTTGCTCAGTTGGGTTATTCTGGTCTGTTTTTTGGTGCTGTGGATTGGACCTACTGTTTTACACAAGTGCTGTACCTCTGACCTGTATCTTTGGACCCCACTATTTATAACACTTGCAACATAACTCAGCGACCAGAGATGCTTTTCTTTACAGTACACTGTCAGCTGCAAAGTCTTAGTCCAAATCCATTGTTAAATGTGTGTGTCGATGTCTGTGTCCGAGTCCGTGTGTGTGTCCGTGTGTCCGTGTCCGTGTGTCCGTGTCCGTGTGTGTGTGTGTGTGTGTGTGTGTGTGTGTGTGTGTGTGTGTGTAGCCGGTACATGCAGGCATATGCTACAGCATGAGTGAGTGCCACAGCAAGCATCTGGAAGTCAGGGGGCATTTTGTGAAGTCAGTTTCTCCCTCCATCCTGTGGGTCTGTGCTGAAGGACATTCTCAGGTCAACAGTCTAAGTGGAAAGCACCTTTACCTCTGAGTCGCCTCATTAGCACTTCTTCAGCCATGTTTTTTAGGTGTCTCACCAGCCTGGGGTGATTAAGATAAACAAGTTGGCCAAGGGGTCCTAGGCCTCATCTGGCTCCCCGCTGCTGAGATTGCAAGCACAGGCCGCCAGGTCTGGAGGTAGAACTGGGTCCTCAAGCTTGATCTTTCAGCAGCTGACTCATCTTCCTAGTTTCTTTTGAGCTGCTCTGATAAAATATCCCCAAGGCGGGCGTGCCCCTTAGGGAAGAAAGAGTTTATATTAGCTTATAGTTTCAGCTCACAGTCCATTAGAGCAGCGAAGCTGAGGCTGCAGGGGAGTGAATCAGCTGGTCACATTGTATCCTTAGTATTCGGTGCAGAGGAAGAAATGTGTGGCGCTCAATTGCTAGTTTGTACTCACCTCAAGTTCTCTACTCGTAAGCAGTTCAGGACCCCTCTCCTAAGGTGTGCTGCTGCCTAGTGTGTGAGGATTTCTTATATAAATTAACTTTTGGGCTGGAGAGATGGCTCAGCAGTTAAGAGCACTGACTGCTCTTCCCGAGGTCCTGAGTTCAATTCCCAGCAACTACATGGTGGCTCACAACCATCTGTAACGGGATTGGATGTCCTTTTCTGGTGTGTTTGAAGACAGCTACAGTCTACTCATATACATAAAATAAAAATAAAAATAAAAATTCTAAAACAAAAAATGAGTGTTAAGACAGTCCCCCACAGACATGCTCATGGGCCAACCTAATTTAGACTTCACTGATGCTCTCTTGATTCTAGACTGTGCCAAGTTGACAATTAAATTTAATTACCACATCAGCCCTAAATACTTATTTTTACACAGTAGCGCACACCTGTGATTCTAGTGCTCAAAAGACAGAGGCAGAAGGAGCTGGCATTTCGCATCTGAGGCTAGCCTGAGGTTTTTTGGTTTTGTTTTTGTTTTTTTACAGATTTTATTTATTTATTTATTTATTTATTTATTTATTTATTTATTTATTTATTTATTTATGAGTACACTGTAGCTGTCTTCAGACACACCAGAAGAGGGCATCAGATCCCATTACAGATGGTTGTGAGCCATCATGTGGTTGCTGGGAATTGAACTCAGGACCTCTGGAAGAGCAGTCAGTGCTCTTAATGGCTAAGCCATCTCTGCAGCCCTAGCCTGGGTTTTGATAGTAAGACCCTGTCTTAGAAAAAACAAAACAACAACAACAAAAAAAAACAAACAAAAAAGGAGGAAGGGAGAGAGGAAGAGAGAGATAGGGGATATTGAGATTTACATTTTGGTTTTATAAGACAGGGTTTCTTTGTGCAGCCCTGACTGTCCTGGAACTCGTTCTGTAAACCAGGCTGGCCTCGAACTCAGAGACCTACCTGCCTCTGCCTCCTGAATGCTGGGATTAAAGGTGTGTACCACCTCAGAGTTTCATAGGTATGCTCTGTTCAGAACCCACCCAAAATATAAACTTCAGAGCATGATTGTGTCTCATCGGTCTAGTTACTAAAGGAAGCAAACTTTCTTCTGTTGCAGTGTTAGTCCCCTAGAATCTTTTTTTTTTTTTTTTTTTTTGGTTTTTCGAGACAGGGTTTCTCTGTGTAGCCCTGGCTGTCCTGGAACTCACTCTGTAGACCAGGCTGGCCTCGAACTCAGAAATCCACCTGCCTCTGCTTCCCAAGTGCTGGGATTAAAGGCGTGTGCCACCAGTGCCTGGCCTTTCCCTGGAATCTTTAATGCTACTTTTTTTTTTTTTTTTTAATTTAAAGAAGGCAATCATTTCTACCACAAATATCAGTTGAGTTTTACCTTTCTTAAGATGCTTGGGGGGGAAGGAAGGGAGCTTATAATTTTCCCTATCCTGCAGACAAGCAATTTTGATGTAAGAAATGATCCTGGACTTCCAAAGTTAACCAGATTTGCCACAAATGGAGGTTCCTGGGGATGAAATAATGTTTGGGTTAATAAAAAGAATAGTAAAAATAATTTACTCTTAGCATAGAAAAATTACTACTTGTAAAAGTCACAGGATAAAATATGTTTTAGGTTCATTTTAGGAAAGGGGTGTGTGTGTGTGTGTGTAAAAGAAAGAGCTATTGTAATACAGTTTGCTTTTGGATTCTCAGAGAAAACTCCAGTTTGATTCATTGTATGGGGCAGCTGAGTCCTGAAAGCATCAAATTTGACTTCCTAGACTGCCTGGAACCACAGACCACATCCCAGAGGGGCTGGGCTCAGCCCTTCCTCCTTCCCAGGCAGTAAATAGCCTGGAAGCCAGGTTATCTACATGGCCAACTTTCAGGAAAGACCTTGAAAACAGAGACCCAGGGGTGGACCTGGTAGGTCACGTGGTGCTTTCCCTAACAGTGGGGGGTTTGCGGCAGGGGTGGCTGGAACTTATTGGGGCCAGCCGGCAACTAAATGCCATGCTGATCCCAGGAGATAGCCAACTGAGGTTTTTCACAGAAGTCTATTTAGAAGCCTGCGACGGACTGCCCTGCCAGCGTCTCCACTTACCTCAGGCAAAGCACTGGTGGCTCCATCAGATCAGGTACCAGGACGTTAGGGAATCTGGCGTATTTGCTTTCATGTTCTGTATTTGGCGGTATTTCTATAGCGCCTTAACATTTTAGCACTCTGTTTTGTCTTTCTGATTAGCAGGTTGGCGTAGGTACAGCGTGATTAATGGTTCGTTTTGGGTGTTTCTCTTTCTTTTTTTTCTCTTTTCTCTTTTTTGGCTCTATGTGGCTCTACCCTCACCTGAGTCTGGTCACTTGACACTCTGACACATTTGACAAACTCTGTACTGACTCTTTCCATAAAATAGACTGTTTCCTCTCACTTTTGCCTGGAGTTTGTCTAATTCAGACAATAGTCCCCTTGCTACCGGTAATTTTAAGAGTCCAGTTTTTGTTGGGAAAGAATGAAGAAAGGCTGATGGTAAACCAAAAGTCAGGCTAAGGTTTGTTTAGCTGTCCATGTCGCGGGATGGTCTTAGGCCTCGTTTGTGGCAGAAGGGAAAGCAAAGAAAACTGCCTTTTCTTGATATTTGCTCCAAAACCTTTATTTTTCTTTTAAAGTTTGAGTCCTCAGAAAACACAATTATGAATTGGATGAAACATACATGTTTGGAAACACACCAACCGTGCGGGTATTGCCAAGGGTATCATATATATTCAAAACGATAGCTGTTTGATGCAATGCTTGTTCCTAACCTAGATCTTTGAAAATGTCTAAATATAGATGTATATGAACAATTGTGAGTGGCGCACACAATGTACAGTGGCACTCTATTGACTTATCGCTGTATCTACTTTTTATTTGATAGGGTCTTAGGTACACTAGGCTGACTTTGAGTTCTCTGTGTAGCCAAGGCTGACTTTAGAATTCTGAACCTTCTGCCTCTACCTTCTGAGTGCTGCCATTGCAGTCATCTATCAGCCCCTGGTATATTCTGGGATCAAGCCAGGGCCTGGTAAACGCTCTGCAAACTGAGGTTCCTCCCCAACTCCTTTTTATATTTTTAAGTAAATGTCTTTCGCGTGTCTAGTCACAAACCTAGAGACCTGTCTCAGAGATTGACTGCCAAGCATCCATGTCCATTAGCTGCTTGTGGTGGATCTGAGGTACTTCTCATTTCTAAATTCCAAGTTTTAAAAACAACCAGGATTTCTGTTGCTTTAAATTGCTTCATTGTCTTTGACAACCGACTGAAACCCCCGGGGCTGTCTTTGTTCTAGTGGCTGGGACACTTGAAACTCTCAAATAGTATTGGTATTTTGTAATCCACAAGAGGATCTTTTCTGTTGTTTTTCTAGTTATTTGAAACACAGTTTAGGGACACCAATTTGTACATTAAAAACATTTGAGGGCTGCCAAGACGGTTCTGCTGACTAGTGTTCGATCCCCGTGGTCGAAGGAGGGACCTGATTCTTAGAAGTTGGCCTCTGATCCTATAGTTATGTTATAGCACGCATGCACAAACTTATATACACGCATTCACCGTCGAATGGGTGAGTGCATGCACACACACACGCACACACCACACACACATGTAAATAAATAAATAAAAATAAACAATAAATGTTTGTAAAAATTCCCAGTGTCTGTACTGGACTGTGCAAAGATTATACATTAGACCGTTTTCACTGCCTCAGGAGGTTTGGTTGTACCTGTGAACCTCTGCACTGAGTAAGGATAAAGAAGACGAATAGCTGTTACACATCTCGAAATCTGTAGAGGGGTGTGTTACGCACCGAACCGCTAGCTCTATTCTATAAAAATGCCTGTGATGGCTGGGATGTAGCCAGCTGTGAGTAATCCCTGCTCCTGGAAGAGCTTCCGAGAGCTTCCTTCCTTCCTTCCTTGACACCAAGGCCTGGACAATTGAGAACGGAAATGCAGACTGGGGTTGTCAAACATGGAGGAAAACAGGCTTGCTTTTCTTCTGTGATTCAATGTTTTAGTTCTTTTAAATTGTTGACTGGAAAACATCAGTGCCAGTACACTGTATGTGAACATTGGGGTGGTGTGTTCCTTTGTGGTAAGTGCTCTCGGTATGTAGCTCCGCTGACCTTGAACTCTTTCCTGCCTCTGACTTCTGAGTGCCACCTTAGTGGCTTGGCTTATTGCATGTTAACACCAGCTATGTGGTCCTGCATGTACTGGGACTAATGGCATGTGCTGCTCACCGGCTTAGAAGGTGCTCTTCTGTTTGTTTGTTTGTTTGTTTGTTTCATTTTGTGCTGACAGTTTAAAGATACTTTCTTATTGCTTGATTGAGGCTCTGTGCAGCCTCCTGAGAGCTGGGATCCCCCCTCAAGATAGGGTTTCTCTCTAGCCCTGGCTGTCCTGGAACTTGCTCTGTAGACCAGGCTGGTCTTGAACTCAGAGATTCAAAGGGGCGCACCACCACTGCTCAGCTCTTTTTTTAAAAAAATTAATTAATTAACTTAAGGGTGTCTTGGGGGAAGAGTCATTCTAGGACAGGCTACTCTTGAACTCTTTAGGTGAGGCTAACCTTGAACATTTGGGTCTCTTGTCTCTATCTCTCAGGTGCTGGGACTATAATGCAGCACCACTACCCCTGGTTAGTGAAGAGTTAGGGACTGACCGCCAGGGCGTGGTAAGCAAGCAAGCTACTGACTGAACTACATCCCCAGCCCATGTGTAGCCTATGTGCAGCTTTACAGCTGACAATGAGTCTATAAGTGGTAGCTATTACAGAGAGCATTTAAAAAAGCTTACACTATTAGTATGGCCTCCTTCCTTGTGCACATGGGCACACACAGGCCCAACATGTGCATATTAACACACACATACACACACACACAGTTTGGTGTTAGAGCATGATGCTTCACAGGCATGTCTCAGTTTGCCCCTCCCCCCACACCCCACAACACACCAAACCAAACATTTAGCACAGATCTGAGGGCAAGGATCTATCAGCCCCGTTTACCTGCTGGGTGTGACTGGCTTCTGTGGTGCCTTCATCTCCACTCTCCTGGGTTTTTTGTTTGTTTTTTTGTTATTTTTCTTTTCTTTTTCATAAACTTCTGCCTTACCCCCAGGTTCCTCTTTTTTACATTTTGAGTCATTTGTGGGGGATGAGGTGGGGATGGAGCCAGGTCTCTCCTTCCACTATGTGTGTCCTAGGGATCAGGGGTTAACCACAAGTGCATGGAATTGGCCCCTGAGCCCAGTTTTGAGCAGTAAATGCCCTTTGGGCATCTTGCTCCTGTGGCTTCTGACAGCAATGGACATGGGTTCTTCAAATTCTCAGAGTGCATGATGTGCCCTTTCTCAAAGAAATATACAGAAATAGCCAAGTGCAGGACATTTTCTGCCTACTACTTAATTTTATGAACATTTCCATTAAGGATGCCATGATTAATAGAGTGACCAGGTATGGTGAACCTTGAAGGCTGGCCCTCAAGAGGTGGAGTCAAAGAGGAGCAGGAGTTTGTGGTCAGCTTGTACTACAGAGCAGGGTCCCACCTCAGTAAAAAGAGCAAGTGAGTGAGTGGACATAGAAAGGAGTGGAGATGGGAATTGTCTCGAAATTCAAAGAATCTGTTTTCTACAAGCCAGCAAAAGCAAAGTTTAATCATCATTCCAGAGTCAGATCGTAAGTTGGTCACATGATGGACACTCTGCGCTTCCTCTAGGAAGTTCTGCTTAACCTCTAACTGGGCTGGCTAGGACTAAGCCAACACTAACATCAAACCCTTGAAACTGGCAATGGTTAGCTTATTCAGGACAAAGAATATTTTTCAGGATCATGTTGTTTTGCTTAAGGTAGACATTTTCATGGGTCGGAAAAACAAGACCAAGGAGGAGGCTTCAAAAGCTTCAGACAGCATCACAGCCTCCCAGCTCCCAGCAGCAAGTCACGGCTTAACTAAGTAACAGTTGGAAATGGCTCAGCAGGTGAACTGCTGGGGCATCTGACAACCTGAGTTCAATCCACATTGTAGAAGTAGTCATCCCCCGACCCACACCGTGTGTCATGGTATGCATGAAACAACACACATGTATACTGATAAATAAATGAGATAGAAGAACTCAAAAGGGTACTTTTGTCCTGAAGACCTAGCATGTTTAGATCTTGCAGAATATGTTACTTGTACCTTTATATTTTTCCTGTAGCATCTATTGTTAGCTCCTAGGACTGTTCATGCAAGCATTTGCTGAGCTTTTGTGTGTGTGTGTGTGTGTGTGTGTGTGTGTGTGTGTGTGTATGTGTGATGATCAAATTGGTTTGTCTAAGGCAGTAGAAAAAACAGTTATAAGAAATTCTCGCCTAGCATGTGTGAAACTCCAGGTTCAGTCCCCAGCACTGCATAAACTGGGCGTGGTAGCACATGACTGTAAGCTTAGTACTGGGCAAGTGGAGCCAGGAGGATCAGAAGCTCCCAAATGTTCTAGGTACTCAGGGAGTTTGGGACTAGCCTGAGCTAGAGACTCTAACCAAAGAAAGGGGAACAAGTATGCTTAGAATTTGATGAAATTCTTCCTCTTTTTTTTTTCCTTTAAAAATTTCAATTTATTAATTTTTTATGCAGCTCCAGGCTAGTCTCAAACTCTCCATCCTCCTGCCTCAACCTCTGGAGTATTGGAATTATAGGCATATGCCATTATATCCAAATGACACAGTCATTAAAAAAAATAAATCCAATATTTATTTATTTCCTTCCTTACAGGGTTTCACTACATAGCCCTGGCTTTCCTAGAACTTACTATATAGACCAGGGTGGTTTTGAACTCACAGAGATCTGCTTGCCTCTACCTTCCGAGGGCTGGCATTAAAGGCGTGCTCCATTACACCTGTCTTCTAAGATTTATTTTTAATTATGTGTATATGTGAGTGTCCGCATGTAGGCATATATATGTAAGTGCAGGTGTTCCCAGAGACCAGAGATACTGTATCCCTCTGGAGCTGGAGTTAAAAGCAATTGCAAGAAACTTGGTGTGGGTGCTGGGAATCAAGTGGATCCCCTGCAATAGTAGTGTGTGTCTTAACTACCAGCTCTCCAGTCCCTGCTGCAATCATTTTATCTCAGAGAACATGAGGGACAGCAGTGCAAAATCATGGTGAAAGAACCACAAAAGCCAACCGTCCCCAGGAGATAGACTCTGCTGTGACAGCACCCTCACCTTGGGTGACAGCTGCCTTCAAATGGGCAACAGATGAACAAGTCAGGCCCTGTGCTGTAAACAGTCATTTGTCTAGGGAGGATGGGAGACTAGAAGCCATTGCTTTTTTTTCTTTTTGATTTCACTTACTTACTTAGTGTGTCTGGGTGGAGCCGTGTGCCAGGACCCTGTTGTTGGAAGCCAGAGGACAACACACAGGACTCAGTTTTTTCTTTCAATCACATGGGCCCTGGGGATCAAACTTAGGTCCTCTGCCTCGTGGCAAGCCTCATTGCCTGCTGAGTCATAACTCCAGCCAATGGCAGGTACTTTGGGAACTAACTCATATGTATGATGTTTCTATGTACACACACACATACACACACACACACACACACACACATATATATGTATGTATATATATAAAACAATATTATATAAATTTAATCCAGGTCTGCTAAAATGTTTTATTTCTTTTATTTTTTTCTTTCTTTTTTGGTGTATGTGTAGTGTGTGTGTGTGTGTGTGTGTGTGTGTGTGTGTGTGTGTGTGTGTGTTTATATGTGGTGGTGCATGCCTACATACCAGGGTGAAAGCCAGAGGACATTGATGTGGCTTGCTATTTTGTCTAGGCTGGACACCCAGTGACCTCTGAGGATCTGCTCACCTTGGTCCATGCTCCTCACTGGGGTTATAGGCATACACAGCCGTGCGGGATCTTTATAGAGTTTTAGAGATTTGAACTAAGGTCCTCTTGATTTTACACTAAGAGTTCTTACCTAATGATCTATCTCCCCAGCCCCAAAATGTTACATTTAAATGAAATGAAGGCTAAAGCATCCAGCCGCTGGAGCACTCTCCTTTCGATGCCCTCTACTGGCCTGCATGTATGGAGTAACATCTGCACCTTATATTTTATAAACGAGTACAAGCATCCCAAAGAAACAGTTTCCTAACAGAAATGACTGGTACTTCTGTACAAGTGGACATGCCGCCATTCTTCAGGCAAAGTAACGATTCTGCTTTAAAACTCTAGAGAACAGCAATGATAGGAAGAGATTGGGTCTAAAACTACTTGTATTGAGAACTATGTGCTCAGTGACCCTTACTGGTCAGCCTTCTCGGTGGCAAGCATTCCCCATCTTGGTGTTCATTTTATACTTTAATTTGGCTGGTAGGTCTTTGTTTAATCATCCCATTGAAGGGAGAACAAAGGTGGCTTGGGTGACATGGTTGAGTAATGCAGTATATTTTTATCTCTGTAAGAAGCCCCATGGTCCGAATACTCTGAGAGCCTCTGCTTTTCTCCAGGTTTGGAATCACACATCAGTTGGCGGATAAAGATCCTCACTGTATTTAGTAGCAGACATCTTCTGAAGGCAAATACCTCGCCGGCTGCAGAGACGACGCCTTGCCAGCCACCTTAGTCCCTGATGGCTGATTACTGCACCCTACGAGCAGCTCAGTTTCCTCTGTGTATCTGTTTCCTGAATACCGTCTCCTTCTATAAAACACTGGCAGGGGAAGTACTTTGCCTCTCTTCTCCTTTAGAAAGTATGGATGCCGTTCAAATGATGGCGTGGGATAAAGGGAAAACAGGCCACTGCTTTAAAGATGGAATGCTTAGCCTTCCTAATGAGAAATATTTCTCATTCTTTTGCTTCAGAATGTTACAGCTCACACTCCTGTAGCTGAGTTCCTTCACTCTGCAGAGCGAAACCCTTTTCTTTACTGTGTGTGCAGACAGTGTGTGTACGTGGGGAAGCAAGAGGTTGTCTCTGGGTGTCCCTCTCTATTGCTCTCCACAATGGTGGTGTTATTAATGGCATAACCAGGCATGGAGGTGGATGATGCCTTTAATCCCAGCACTTGGGAGGCAAAGGCAGGGAGATCTCTGAGCTTAACGTCAACCTGGTGAGTTCCAGGATAGTCAGGACTACCCAGAGAAACCCTATCTTGAAAAAACAAACCCCAAAAAGCTTCTGTGTCTGTGTATGTGCTTCTCTCTCTGTATGCTGACGCCCATGGAGGACAGAAAGAAGCATCCAACCCCTTGGAGCTGTAGTGCCTGCGTCTGTGAGTCTCCTGTTGGTGCTAGGATCTTGTGGGCTTTGCTCCCTCTATAGAGCAGAAAGCTTCTAACTGCTGACCCATCTATCCAGGCCGTCCACTTGACTTCTGCTGTTGCTGTTGAGGTAAGGTCTTTTAATGAACCTGGAGTCTGCCACGTTGGCTACCCTGGCTGGTCAGCAAGCCCCAGAAGCGTATGTCTGCCTCCCCAGAGCTGGGTTATAGGTGCACACTCTGACTCCCAGCTTTTCCTGTTGGAGACAGTTCAGGTCCTCATGTTTGCCCAGTTTCACTTACTGAGACACCTATCTCCTCGGCTCCAAACCCCACTGTTCTCTTTCCAAAGGCTGGCTGTTACCCTTCTCTATGCGGTCCTACCCTCTTTCCTGTCCCCCTGGTTTTACCTTTAAGGAAAGCTGTCTCCACTCTTGTGAAATCTGTGGTGTTTATAATTTGCGCTGTCTCTGTCTCTCTGGAGAATGATTTTGACCAACGTCTTAACTTTTCTTTGTAACATTGATGTTTTATTTTCTAATCCACACTTCTCTTTTTTTTGCAGTTTCTTAAACTTCCTTTGGTTGGTGTCACAGACAGCCATCCAGCAGAGACTGCGACCACCAGTTCATTTTGCACAGGCCACTGAACAGTCATAAGATGGTGACAACTTTGGGTCTTTAGTAACCTGGACTGGATTCAACTCACTGACCTAGAGGTGAAAGGCTCTTTATTTCATTACTAATCCCTTGAGCCATCCAGCCCCCTGAAAATGATTCTTTGGTTTTATTATTGCAAAGACCATTTATAAAATCATGGACTGGATTTAGGAAAGCAACCATGAAATAGCAAGAGACAACAAATTGATTGAAATTTCTTAAATGTTGTGTGGGCTGGAGACTCTCAGACAGGAGGAACTAACGGGAAGAAGTTCTATATAGGCACCTCCCTTCTTACTTTAGAAGTACGGTCTGCTCACTTAGACGTGGCAACTTCTGATCCACGGACCATGCCTCAGGGAACTAATTCCTAAATAAAGAAAATGGAAAAGCAAACTACGAAACAGCCAATAATCTTTATTTTGCACTTCCCCCACCCTTTGCCTTCTCCAAAAAGCACTAATGGGTATACTTGTGCATGTGAAAATATTGTATAAAGTATTTAGGATGATCTCTAATGAATGAAAAAGAAAAGAGACACAATCTCAACATAGATACTTTTTGGGGGGTGTGGGGGGGTGACTGAAACTTCTGGCTTCTCGAACAAGGAGGGTAGTGACTTCCACACTCTTCACAGGGTGACTCCATTTCCACTGGTCTGCAATTTAACATCAAGGCAGAGAACCGCATTTCTGAAACCACATTATATGTTTTAAAATAGGAGTAATTATAATGCTAATGTCAATTGAGTTGGCAGTAAAATAAAAAAAAAAAATCACATTTCTATTCATATATTTGTATTAGGTTCAAATCCTGCATTCTAACATTCAAGATAGCCTTCACACATGCCCAAATTGGGATTATTTCAAAATCAAATAAAAGTCCATAGTTATTCCAAAGTCACTAAAATGTGCTAATAAAGTTAAATTTGATGTTTTTTTACATTAAAAATAAAACATTTGGTTTACGTTTCAGATATCTATAACATATAATAAATAGTGGGCAGTATAGTAATATAATAAAGTTTTGTGATACCCTGAAATTTGATGAGTTTTCTTAAAAAAATTCATAATATACTTCATTTCAACCTTAAAGCACAATATCCATGAACAAATTTGTAGAAATAAAACAATGTAAACACAAAATCTACAGTATTTTTCTTTTTTTTTTACTTTTGTGGGAACTACATGTCCTTTTAGTAAAAGTGAGAGAAATTTACAGAAAATATATAACAAACAAAACAATTTCAAACTATCAACTGGAGATGTCAATTGCCTTGTTTCCTTCCGATTGCTGGGGTCCTCGCCCATGGTGTGGGCGGTACATTGGGGAGGGACGTGGCTGTGGGTCCTTCTCTCTCTTCTTTGCCTATGGACAGCAGCAATTACAGACATGGCTGAAATCACAGTGGATTCCAGAGAAAGCCAGAATTAAACACGATAAAAAAATTTTAAAAATAACTACTTCATAAATATTTATTATTTACAGTGAGAGGGGATCCCTCTCAGTATCAAGGGTTCTATACAAGTTGATGGGGTGCACACGCAGCGAGGGGACTCCAGCAGTTCACACAGTGGGGTAAGAATGCAACCAAGTTGTAGTATAGGCTAAATGAAAAGAATTTGCACAGAGGTGGACAGGACATGATAGAAACCCTTTTCTTAAAAAATATAAGGTATCTCACAAAAGCCTGAACATTTTACACGTTAGTAATAAAAGTCGGGTGAGGTGGGGGAGCTTCATATACTCTCATCACAAAAATATCTCCCAGTCCTCTGACTGGAGCGTTCTTTCCTTATGATTATCGCACTGTGGAGGGAGCGGGCTCGCCAACTGCAGCTAATGATGCATCCTTCAGTCAGTCAGGCGTTTGTACATCACCTTCTTATCTAATACCGTAATGGAAGGCTCTGGAGAGAAGAAAGGAAATCAAGAGGGCAGATGTGTGGTGTCTTTATTAATACTTGTCACTGGTAATAGGCAGATGGAGGTGCCAGCCCTCAGGCCAGGCCTCCACTGGAGTTTTTCTTCAGCAACACGCTATGGGAGCTCAGGCCCATGTGTTCAGAAGGGAGCATCCAGAGCGACAGTGTGTTCTTGTCCTTGCTCCTCAGGGATGCGCTGTCCATAGGACCTGGGGGAGACAGGATGGCAGGACCGGCCCAGCCCCGACCTGTTGCAGGGCAGCAGTCCTGCCCACACTGACGTCAGTGTGCACGGTGCTTCCTCTTCTTGTGCTTCTTGTCTTTCTTTATCTTGTTGGCACACTTTGGGCAGAACCACTGCATCTCTTCCGGAGGAGCAGCCATGATTCCCACACAGGGCCTAGACACCAAAACAAGCTCACATTAACAAGTTTCTTATGTTTATAACTTTCTTTTTCTGAAGCAGGGTCTGCAAGCTGTACGCTTTCTAAAACACAAACTTCAAAGTTTTTCTTTTGTGTTATATGTATGGGTACTTTGACTGTATCATTTGTGTCCCTGGTACTGCCTGAGGACAGAAGAGTGTTTCTGACTCCTGTATATGGAGTTGCAGCCCATTGGGAGCTACCCTGGGGTGCTGGGACTTCCCCAGGAGAAGCAGACAGTGCTTGTAACCACTGAGCCATCTCTTCAGCCCTCGTGTCATGTTTTCAAAGGGATCATTTCTTCCTGGTACAGTCAAGGCTGGCCCTGAACTCCTTATGTAGTCCAGGATGACAGTCAGCTTTTGTGGGGTGGAGCCCAAGGCTTCTTTCTTCTCCTGCATGCTAAGGCAGAACTCTACTGACTGAGTTAAATCAATCCCTTCTTTTTTGACGCTTTATAATAATTTTTTTAAGGCGTGGTGATATGGCTCAACAGATAAAGACACTAGCCACGAAGCCTGGCAACACCATCTTCTGAGGGCCATGTGGTGGGCTTAGAAGCGGAGAACTGGCTCCTTTAAGTGGTTCTCTGACCTTCACATGCATGTACTAAAATGGTGTGCAAACCAATAGAGCACGTTCCACTCCCACAATAAAAATAAATGCAAAAAATGAGTTATGTAGCAGAAGTCCGTCCAAAGGCTCCAGCACCAATGTTGGGTATTTGGACTATATTATATAATGTCTTCTGTAGAGTGAGGTCAATTGTTTATTTGGGGGGTGAGGCTGAGGGTGGGATAGAGTCTCAGGTTGACCTCACACTCACTATGTGGCCAAGGCTGATCTCAAACTTGTGATTCTCCTGGCTCAGCATTACGGGTGCTGAGGTTAGCAGCATCCCAACTCACCTGGCTTTGGATCTATCGTATAGATAGCAAACATCATAACCAAAGAGGCAGCCTAGGAATGAAATACGTCTGAACACATTTTGGCTGAGCGTCTTTGGATGGCAACACCTCAGGAAGCTTCAGAAGCAAACCTGCTGTCTGAGGTCCGCTCTCAAGCCCACGAAGTCACGTGCTGTACTCCCACCCAACGCCAGTGACAGGGAGGAGAGGGATGCCTACACTCTTGCGTAGTTTGTAGGAAAGGGTATATAACTGAAGCAGAACACCCACAGGCCAGGCTCTGGAGCAATAGCACAGGGCCCTCTGCAGTCACTCCATTAGACTGTCCTCAGGAGAGGACCTGAGTGGCTCTGAGATGCTCAGGCTGCTCGACCTGCTTTGCAGCCTAATGCTCTGGGGCTCTGGGGGCACGTACCAGTGGTACCAATCGTCACAGTCGTCACAGCCAATCATCGGGCTCCCGTCATCGGGCTTCTTGCACCCTGGACAGATCCAGATCTGATTGCCCCACTCATCACGGATCTGGTAGGAAGAGCAGAGCAGGAACATGGTGTGGGGGGAAGAAGCAGAAGAGGCCACATAAGAATGCTGCTTTATACTGTACACAGTAAACCAACAAGTTAGGTGTATACATGAGCACTGCTGTACGTCACCATCAGTCACGTCTGTTCTGGAATCACACACAGACTAAAGCAGCTAGTTGTTCAACAAGAGCTTCCCCAACAAGAGCTTCCCCCTCCTCCTCCCTCCTAACACTCCTCCTCCCCCCCATATGCTTCCTCGTTTCCACTCTCTCTCCTCACTCCTGGCCCTCTCCCTCTCACATTCCTTCCTACTCATCCCTCTCTCCCTCAGATCCACCCCACCCCATTTTTTTTTTTTTTTTTTTTGAGGCAGTTTCATAAGCTCAGGCAGGCTTGGCAGTTACTATATATAGTTCAGGCTGGTTTTGAACTACAGTCTTTGCCTCTGCTTCCTGAGTGCTGGGATTTTTGGTGTGTGCTGCCATGCCTGGATAGAATGACATATTTCTAATGCACATTCTAAACTGCTGTGTAAATCATTAAAAACAAAGCATTGCAGAATCATCTCTGGGAACTATGTAACATGACTTGCAGTTGGCTTCATCTAAGAATTCCGATAATCTCATGAACCCCCAATAATTACGGTCTGTCGGCCAGAAACAACTGAGAGTTTTGAAAGCTCGGTTTTCCATATTTTCTTAGCTACGTTCCCAGCCTGGGATTGGCACATCAGTCAAACGCCATGCACGCCCTCATTACTGATTAGCCCAAGCCTTCCCCTGAACTAGGTGATAAGATCAGGGATGTAAAAGAGCTGTTACTGGGTAACTTTCCGTCCCCTTTATGACATTTACAAAAGCACAACAACCACCGAGAGGGTGAAGGAGCGCAGAGGCTTACGGGCCAAAGGACTCCACATGCTATTATCACGCTCCAAATGCCGCGTGTCCTGGACTTCTGACTTCGTTCCTAACTGGATGGCTTCTCAAATGTCACATTATTGAAACCAATTCTGCATGGGTACTACTGTAGAGGAGCACTGGGGCAAGCTTACTTTTAAATGTCCTCACAGTACAACAACGTATGACTTCACTACATATTCTGCAAGGTGTCCTCTTCCTGTGCCTTTTAAGTAGTACACTGTGAGAGACCAGGGTTTCCTTGTGAGGGGTTGTCAAGAGTGGATATGTTCTGCTGTAGGCACGGGCTTACGCAGGGTTACTGTTTTAGAAATCTCTATAAAACACTCTACATTGACCTGAAACCTTTCTAGAGGAATGTGGAGAAAGCTGTCTCTGACTGCCAGCTCTAACTTGGGGGAAACTGCACCATGGGGAAAGAATCAGCAGTCACCAGGTACCGGGTGTCCAGTGGGTGAAGCCACCATGCATGGCTGGTCCTGCTGCTGGCTGACCTTACTTGACATTAGCAGGCTGTGACACTGATACATTTAAAAAATTTGCTATAGAACCACAATAATACCCAATATTTTCTAGGGTACTGAGTTTTTTTAAAACATATCTTTGGCTAGTTTAGAAATGGGGAGTCAGGAGCTCCGAGAATCTCCCTGTCAACAGCACACTAGCAGGCAGTGAGAGACTCGCCCTCTATGTCCTCCATCTGTAAAGTGTCTAGTTAGACTAGAAGACATTCGAGCACTGTCCCGGTTGCTGTCACATTTGTGAAGTCAGTTCCAATGTCCGCTGGAAAACCACAATCTTTAGAGCCAGACAAGAGTACAGAGATTTCTGAGTCTAATACAAATCCCTTAATTACAGATAAACAAACAGAAGCTGAGGAGATTAAGTATAAAGGCTTTCCTGGTCAGCTCACCTGCAGGTGATGCTCAATTACGCTCCTTGGTTGGTGGAGGAATAGACCAATTGATTCCTCACAGGTTTTTGTATCACATTTTCTGTCTTGAATCGACAATTTACTAATTTTAAGTTGTTTTTTCCTGTCTGTGTACTCTCTGAATGAAGTATTTTTTGTACATTTGTGTCCTTATACTGTCTCATATATATAATGATTTATTTTTTCCTCTCTCATGTAACACGCAATATAGCTATCTCATAACAAATAGCACCAGCCCTGCAACCTCCTAGTCACTCATGTCTTCAAAGGTTAGGCTAACTCAACAGTCTATAGAGCTTGTCATTCAAAAGTGTCGCTATCTCCATTTACAAACTACTTTGTGTGCTTGTGTCTCTTCACTGTGCCTTGAGAACACACCCTTATACATATGTCACTACTGGATTGAATTTGGGGTTGGAATACGATCTGACACTATTAAGTATGGGGAAACACCCAGTGGCACTCTCAGGACAAGGCAGGCCATTCAGTGTGATGAGATGTGTTCCATTACTTTCAGCACTAGGCTTCGACTCAGGCCCTATACATGCCAGGCAAGCTCTCTACCACTGAGCTAGGTCTAAGAATAAAAAATGCACTTGGGATGCTCAGAAAGTCCTATGGTCTAAAGGTTCATTCTATTTAAGATGTAAGTTCTTATATATTCTGGATCTCAGCAAATAAAACATAATAATTAGTGCTATAATTCAGAAATAATAGCTGGTCTATAAGATCTATGTCTAATACATAAATTATACTAATGTCAATACTTTACTCACTCTAGTAAGAATCCACTGTGGAATTTATCACAGTTATGTACTGGTTCTTATGTTTAGGTATAGACATGGTTCAACTCAACATAAACAAATGCAATTTGACATCATTTACGTGGCTGGACATGAACTTTGTAATGTAATGGTTTTGAGTCAACAGCTTGAAAAGGCAATGGAAATGCTTCTCCATTTCTCATGCACTGCCTGAGAGTCACCACTGCAGAAGCAGCCCTCCCTTACATGCTGTGAAAACATACGTACCACGTAAGTGCTGACCGTCTCTGTCACTACGCTCCGCACCGGGGCTTTGGCACTCCCTGCTCCAGAGAGGGCAGGAGCTGGGGATGGCATCAGGGCTGGGCACACTGCAGCCTGGGTGAGGAGTGGTGGCGGCAGCGGAGTAGGGCTCACGCGCACAGGAATAGGGACTGGGGCGGGAGGTGGGGTTTTAGGTCTGTTCAGAGAAGGAGCAGGCTTAGCCTCCGGGGCTGGCACCACCTTGCTGATGACACTGTCAAGGAAAAAAGAGCCATGGTCAAAATACTTCATAGATTTAACAATTCCTACAAAACCCTCTGTCTGGAAGCAAACAGGTTTACAAGACATTTATTTAGGTTGTGAGACAGCCAGAGGACAATGTCCTGGGAGATGCCTTCCTCCCACCACATGAGTTCTAGAGACCCAATCAAGTTGTCAGGCTTACCTGCTGATCCATATGCCAGCCATAGTTAGTAATTGTTTATGCAGTGTCTCATGCACGAATGGCAACCACTCTAAGAGCTGAGTTATATCCCCAGTCTTAAAGAATATGCTTTAAAGTGTCCAAGAACAGTTAAAGAACTCAGAACTCAAGGCCCATCCCATTATCACTCTTGAGACTTAGGCTAACTTTTCATTTTCTCAAACTGCCCCTCAGTGATCAGATATATGAGATATTCTAACAGTCAATACACACGTGTTTTCCACAGATATGTAATAGATGGATTATGTTTTTCTGTAGCTGGGTCACACACTCCTCCCTGATGACTTCAGATGTGTCAACATGACTTCTGAGGTGAAATGGGAGAAGTGTTGTGTCTCTTCTGAGTAGCTTCCCTTGAGCCATTGGACTGCAGTCTTATTTGCTTCAGAGGAATCCCTTCCTCCCCAGAAGCCGTCCTAAAACCTGCAGGTGTTTTTGTATTTACTTTGAATGAGAATGCCCCCACAGGATCTAGTATTTAAACACTTGATCCCTAGTTGGTGACAGTCTTACATGGTACAGCCATTACCAGGGGGTCAGTTTGGCATTACAGTCTCATCCTCTGTCTACGTCATGCTTGTAGCTAAAGATGCGATCACTCGGCTTCCTGCTCCAGTCATACTCCTGCTACTTGTGACCAGACCTCTCCACCATAACTGAGCCCTGTCCTTTGGAACTGTAAATCCCAAAAGCTCTTCCATACACTGACATGGTCACAGTCCTGCCTGATCACAGCAAAAGCTAAGTAACTCACACAGAGGTTGGCAGAGAGTGGAGGGTGCCTGACATTGACATCACATGCTACTTTTGAGGCCTGTGGAAGACTTGGGAAGTCTGTAACAGAACAGTGGTTGAAGGCTCTAAGCAGCACTTAGTGAGCTGTTCTGACAGAAGCCTGGAAAACAGCAGCGCCGAGAGCAGTGTGGACTATGAAGGCCAGCATGACAGGTTAAGAAGGGATCAATACGAGCAGGCCCACTAGAAGCCAGTCATGTGATGCAGCCCCACTAGGAGCCAGTCATGTGATATTTTGGTGTAGAATTTGGTTGCTTTCTGTCCACCTCTTGAGAACTTGCCTGAAGCTACATTTAAAAGTAATGGGTTAATTTCTTTGGTGGAAATTATTATTTCTTCCTCCTTCTTTTTCTTCGTTTCTCCTCCTCCTGTTTTTTTTTTTTTTTAGAGACAGGGTTTCTCTGTATAACCCTGGCTGTCCTGGAACTCACTGTATTGACCAGGTTGGCCTTTAACTCAGTGAGACCCGCCTGCCTCTGCCTGCGTGCTGGGGTTAAAGGCTGGTGGAGGAAAGTTCCAAGCAACATAATATCATGGTGTGGCTGTTATTAATAATACTATACAGTCTACAGCAAAAAGCACATGGGGGCCAAATGCAAATCGACCAGTTTAGACAGAAAAGGCCACCAGCCAAGGCTGTGGTGGAAGAGGCTGCAATTGTTAAAGAGATCAGGGCCACTAAGAAAAAGCTTGCTCTGCACTGGAACAAGGGAAATGTCCCCTCAGGGCCAGACCCTACCCACCTAAGCCTCCAACTTCAGGCTCTTTAACGGCCCCTAGAAAGCAAATACAAACCTTGCTGCTGTGGTGGCTGAGGTGGGGTGTGGGCAGGGTCCTCCCATTCTGGAGGACTCTGGGCAGTGTCATCTGTGTGGTGCTGGACAGAAAGGCATGAATGCTGCAAAAGTGAAGGGGTGGTGGATCCCCCTCTGCCCTTTCAGACAGCTATCAAGCCAAATAGAACGTGGCAGATAGTCCCCGAGTGAAGGCCCTGAGAAGCCACTGAGTGAAGCTTAGAAGGTGAAGTCTGGGTTGCAGTGGCAACCCTAAGATCATGGACCTGCAAGGAAGAGTTTTATGGAACTGATGGAAGATACCAATCGATGTATGTAAGAAATGCAGTGCACTCCAGGTCAATACAAAGAAAACCTTAACCAAAGCACATTGTAACAAACTGCAAAGCAGAGAGAAGCCAGAGCAGCAGCTAGAGGTAAGAAGAACAACCACTTTCACATAGGGAAACTGAGTAGCTCACTGGTGAGGCTCAGTAAAGCAGAAGACAAATGCTCTAAAGAAAAATAAATCCCAGTTTTCAAATCTTACAGAAAGAATGCCAAGTAAAGATACTTCAGTCAAATAAAATCTAAAGGTTTACTACTTGCAGGCTTGTACTGAAAGGAACTGTTTGGGCCTTTATATTTTTAAATAAATTATTAAGAACCTTAATATTTACCATTTTATAAGCTAATTAAGATAAGAAATATTTATCATCTTAGAAGCTAATTGAATAAATTTTTTAAGAAAAGATTTATTTAGTAATGGCTCAGTGGTTAAGAGCACTGACTGTTCTTTCAGAGGACCAGGGTTCAATTCCCAGCACCCACATGGCAGCTCACAACTGTCTGTAGCTCTTATATCTCAGGGGATGTAATGTCATCTTCTGGCCTCTGTGGTTATTAGGCATACATGTGGCACACAGACATATATGCAGACAAAATCCTCAAACATATACAAATTAGATAAATAATAAAAAACGTTTTTAAAAGTAGGGGTTTAGGACACAATTCAGTGGTGTAGTTGCTGAGTACAGCTGAGGCTCTGAGTTCAAGCCCTACCTAACACCAAAACCAGAGAGCTAATTAATATAGCAATGGTGAACTTGTCAGCTGTTAGCAGACACCACGCTCAATTTTCATTGTCAATTTGATTGGATTTATAATTACTATGGAAACACCTATGGGTGCATTTATGTGTGTGCTCCATGAAGGTTTGAATAAGGCCAGAAGAGCCCTGGGTGGGCCAGGCTGAGGTCCTAGAGAGAGCAAGCTGAGCAACACTCATTCTCGATGCTTTCTCACTGTGGATGCAATGTGAGCTTCTGGGGCCATGGCTTCCCCACCGCAACGGACTGGACTCTCAAACTGTGATGCACGATAAGCCCTTCTTTCTTCCCATTTGCTCAGTATTTTCTCAGTATTTACTCACTGGCCTTTGCTCAGTATTTTGTCACAGCAACAAGAAAAGTAACTGAAGTAACAAACAGCATCTTTTAAAATTAAAAGTAATTCACGATGAGCAAAAGACCTTGGAAGCAGAGCTGTATCAGATGGGAAATGTGTGTCGGGGTGGAAACTGAATACAGTGAGTGACGAATGACTTTACTGTGAAGACTAAAAGGCCTGGACACATATGGTGCTGTAAGTCGGAGGAGGGACAGGTAGCCGGCAGCGTGCAGGGCAGTGATGGAATACCCTTTGGCTAACCAGGTAGGTAGGTCACACCTTTAATCCCAACATTTGGGAGGCAGGGGTAGGCAGATGTGAGTTTGAGGCTAGCCTGGTCTACACGGTGAGTTCGAGGACAGTCAGGGCTGCAGACTAAGACCTGTCTCAAATGTGGTAACATTATTTGAAGTAGTCACACACTTATTTTTATCAAAAAGAAAAAAAAGTTGAGTAGTATATAATAAAATCCAAGTTTTCTAAGGAAAAAATACAAGCATGAATATTTGTGTGTAGTTACAAAAAAAGTTCAAAAGAATATATGTATATATATGTAAACTATTTAGAAACTGCCTCTAAAAGCTGGGATTACAGGGTACTTTTCCTTGGCTTATCCATAATTAACATATAAATCTTGCAGTAAAAATAATGAAAAAGTAAAAATATACACATTTAAGTGTCTCTGGGAACTTTTTAACATAATGATGGCTTGCCCAGTACCTTCTAGTGAAATGCTGGCCACAGTTTAGTTATAAATATACAGCATAGAGCCCCAGGTTAAGTCAAAGGGCTCCACAGTACAGATGACTCTGCTGTCACTGATGGAGAGCAAAAGCCTAGTGCCCAAGGAAGCGAGGAAGAGAGTCTTCAGTAACGATGCTGTTTGTGTGGCTAGAGGAATAAATGCGTCATTTTGCTTTTACTATGGTTTGCATGTGGTTTGTTCCGGAAGATACATGTGCTCCTGTGCTGGGTCTTCAATGTGCTGATATGAGAGGCAGTAGGATTGTCAAGAGGTGGGGTTTAGTGTGTGTGTGTGTGTGTGTGTGTGTGTGTGTGTGTGTGTGTGTGTGTGTGTGTATAAGGACAAGTTATTAAAGTGGACACATGATTTTACAAGACAAACTATTCGAACTCTACTTTTAAGGGGTCAGGGTAGCACTAAATCATAAGTACTTCCCCAGCTCTTGAAGTTCAGAGCTGCCTAGAGTTTGAGTTATTTTGAATTTAGCTCCTAAGAGACTTAGGGTAGTTGAATATACAGTTTTCAAAGCAATTCTCTTTCTTTCTTCCTTCCTTCCTTCCTTCCTTCCTTCCTTCCTTCCTTCCTTCCTTTCTTAAGGACAATTCTTTTATTATCTAGTTTTAGCAATATGAAAAATCACGTAGCACTGCACCATTGTACAAGTTCTCAGACCAGATCAGCTAACACATCAACACTCAATGTAATCACTGTGGAGATGATTTGGTCCGGGTCGCCCTTCCCCTCCTATTGAGGTGCACAGTAAATTCCCTTCAGAGCTTCCTGTTGAGTGCCCAGCAGCTCCCAGAGAAAGCAATCCCGCCCACAGCTGTGCCCCACAGTGGCTCTACTGCTAACGTTACAGCTTTTGGAGGATTTAGTCACAGGGCTGTAACCGCTATAAACACTGGCGTTATTCATACACATGTGCAGAAGGAGGGACTTTCAGAGGGATTTCTTTACTTGTTTCCCCACCACAAACAGAATGGGTCATGAGCTGTAATGCAAACTCACAGCTTGACAAGTCAATAAAGAGCCAGGCCGTGCCTCCCAGCCCCTGAGAGCCTCCAAGGTTAGAGGCAAACAGGTTGGATATGTTCTGCACAGGAGGTTTAATGATCCTCATTATTCCACTATTGTGTGCAAACACTATGAAACCAGTAATCTAAATTATCAGAGTCCAAATAACTGGCTACTAAAGTGCTCTCAGCTCAAAAGTTCCCTCACAATGGCTTACTTATTTACCTAACAGTGAATGGCCATTTTTAAATGGTGACATGACACCATAGGGAAAAGTACTGTAATCATGCCTATGGATGGATTCTATGTGACCTTCTGAACACAGGAATCAGTCAATGGAGAAAAATCACTTTGAGGAAAAAACATGTTGCTTAAATTACAATTCATTTAGCCGGGCAGTGGTGGCGCACGCCTTTTATCCCAGCAATGGGGAGGCAGAGGCAGGTGGATTTCTGAGTTCGAGGCCAGCCTAGTCTACAGAGTGAATTCCAGGACAGCCAGGGCTATACAGAGAAACCCTGTCTGGAAAAACCAAAAAAAAAAACCAAAAAAAAAAACCAAAAAAAAAAAAAAATTACAATTCATTTAACTTTTTTCTAAATATTTAATTTTAGATTTCAGACATACCATCTACCACAAGAAACACATTCTCCCATGTTAAATAAACCTCTTCTCACAACAAATGCAGAATATTCCTGAGATTTTACAATACTACAGCTGTGAGACCTCGCGGTTGGTTTGTGACATGAATATGTATGCCTATTCTTCCTATGTTTGCATTTTCACTTTTATGGAAAGCCCCAGACACACCTGGCCTAAATGTGGTAGTCAGTCTGGTGTGCACACACCGGCAGATTGAAATACTATGAAAGTTACTTCCAGTGATCTCCAAGACAGGCTCCGAGTGCTTCCCTTTGGGGAAAGCCAGCTGCTGTGTTTGTGTGCAGAAGCTGCCTCACACAGGAGCTCATGGGCTGGGTGAACTCAGACCCAGCCCTCATCGAGGACTTCAGACTTTTCTTGACCTACAGCTTCAAAGACCTGAGTGAAAACTGCTCAAACCCCGTGAAAGCCAGGAGGAGGCTGAATTCCAGGCCTGTTTGTTGTGTGCAATGGAAAACAAATACCCCAAGTTTTCCATTTCTCCAGTTTCAGTGTCTAAGCAAATACTCCGGACTTGGGAGGGATGCTATTGTAGAGTATGGGTACTTAAAATGCCAGACAGTGAGAGCCATTTCCATATTTCACATTGATCAAATACCCAAAGACAATTATGAGAATCAGTTTTATGTTGATTCTTCAAATCAATCATTATTCCTTATTCTTCTTGATCCTCACAGCTCAAAATTTAACATTCGTATAATTATAAGACAACGATAAATGGATTTAATTCCTCGAGCTCATGGCTTGCCTCCTGAATATTTACATCGTCTCATAAAATGCGTATTTTATCTTGTCATAGCCCAAGTACACATCAAGTAGCAAACATTTTATCTTTTAATGCAGGCATGACCTATTTGAAAAATGAAACAAATTGCATGAAGTAATTAGAGAAAAACATCACCATTATAGAATCTTGTTTCCAAGGGAGAGGCCCAAATGATTATACTTCTATTGTCAAATGTTCAAAATCTGTAAAAAACCCTAAAAGGGCACCAACACTCAGATAAGTAATGAATAACGAACATTTCATCAGACTTGCAAAAGATCTAGCAGAGCGATAAAAGACTAAAGAAAGCAAAGTGATGAGCTCTCAATAAGCCACGCAACCAGGAAGAAGCAAACAGTCCCTAATGTCATAGCTCCAACTCTGGAGTCAGGTAAAGAATCTCTATATTCAAGAAAATTAATTTGATTTTTAAGACAGGGTCTCGCCAGGCAGTGGTGGCACACGCCTTTAATCCTAGCACTCGGGAGGCAGAGGCAGGAGGATCTCTGAGTTTGAGGCCAGCCTGGTCTACAGAGTGAGTTCCAGGATAGCCAGGGCTACATGGAGAAACCCTGTTTCGAAAAAACCAACCCCCCAAAAAAAAGACAGGATCTCACTATATAGCTCTGGCTGGCCTAAAACTTGGTATGTATACTAGATTAGCCTTGAAGGATCCACTTGCCTCTGTCAACCAAGTGCAGAGACTATAGGTGTGTGCCACCGCCCTTGGCTCAGAAAATGAACTTTTACAACTGTCTTTGAATGGGAAAAAAGCAGAAATGAATAGATCCCCAAGTATGTCAGTTATGATGAGTAACAAACATGACCTCAGGAGACTAGGATGCTGGTATACTGTTCACACATGCATAGAGAAATGTAGACTATGCCGAGTGAGGCCAGGTCACTTCAGAGGCCCCCAAAGCAATCCATTGCTACTGTTTCTGGATGCCCAGTAGAACTCCAGTAGGACTGTGCTGCCAAAGACACATGCTGTGGATGCAGGACACCGAGAAAGCAAGCTGGGACTGAGCAGGCTTTAGAGCTATCACGCTTCCTGCTCCTAGTGTCACAATGCAGGAAGATGCTATACATCTATGCAGGCTGTTGGTGGACAAGGGTCATTAATAATCATACCCAGGTGCACACCCTCTATGCTGCAATACCGTACTGCCTGGCAAGATATGCTCACGGGTACAATAGTACCACAAAAATATTCTGAGGTTACCACTGCTTCCTGATTGGATTTGAGGCCCAGTCCGTGGGAGGGATTTATGCTTGTCTAAAGCCTGTGGTTAGGGAGGTCACAGGCTCTACGCAGGGGAATCTAATGCTGACGTTTTAACAAATGGACATGTAGTTAAACTGTCTTCTAAATGCCCATGTTTATACTCATAGACTAGTGCAGCTCTCAGTCTTGATCAGAAACGCCTCTTTTAGCAGTGGGCAATGGCACAGCAAGCTTTATAACTGGTTAAAGTGCTAAGAATAGTTAATGCTTTATGTTTGACTCCAGACAGGGCATCTAGGGAGCATCGTAGAAGAGGGACAGAAGGACTCTAGGCATATGGTAGGACACTGTCTTCTGGACACAGTGTGGCCGGACACACAGTGGCTGTGACTGCCTGCGTGGAGCCTGCTCAGCCCTGCCTCTCTAAGCCCCCTAAGGAAGGAAGGCAGGAGACTAGGATAGGAGCGTGACTGGTCGGGAGGATGTGGGTGTCTCCGTGTTCTAGTGCTGTGTCCAAAGCGTTTAACTGGGGGCTTCTTACACTCTCGGAGGGTCAGTCCGTTATCATCACTGTGAGGGCATGGAGGGAGCACGGCGGCACTCAGCACACTGAAGCAGTAGCTGAGAGCTACATCCTGATCCTTAGGTGAAGGAAGGAGGGAGGGAGGGAGGGAGGGAGGGAGAGAGGGAGGGACACACACACACACACACACACACACACACACACACACACACACTCTGACTAGGCCTGCTGTGGGTTTTTGAAACCTCAAAGCCCACCCCCAGCGACACACTTCTTCCAAAAAGAGCATAGCTACTCCAACAAGGTCACAGCTTCCAACAGTTCCACTTCCTTCAAACGTATGAGCCCGTAGGTGTCTGATTCCAACCACAGTGGGCAAGTGTGGGAAGAGGGATGAGACGCTGACAGGGTAGTGCGACCATAGCGCATCCACAGTGCCCTGGAGACAAGTTCAATATTATAAGACACACAGACAAATAGATGGAATAAAGCAGTGATGACAGCTTAATCCCTCCCAATCAAAAAGAGCAACAATGAAGATTAAGAAAATCTTAATCTTATTATTTCTTAACTTTAGATTTTTATTTAGTATTTATGCATGCACTGGGAGGTACGACTATACCATGGTGCACAGGTGGAGGTCAGAGGTCAACTTTCAGGAGTCAGTTCTCTCTCTCTATCACGTGAGGTTCCAGGAGTGAACTCAGGTCCTTAGGCCCAAGATGGCAATCACTTTTTATCCACTGAGCCATCTCACCAGCCACTGCAAGTGTTTGAGTGGCTTCCTTAATCTAGCTAAATAATGTTTTTATTTGTAAGTTAGGGTAAATTGGTTTCATTTAAAACATTTTTAAAAAACATAATCCATAACTTCATTTGGTAGTCTTGTCAGAAGTAATAGTGGTACTGTCACAGGCAGATTATCTTGTGGAGTTCTGGTAGAACAGAACAAGTGGCACTTGTCTTGGCACTCAAGACTGCTAATGTAAAAAGGTACAGGATACATGTAGAGACGTCACAGTAATGTTAAATCTGATAAAGTTTATTGTCTGTGTGCGTGTGTGTGCGTGTGTGCTCGTGTGCATGTTTGCAGTGGGTGGAGGCAAGGGGCTGAGGTCAAGCGTCTTCCACAACTGCTTCTTGACCTCTGTGTGACAGTGTCTCCCACTGAACCAGGGACCCAGAATTTGGCTGGACTGGATGGCTATCAAGCAGCAGAAATCCTCCTAACTCCCCTTTCCAGACCTAAGATTACGGCTGTGTGCCACCATGCCCAGCCTTTCCCAAGGGTGCTGGGGATCTGAACTCAGTCCTCACGTCTGCACAGTAAGCATTCTACCCACTGTGCTATCACCCCTGCCTGGTTTTCTCTCCTTTACAAATATACCTATTTTTCTAGATCTGTCCCTTGTGAGGGCCTAGAAGTTGTGACACTCTAGTAGCACTGGGCACCTGTATAGTGTGATTGCTACTCCACAGATATAATCAATGTTCTCTGAAGGAATGGTTACTTTGAGGCCTACGGAAATGGCCAGTAACACAGGAAACACATGAAAGCTGTTCAACACTCATGAGACTGTATTGAATCTAACAGACACCGTGAAAGAATTGCCACTGGGCAGACAGGACAATCTGAAAATGAGCATGACGAAGGAGGACGGAAAGGGGAAGGAAAATGGTGGGCGGGGCGGGCAGGGACAGACCAGACCCAACCAGCGTCACTACTGCGATTCGGGGTCAGCTCCAACTCCTTCCTCCGAGACAGCAACAGGAGGAATTCACTCAGCATTTCTCATCCCTTCCCTGTTTGATTTACGCTTCAAAATAACCAAATAAAAGTACACTTTCATTAAAGGGTTTCAGTTAATAAATACTAAAGAGATTTTTAAAATCCAGCATTTCACAAGGTCTAATGAAACGACTGATTTAATATTGTTTAAGGGTAAGAGGCGAGGCTCACCATGTGCCCTCTGCTCAGACAGACAACACCAGAGTTGGATCGATGGCTCAACAATGAAGAACATTTATTGCTCTTCTAAGGACCAGCGTCAGGTTCCCAGGTAGCTCCCAGGACTCCATCTGGGAGTCCAGTTCAGGGAGTCCATCACCTGTAGCCTCTTCAGACACTAGCATTAATGTGCACATACCCACACATGAATACACAGCACGCCTACACATAATAAAAAATAATAAACAGGAATTGGGTTAAGAGCACTTGCTGTTCTTCCAGCATAGAAGTTCAATGGTTAGCCACACATGGTAGTTCATAACCGCCATTAACACCAGCTTGTGAGGGATCTTAAGTCCTCTTCTGGTCCCAGCAAGCAAATCACCTCCGCCCCCATCCCCTGCCATGCATAAATAAAGTAAATCTTAAGGAAGTGCTATTTTTCTTTTCTTTTCTTTTTTTTTGTTTTTTGAAACAGGGTTTCTCTGTGTAGCCCTGGCTGTTCTGGAGCTTGCTCCACAGTATAGACCAGGCTACCCTTGAACTCAGAGACCCACCTACCTCTGCCTCCTAAGTACTGGGATTAAAGCTGTGTACTTTAATCCACCACCACTGCCCATCAAGAAGAGCTCTTTTATCTTTTAGTTTTTTAAACTAAATAATGGTAATATTAAAAGCACATGTGCTGGTAGACAGATGTGTACTTGTATACAGAAAGATAGCTCATGCTTTTAGAGAGGCCAAAAAAAAAAAAAAAAAAAAAGCAGAAGGGCAATTAGAAACTTATTTTATAAGGCTCTGTGACAGTAACCTAAATTTACAAGGCAGATGTTAATTTCCTTGTATTTATTATAAACCAAATAAAATGTAATCAATAAAAAAAGTAGAAAACCACTGTGCCGGACTTCTTGGCTTTGAATGGCTTGGTGGTGGCAGAGCACGGGGTGCAGGCCACTTGGCACTGTGACTGTGACTTACTCATGCCTTCACCTTAGTGTGAACAAACAATCCTGGAGCATCCCTGTCAGTGCTCTGCAGCACTTCAGCAAAACTCACATGTCCGTGTCCATAAAGTCAGTACCTCACAGCCCGGTCACAAGATATGCTAGAGCCATGCTCAAAGCCAGTCTCCCGTCCAACACCAGCAAGTGTTCTATAGTTGAATGGAAATAAAAGTACATGAAACGCCCTGGATCTAGTTACGACCAGGGGCGGGGGCAAAGCTACGGAATGGATCTGTGATAACTGTGTGCTTTAATGGGCTCTGTGGACAAGGTGTGGAGGGTCAGGGTTAACTTGCAGGAGTTTCTGGCCTTGAACTCAGGCCAAGGAGCTTGATGGCAGGCACTTTACCCTCAGAGCCATCTCACTGGCCCACAGTTAACTCTTTCAAGAAAATAACCACCATATTTTATTTTTTTTGCAATCAGAAGAGAAAAAAACAATGTCAAGTACTTCCACGAATAGCAGTACTTGTTTAAATGATTTTTAATACAAGAACCCCTGATTTTATCCAGAAGACATAAAATGCTGAGGTACCAAGTAAAGACCAAAGGAAATGGTCATTTCATGTTCAGTTCTGAATAGTTGGAGCAAAAGAACTTGTTTGTTCAGCACAGTATTATAAAATAAACAAATACCCCAAATCTACTACTCAGCCTCCTTGCAAGCTCTTTTCAGACACACAGTGGCTGGAGAATAGAAACCCCAGGTTCATCACCAGCATGTAAGAAACAAGAGGGACCAGTGTGGAGGACACCACAGTGGTTTGAGGGTTTTCTGTTTGTTTGTTTGTTTTTTGGTTTTTCGAGACAGGGTTTCTCTGTGTAGCCCTGGCTATCCTGGAACTCACTCTGTAGACCAGGCTGGCCTCGAACTCAGAAATCCACCTGTCTCTGCTTCCCAAGTGCTGGGATTAAAGATGTGCGCCACCACTGCTGGGCAAAAAATTTTTGAATTTTTTTCAATATGTATGTATGTATTTATTTATTTATTCTTTGTATGTGAGTATACTGTTGCTGTCTTCAGACACACCAGAAGAGGGCATCAGATCCTATTACAGATGTTGTTGCTGGGAATTGAACTCAGGACCTCTGGAAGAGCATTCTGTGCTCTTAACCACTGAACCATCACCTCTCAAGCTCCAAACTGTGTTCGAAATACTTAAGTTTATGCTCATAAATTTATACTGCTTTCTGTTTGGTTAAAGAAGATTCTTTTGGCAGTGGGTGGTGCTTAATGTGGAAACTCATAGCTGCTTAGAGTACCAAGTTTACATTAAGAACAGGTCACCTATATCAATTTCCCACCAAAGGTTCAGGGAACTCTAAGGAAGAGGGGATGAGAGAAGGTAAGGGCTGGCAGATGGGAGAAAAGCTACGAAATGCTGATGTTGAACATGACATGGCTGTTGTATATGTCAACTCACAACAGTTATGGTTGTCTGAACAAAAATAAAGCAATCGAAATCACAGCCTGGATAGTGAGAGGCCCTCAAGGCCCACTCAAAGCTGAGGAGTTATTGGTAGCTAGTGGCTGCTGAGGAAAGTTACTCTTCTTTGAGGACGTGGGGATGGGTTGCTTATGCCCCAATGGATGGCCACACACTCATGGACATATGGGAAACATTAATTCAACTTTGAGGATTATTAATAACCAGCATTCAAAATAGGACCCAGAGGCGGGTGGGAGCCGGGGTGGGGCACTCTCCGGAGTTGGAGGGTGGAGGTAGCTGATGGCTATGGTCAACATACATGGTGGAAGTGCAGAGACCTTTCAAAGACTTGAAAGCATTCTCTAAAAAAGAAGCTATACAAGTTCCTTGAGTAGAAAACAGGATGCAGTGGGACAAAGAGTTAAAACAGCGTATGGTGATCTGAAGGGGAGTTCTCAGACTTTCCTGACAGAAGCCCAGGGAAGGAATGGGTTTAGCAAAAGAAGATGAGGCTGAAAGGAAAACAAGAAAAAGAAAAAGGTAACCAACCTAGAGCTGAGGAACGGGAGAGAGAAAGGCCCCAGAGCAAGTGGGAGCTGTAGGCTAATCCAAGGCCCAGGAAGAGGCTGGCCCGCGAGATGCTGCTCCGAGGTCTTTCTTGGAGCCTCAAAGATAAGTTGAGAGGGGATACGACGTGCGGTTCTGAAACCCCACAGAACAAATCCAGACAGGCCTGCCACTTCTGTGTGCAGAACTGAGGCTCCAGTGTAAGAGAAAAGGGAAAACTTCATCCCAGAACCCATGTTGTGATGTGGGGTATCCACTCTAGAAACCCCTGAGGTGGGTGTGGGAAAGGCGAAGAAACAAGCTACTCCATGTATCCAAAATCCTAATGCAAGTATCTGAGTCTGCCACAGGATAGACAGGAAACATAGAACTCGGATGATGTAACAGGAGGTCTAAAGGGTCCTATCCCTAGGCATCGATGGTTTTATAAAGACCCGAACTGTGAGCAGGTTGATCTTTAGGGAGAATTCTAATCAGATAGGAGCCGAGAGGTTAGCATGATACAGCTAAATGATCTCTGCCTGTCACAGGTTACAGGACATTTAGATTCTGGAAGTTCACATCAGCTTTTCTTTCAGATAACAAATCTTAAGTACCTTCCTATATTCATTCAATTAGTGATGCTGGGCCTTGATAAAGCTGTGGAGAGAAACTTTCCAACTATCATTCAAATCATATCTAAAAAGGTGGTCATAAATATTTTAAAACCTAAGTGAACTAATAAGACCTAGACCCATTAAGGATAAGATCTTTTACAACAAATTAAATAAAACAATTTATTGAAGTCTGGACTCCAGATAAGCTAGATTTATGGGCTGACCTTTTATTCATTTAAGGAACAAAATTAGCTCTAATTGCATTAGAATGGAATTCAGTAAATTTTCCTCAGCCTTCTAATGTGGCATCCCTATAAGGACTGCTGTAATTGTTTACAAGCAAGATGGAAATGCTTTGATTGTAATCTTTCCACTTGTTTTACTGGGTCATAAAAGCATTTCCCCAAACCCAAAGCTGGTTGTTTTGACAGCAGACTAGTTTTTCTCTTAAATATATACGCTACATTTTCGGTGTTCGTGAGCAAACTACAATGCTCCAGAAGAAGAAATTAAATTTAGACTTCATCATAATCCTAGGTTGGTGAAAAGAAGAATAATGTAATACACGAAGACCAGAGCTTTCTGGAAAAACAAAAAGCAAAAAACCAAAAACCTAGAAAACAGGTGAGGATCCAAATAAAAAGCTGTCTAACTGCCTGTTTGAGATGAGGGAGCTGAGACAACCGAAGGGCACAGAGAAGACAGGACCTCACAGGCCTCAGAGTCAGTCATTTGGGACAGCCAGGAAAGCCTCCAGGAACAATGTTTAGCATTAAAAGAGGTCCCGCACAGACGTAGCAGAAGTGCAGCTTTGAATAACTGGCACGGGGGCTGTCCGTAGGACGTGTTCTTCTAGCTGGGCTGCCTTGTCCGGCCTCAATGGGAGAGGAAGCGCCTAGGCTTACAGAGACTTGAAGTGCCAGGGTGGGAGGATACCTGGGGGTGGGGGACACCGTCGCAGAGGAGAAGGGGAAGAGGGATGGAGGGAAGGACTGTGGGAAGGGGTGACAGGGAAGGGGGGCCTGTGAGTGAGATGTAAAGTGAATAAGTTAAAAAAAAAAAACCAAAACTAAATTAAAAAAAAAGAAAGAGGTCATTTTAATGTTGCATACACAGTCTTTTAAACAATTTAAACTGCATTTATAAAATCTAAATATGGTGAGTTTGAAGACTTTGTTTTGTCATTGTTTCTCCTGGGAAATACCCAGGGAATGTTTCCATTTCCATAATAATTTCACTAGGGCAGGGCAAAAGAAAGATAACCCATGTTACCTCAATTAAAAATCAAAATCAGCTGGGCTGTGGTGGCACATGCCTTTAATCCCAGCTCTTGGGAGGCAGAGGCAGGCGGATTTCTGAGTTTGAGGCCAGCCTGGCATACAGAGTGAGCTCCAGGACAGCCAGAGCTATACAGAGAAACCCTGTCTCAAAAAACCAAAAAAAAAAAAAAAAAAAAAAAAAATCAAAATCAAAGCCAAACAGTTTTGTTTCTGTTTTTTTTTTTTTTTTTTTTTTTGTGAAAGGGGAAAATATTGAAATCAGAAAAATCAAGAGGCCTTCCCTGTCTGAAGGGCCATGCTGTGTACTACTGACCTTTGGTGCCAAAGAGCTGTGCTATACAAAGGCTTCTTCACTCCAGTCCTGCCTGCCTTTCTCTAACGACCACAAAAGGCATCTGTTCCTCTTGCCTGCACTTGTCCCATATTCTGGTGAGAGCCCACCTTCCTTCTGGAGTTCCCCTCCACCCACTGCTGACAGGACTTTGCTACATAGCACAGGCTGGACTCAAACTTGCAATAATTCTCCTGCCTCATCTTTCTAGTGCAATCGTGTCTACCACGCACACTGTCTCTAGCTACATTTTAAAACAGAAAGATGTTTATTTTCCTTGAAAGTACTGTTAACTGGTTACTTTTGTATTTCCTTATGGTTACTCTATTTCTCTTGTCAAAAGTTTGGCAACACAGAGACAAGTATCTAGACCTATTTTATGTTTTAAAATATCAAGCCTTCTGTTTTTTGATCAATCTTCAGCTCTATTTTCACAGTGTATGGAACTAACTGAGAAACAACAACTATTACAAACCCCACTTATGTAAAACCAGGATGGCCTAAGTAAGAGTGCATCTGTTTCAGCGCCTCAGTCAGGAGCGGGCTGGAGAAGGAAGAAGCTCTCAGGAGTGGAGAGATCCACCAGTCACTACTGGAAATCAAAATATCAGCAGAATGAAGTTGCCAGTAGTAAAGCATCCCCCAGTACTTAAACCCAACCAGAAAATTGGGCAAAGCTGTGAAACAGAACACACTGTGCAACCCGAGCAAATTCTCAGAGGGAACCGTGGTCTCGCTGAGAGCAGACATTACTGTCTGACAGGCTCATCACTGTACAGGCCTTGGAGGGAGGGAGGAGCAGAAGAGGGAGGTTTGTGAATTCCCCACCATTCTCTGTGGGGAAGTATAGCCTAGCAGATGGAAAAGGGCAGACACTCAAAGCTGAGGTACATGCCCAGTCTCAGTTCAGGGCCAGCCTAGGCTACTTAGAGAGATCTTATGTGGGGGTGGGGTGGGAGGTGTAAGATTCTCTAGCATCTGTGATAGCACAGCTTTTTTTTTTTTCTTTCTTTTTCTTTTTTCTTTTTTTTTTTGAGACAGGGTTTCTCTGTGTAGCCCTGGCTGTTCTGGAACTTACTCTGTAGATCAGGCTGGCCTCGAACTCAGAAATCTGCCTGCCTCTGCCTCCTAAGTGCCGGGATTAAAGGCGTGCGCTACCGCTGCCCTGTTTGTGATAGCACAGCTTTAAGGGGAGCATTTGCAAAAAGTGAGGGAAGAATGGTTATTCTCCATCAGTAGTCACCCTCAAAGTTTGTACAAATTTATATTACGTTTTTATTAATACTTTACAGTAACAATATGGAAAATTACCTTTTCCTATGAGGCTTAACTGAATTTTGAATTATAGAAATATTCAGATGTTTAAACTTAGAAAATCTGTAGGCACTATTCTGTCATATTTCTTTCTTGACAATTTTTTTTTTTTTTTTTTTTTTTTTTTTTTTTTTTTTTAAGACAAGGTCTCACTTTTTATCTCTGACTGGCCTGATTTGCTCTGAAAACCAGGCTAGCACCAAATTTATAGAAATCCACCTGCTGTTCCCTCCCAGAGTGCTGGGATTAAAGGTGTGCACCATCATACATAGCTTCTACGAAGAAACTGAGTCCCTAACAAACTCTGTCTTTTACTTTGCTCTGTGTTCCTCAGGGGGAGGACTAGGGTGACGCCATCAGTTAGCCCTCCCTTCAAAAGTTGCCCAAAATAAAATAGGCCAGCAAATAGTAAGGTCAGGATGACAAACGTGGGACAGTTGTGCTGTCCCTGAGTACCATGCATTCCTTGTCACATCTGCTGGGGAAAGCCCAGGTTCCTGACCAGCAAAGCTCTATGCTCCTGGGCAAGCTGAAAGCACAGCATGATCGTGAGCCTAGACACTTCAGCAGTGGCCATGAATGTGTGGCTTCCTTAGTCACACAGCTGAGACTAGAGTTTTGGGGTCAGTGCTTCTGTTTCCTCTTCAGGGTGGACTGGAGGGAACTCTTGATGTCCATTACTAGTAGACATGTTCAAGGAATCTGGGGTCTTTAAGAAGCTGCCCTGAGTTTTAACACTGTCAGGAAGGGTACTGGCATCCTAGAACCTTCTACAAGACAGTTGAGGGACAGGAGACTAAGGCAAACAAATTGCTGCTGCCTTGCTATGAGGAGCACTAACAGAGAACAGAGGATCCTCTCTAACCACAAAGTACTTTTGTGGATCAAGGGCAGAAGACCTAAGTTCTTCAAGACTTAGAAAGAAACTAAATATTGTCTTAAAGATCTTCCGACGAAAAGGGTATAATTTGAGCCTTGTAAAGATTATCTTTCTCTCAGAATTTCAAAAGACTTGTTCCTTCAGCAATAAACAACCCCCCAACACAGGCACAAGGAATAACCAGATTCTCTTGTTTTTGAATCTCCATCTGCTCATTAATTTCACTTTAAAAGAGTATTAGCTGGCCTCAGGTGTACAGACAGCAAGTGAGCACACTGATACGACCTGCACTTTCCCAGTACTACAGCCGTGAAACAAGGTATGTTCAGGGAAGCTCCTCACGTGCCACCATAAAAGAGGGCTACTATTTGAATGTTACCCACTACTTGCATGCCGTAACACTATTTTTCATTTTTAATTAAACATTTTCTGTGTATGGGCACTTGGGTGCAGACCCTCTGGACCTGGAGCTACAGGTGACTGCGAGTCACCTGATGTTCATGGGAGGAACTGAACTCCGGGCTTCTGCTGGAGCAGCAAGTGCTCTTAATTGATGAACCAACCCAATAGCCCCAGAGAAGATTCTTTTAAGTTTTTCAGTCATTTAAAACGAGAAAAACCATTCTTAGCTTACAGGTCATACAAAAGCAAGCAGTAGGCTGAAAATGGCTCATCGGCTGCAGTTTACTAAGCCCTAACTTAGACTTTCCCATACCCCCAAAATATTTACTGAATTTCTATGTATATGACATTGTTTGACTTGAGTCCTACCTCCCTCTGATTTGAATTTGACGTACAATGTGTTACACTTAAATGTTTTTGTCCAGTACACAGCCATGCCTGCTTTGGTCAAAGAATTAACTGTCCATGTAACAGGGCAGTCATTTTCCGGGCGTCTATCTACAGGTTACACGTTATGTAACGCTGTACTTCCGAGGGTAATTTGTCGAGAATCCAGGCTATTCTAATTTCCCTCAAGCTGGACATTTTGTTCCAGAGTAATAGGATCCAGTCCTTGCATCTTCCTATCTCTTAGGAATATGAATGATTTATTGAAAGGTGAAAACAGAACAGCCAGCCAACGGAACTACCAACAGGCGCTTCAGGGCAGAGAGATGAATGTAACCAGCAATGGCTTTTTAAATCTTAATTCTCTAAAGGGAAGAAGCCAAGCTTCTGTGTGGGAGTTAAGACTGGGTACTGATGAGCCATGGAGAAAATAGGAATTACATATGAATTGGTAAAAGTACCTTTTGAATGATGAACAAGAGCATTTCCCTTAGAGAAATGAGATAGTGTACAGAGTCTCCAAGGAGAGGCTGTTTCCTAGAGCTTATGCATGCTAGGTAGGTGCTACTGCTGAGCTAGAACCTGGCTCCGTCTGATCTTCCTAAGTGAGAATTCCCAAGCAGAATTCAAATCATTTTGAAGACCTTCTGTCTGTCAGCAAGAAGAGCCACCTGCCATCTAGATCTGTGCTAGCACAGCAGAGAATGATGCGGAACTCAGTCAGACAATGTAGGGGGAGCCTGGAACCCCCTGGACTCTCCTTCAGCTCTTCCTTTCTTGAGTATAGACTTTTTGAAAGATGGTGTTGGCCTCTATCTTACCCCATCATAATCCTGAGGGACTTCTTTACTGAAGTTCATTTAGCCTCAAGAGAGCATATATAAGACACATGCTCTACGATGAAGCAAACTGATAACTGATCTCCTGCACTGTAAATCCTGTCAAAGGCCCAGGTCTGGGGAGGTCACAGGCCCTCGGTGGTGGTGGTGGTGTCGTCTCTATTGTTGTTTTACTAAAGGGATGTTGTCAAAAGGCCTTGTAAATATCTGTGTTTACACCCATGCTTAGTACTGCTCTGTCAGGTCTCAGAAACGAATGGTTAATGGAGGTGCCTAGTACCATATCAAAGCAGAGGCTGGCCAGTTCTTCCAGTATCTTCCACAGCACCTGTGGCTCCTCTCAGCACTCTTCGTCTACCCCTACCCTGACCCTCTCCCTCCCAAGGGCCAGGCTTCTGCTTCGCTTCCCTCAGCCTGATGCCACATAACTCAGCTATACTGGCTAAGCAGATCCCCTATCTCTTGGCCAGGAGCTTCTCTTGCTCAGGGTTTGGTCTGATCTGGCGGCCATGTTCAGTATGGACTCTTCCCTCTGCTTGCTTTCTCCCTTATATCTACAATAAAAATCTTCCCTGTACTTTAGGTGTAAGCATGTCCTCCTCCTGTTATTTCATTTCTTCATCCACTCTCAACCTTGGTCAGAGGAGCTTCTTCCTATAGTGGGCAGCAGTCAGTGTAGAGACTTATAACTCATCCAAGCCCTAGGTGAGCCATCGACATTACAGGCATCCCTCCCCGCCAAGGCTTATGGAGCACTGTGGAAGAAGTAGAGAGAGGACATAGGAGCTACACTATGCAGGCTATGGAAAGCTCTCCTCTGGGTCTGACACGGCTGCTGCACTCACAAGCCAGCAGTCTAGAAAGGATGAGGAGGGGCTCACTAGGCTCCACCCGGAGCGGAGGAGCTGTCGGTTGATTGCTGGGGTAGAAGGTGTCATTTTTCTTAGTGGGTGAGGCAGTAGGTAGGTTGCTTTTGCTTCCGTAGATGGCCCCAAGTCCATGCACATGAAAGCAGCCATACCTGGACTGTGGGTTACTCAAAGGAAACAGAACAAAAGGATGAGGCCGTGAAGGAGGAGGCTGGACTGGGTTCTGAGCAAGTGTGATGGGACTGGGTTGGATGTGATCACACTGTATTGCATATGTGTATTAAATTATCGAAGAATACATAAAAATATTAAGTGAAAATTTCAATAAAAAAGCAAAACTTCTGTTTTTCTGTCTTGTTTTGGTTCTTGAGATAGTGCCTTGCTATTGTAGACCAGGCTGGCTTTAAACTCTTATCCTTGACTATGCTGCTTCACTCTCCCCAGTGCATGAGTCCTAGATAGATAGTGCCACCATGCCCAGTAAGCACTGTGTTTGTTACTCAATAAATACACGCTTCCTCCCACTTTAATGCTGAACTTGAGTGGAAACTCAATGTCCTCCTGCCTTCTCTCTAATATCTGCTTTAGAAGCAAACTGCTCTACTTTCATACTTACTGGGAATAAAATAAAATAAATAATAAATTAATGAATTTCACTGAAATGCCACAGACAGTGTGCTCTTCAGAGCAAGTATTTCAATATGACTTACAAGAGAGACTAATATTTCATACTGTATCGGGAGTCTCCTCAAAGGATGAATAAAGGAAAACAATTTCCTTTAAAGAAAAATGGGCCTTTCTGCAGGCACCCTACATATGTGGTGTACACATACACACAGGCAAATACACATACCCATACAATTTGCAAACAATATTAGAAAGGCGCCCGATAAGATGATTTGTGAAGATTCCTGTAAACGGTAAGCCTGAGATTTACATTCCTCATTCTCTCTTAAAAGCAAACACAACTGAGTCAACGTCTGGGCTTCCAGTTGTCAGTCACACGCCCTTTCCCTAAATCAGCAGACATCTTTGTCTTACTGGCACCAGACAAAAAGCACAGACCACCTGGATCTCTATCCTGCCCAGTGACAGATGACGTGCTCTGAGAAGGTCTAACACTGAATTCATATGTGTGAAGTGCGGCGGTTAACACAATCTCTTATTTTTCAGAAAGCCAGGACTCAGATAATCTGCAGTAATACTGCCATATATTAACCTTTAAAAAAGAGAAGGTGGGCTGGGCAGTGGTGGGGCACGCCTTTAATCCCAGCACTCAGGAGGCAGAGACAGGCGGATTTCTGAGTTCGAGGCCAGCCTGGCCTACAGAGTGAGTTCCAGGACAGCCAGGGCTACACAGAGAAACCCTGTCTTGAAAAACCAAGGGGGGGAGGGGAGATGGGTGCGGAGAGCATGGAATCCTATACACTATGCAAAGATAAATGCATTTCCCGGGAGGAAGAAGCCAATAAAACTTGAGAGCAGAGAGTTCCCGGTACTGTCTCTGCTTACACCTGGAAGTCTGGCAGAGCCCTATTAGGACTATTTGGACAGCATGGAGAAGGTAGGTCTCACCAATTCCCAACGTTCATACTTACATCTTGTCTTGGCCAGCGCCAACTCGCAGAGTCAACCTGGGGATAACTGGACTTGGGGCTGGGATGACGGGCTCCACTTTTATCTGTGGAAATTAGTACATTAGTTAGAAAAAAATTCTCCCGAAAGTTTTCCTTCTCTTCTACTTCCCCACTCCACAAACATAATAAAGCCATTTGAAATTCGGCTAAAAAGGCATGGCTAGCATGTGTTCAGTGTGTAGATCTGAGTGTGAGAGGCCGGAGGTAGAAATGGGTGGCTTCCTGGGTCATTCTCCACCTTTTCTGAAGACTTCTCTCACTGAAGTGGAATCTCGTCAATCTGAGGGGTGGGGGCGTCCAATGAGATCCAGGGTTCCAAGTGTCTCTGTCTCGCCTCCCTGCAAGCTCCAGGTGCATGCTACTGGTTCTCTGCTTTTTACTGAGTTCTGGGCATCTAACTTCAGGTCCTTATGGTTGGAGCACACCAACTGAGTCTTCTCCCAAACCCATTCCATGTTTTTCACTAACTGAAGGCTACTTGACACACAATAACGTCTACCAACTTTATTATTTACATTACATTATTTGGCAGTTGTTTCTGGCTTATTGGTTTGTGTTCATTTCTTTGGTTTTATTGTATTGTTTTACACACAAACACATTCACAAACACAAAGCGATATCACAGCATCTGAAGGGTATTTCCATAACCACCAGATTTTATTTGTTTTTAAAGGTTTATTTTGTTTTTTATTTTATGTGTATGTCTTGCCTCCATGTATGTTTGTGTGCCACATGTGTGCCTGGTGCCTGTGGAGACCAGAAGGGGGCATCAGATCTGTTGGAACTGCAGTTACAGACCACTGTGAACCACCATGTGGTTGCTGAGAATTAAACCTGGGTTCTCTGGAAGAGCGGTCGGTGCTCCTATCCACTGAGCATCCTCTAGAGCCCCGTAACTGCCAGACTGAACAGAACCAAAACGGCTGCATGAGATCTTCCCTATACAGCAGCACTCACTTACAAGTCTGGATGAATGCAAAACTCACTGTAAATTTGTTTCATCTTTTGTGGAGGCTAAGTACCAAGTATAATTATAGCACTAAGTAGTTCCATTTTAGGCTCACCATAAGAAAAACTGAAATTTGTGTGTGTGTATGCCACACTTTCTCATTTTAGAAAGGATTTATGGTGAAGGTAATGACTCTTGAAAAAGTTGAGGACTTCACAAACATTTGAGCTGTTAGTCAGAAAATATACAAATTGAGTATGATATTTATATGGTTAAGATCTTATGGTATAAGTATTTTGAATAAATAACTAGACAAAATTTCTACAGTCCCAAATTCTTATCTTTGTCAATGGTGACTGACTGGTCAGGAAGTTTGGGGGTAATTCTTTGTCATGTGGGACTGTCCCAAGCAGTGACAGACGGTTAGCTTGTCCTGGAATACTGTAAGCCTGTATGTCACATTAACCCCGACATCTATCTACAAATACTGACTTGCATATCTGTGGCCCAAGAATGAAACAGTAATGAAAGCATGTGGGGGCTGTAGGGGAAACGGACATATAAAGTACTGTTCAGTGCATTATATCATGCAAGTATTTGTATATGAATACACATACATACACACACACACACACACACACACACACACACACACACACACACACACACACATCTATATTCTAGCTGCAGTTCATTTACAAACCTATCATCACATAAGTCTGTCTGACTATTCTCTTGAACACTGCAAGGCACGTAGGGCATGCTCAGTAAGCATCTGCTGAATTAATGCTTACCTGAACACAGCTCCAACTCCTCTCACTCAGTGACTACATTCCTCTTCCAGAATCAACCTAAAACCAGCCTCCTGAGCACTCAATGAAAGGAAGGGACATCTAGAAAACGTGTGCCTTTATGGATGCCTTGAATACTATTAGTTTATTTGGATGTCCACTTCACTCAAATACCACTGAAGCCATGTGCTTTGTTTACTGGTTTTCCTCAATGGCCACCACAGTGACACGTAAGTGCTTAGGAAACATTCAAGTCCTGAATATGAAGCAAAGATGTCAAGCCTCCATTTCAAGATCCTCCCATGATTTCTTTTTTGTTTTTGCTTAGCAAAAAGGTATAAATATTGAGGCTGGCGGTAGGTGGATTCTTTTATTTCCTATGAATGTACAAACTTCTCAGGCCCTAAGTATGAAGTCCATCTCTTCTAGACTTCTTGAGAACCTTCTCCCTTCTGTACCATAATTTACAGAACATCAAGCCTCTTCACTCTATAAATTATTATCATTAAACTTATTTTTTAAAAAGATTTATTTATTTTTTTATGTGAGTACATTGTCACTGTCTTCAGACACACCAGAAGAGGGCATTAGATCCTATTACAGGTGGTTGAGAGCCACCATGTGGTTGCTGGGAATTGAACTCTGGACCTCTGGAAGAGGTCATCTCTTCGGCACTTCACTAAACTTTTAAATGTGCTAAATTCTTATCTTTAAAAAATTATCTTCTCTTTGTCCTTTGGCTAACAACCTTTTGCTATTCTCACTATTGTCTGTTCCTTCATTTTTTAATTCATTCTGTTAGAGACAGGGTCTCACTACACAGCCCCAGCTGGCCAGAACTCAACACGGGTACCATACTGGCTTCAAACTCACAGAGACCTGCTCTCCTCTGCCTCCCGAGGACTGGAATAAAAGACCTGTACCGCCTCACTTGGCGTTCCACTCTACTGTAAGTAAGGATTCTGCTTTACTAACTGTTGGATTCTGCACTCTTTGGTCTGTTTCTTTTCTTTGTGATAACTGTAACTTGGACTTCAAGGAACCGCCTCAACACCATACGCCTGACCTCCACAACTCTACAGTACAGGTGTGGAGGGCAGACTCTCCCACATAACAACTGCTCAGGAACAATCCAGGGTTTGCTCAGGGTTGCAAAGATTACTAAATAAATCATGCAGATCCAAGTTTCTTGGCACAAAAATAAAAATATAGTTCCTTGGGCTGTTCTTTGGGTCTTGGTATGTGCATACCCTGAATGGAGCTGCCCACTTCCCTTTCCGAGGTATCTTACAGTAACTCATAAGTACCTATCAGTCCTGGGGCTAGCTGTAAGGCATTTTTCTTTATGGGAGGCTAGTGAATTTATGTGAATTTGAGATTAACTGGTTTTATCTTTATTCAGCTAAACAGCTGTATTTTTATCATGAATGATCTGACCGCTGACATGAACCAAAATGTGGGCTACTCATGACTTACTCCAAAAGTTAAATGAAGCCGAACGCAGCGGCGCACGCCTTTGATCTCAGCACTCGTGAGGCAGAGGAATGTGGATCTCTGTGAGTTCAAGGCCAGCCTGGTCTACACAAAGTTTCTGGAAAGCCAGGGATACAGAGAAAAACTCTGTCTCAAAAACAAACAAATAAACAAAAACAGTTAAACGATGTGTACAAAACAGGCAAACAAAAATGGAAATATACAGTCAGATTCAGAAAGGTATGAATATGTCTCCAAGGCAACAGGTAGTCTACCAACTGATAGGATTTTGCTGCCTCAGCCCAGAGTTCATCGGTAATCATGATACTCAACACTGCCTACACAGATACCTCTGGCAGTAAAAGAAGGAACTATTAACTACACTATGAAGCAGACATGAACCAGGGCTATCTATCTTAGGCAGCTAGGACAAATGGAAACTCTACCTATAAAGCAGTCAAATATTTTAATTTCAGTCAAAAAGTTAAGTCACATTTATCTTGAAACACGTCCGGAGGTACAGAGAAAAGAGTAAGACCATTTTGCTCAAGGAAAAGAGATTAATAAGGTGCTAATGCTATAAAGAAATAACATTTCTAAGTAAGTTCTCCCTGAACTTGTATGTTAACTCTATCTGAATGCTTATCAAAATAAAATAAAAACAAAGACCCTAACTACAAATTAAAAACGATATCTCTCCTGAACTTTCCTGAAAACAACAAAACGAATGATAACAGCGACTGGTTACTTAAACAATATGAGGGACTTCATCTTTTAACGGGACAAAGCCACATGGTGGGGCCAAGAGGAGCTTCCAAGGGTTAAAATAAAAGAACAGCACTTGAGAGTAATGTTGCGAATTGGGGCGAGCAGAAGAGCATTTACAGTGGATTACTAAGCTTCCCAATTCACCGAAGAGGTAAAGTCCAGCAATATAAGACTCCTTTGTGGCTAACTAAAAATACATTGTCAGTGGATTTGTCCAGTTTTATGTATAAGCAATACCCCTTTCACCTGAGCTAACACTAGTAGTCATATAAGCCCCTTATTGCCATGTGCTGCATTTTTTTTGCTAATCTTCAAGGATTTAGCTTCTTTGCTACATACCTCAGGGCACCAACTGATAAAGCCCCAACTCTCTATTTTTCCAGGACACCAGCAGTGCGGCCTTGCAAAAAATGAAAATCGCTCAAGAGATTTAAAGGGGAAATTTATTTTTAAAATCCTGACTTGAAGCAAAGAGGTGGATTTTTAAAAAGCTTATCTCTAAAGAATCAGTTTAAATTTAAATTCTATCTTGGAACTCTTTCATGCATTTCAGCTTTAAAGTTTATCTTTTGACAGGGACTTTCTACAAAGGTAATGGGCAGCTTTGTCAATTTAATCTGTCCAAGTTTATTTATTTATTTTTTAATGTTAAACTCCTTTCATTTAAAAAAAAAAAAAAAAGCAAAGAGCGTCTGCCATGTATGTGCACTAGCTTGGGTAAGCTAGGCTAGCAGACACTAGTCTCGATGTTCACCTGTGCAATACTCCTGACAGGAAGCCACATGGGACCACTTAGAATTCAGGATGCTCGTGGTGATTGGTAACCCCTGTGCTGTCCTTGGCAATTAAGCTCTTTACCTGAGTTCCTTTTTGAAACAAGCTAACAAAATCCCCACCAGCTATTTGAAACATTCAGAAGACAGTCTGCAGAGGCCTGCCTGCGGTTGAGTGGGGTGAGTGGTGTCCAAAGTGTACAGCAAGCTCCCGCCCACGCCCACTCCTAGGAGGATGGAGCGTAGCCGTCAGTAGCTGTATACAAGTTCAAACACACTCACCAAAATGCTTACATTCCTGGCCTCAAGAAGAGGCAGCACTGAGAATCTGGGAGAAAGCATTTCCCCCATTTTACTGTGTTACTCTGTTTACTGCAAACCCGTCATTTCACTAGTTATGTATGGCAAGCAATGAGGAAAGACTAGAAATATGACCACGTTGTTTTAAATAGAAAGGAAGAAAGAAAGAAGACATTCTGTTGTCAAAAAAAGAAGAAAGGAAGACTGATTGACCAACGGTGATTTGCAGGCAGACACTAAAGGGCCTGAGAAGAAATGAAAGTCATCAGAGTGTTTACTAGTTCTCATTACTGAAGTCACCAGGCTCTGGGGTCACGGTCCTGTTTTAAATATATGGAGTTAAAAGAAGCTCATACGGTTGCTTCAAGGACTGACACTTCACCAGCCCTTCTGGCCACCTCACCCATCAGCCTTCCTTACCCGCCCTGTTCAGTAGCATGCTGTGTCCTGGACATGCCAGAGTGGAGAGAGGCTAACATGAGCAGGCTGCTTGAGTAGCAAGGACACAGGATGTGGTTGGAAGGGCCTTGCCCAGTCAGTCTCCCCCTGGGGCCACATGTCACTCAGACCCCAGTGCACAACTTTCTGAACTGCAGAGTCAGCATTATCAAAGCCACAGAGCAGTTTGTAGGATTAACTCATGGAGTAGCCTGTCACACAAATATACTCTCAAGTGATATTGCTAGTATCGCTCCTATCTAGGTTAGTCCATTCATAAATAGCTGGTGTCAGCTCGAATAAGACAATTTATTAGTCAGGTTGAAGTTTGGGGTATTCTTTTTAAAGTTCATACGTTTTCCAGCATAAATTTTTTTTTTGAATTATCCATGGATGATCAACATTGCTAGTTATTTGTAAGAACATTCTAAACTGTTAGTCTTCTGCACATTTTAAATAGCACAAACCAGTGCTTCTCAGTATTTTCTATGGGGGATGGCTTTCATGGTGAGTATTCTTACAGAAGGTATGAAACAAACATTGCTTTCTTTGTTTGCTGGTTTTGAGACAAGCTCTCATGTATTCCAGTCTGGCTTCAAACAGACTGGAAGCAAGGATGACCTGGAACCTATAATCCTCCTGCCTCTACTTACTGATTGCTAAGACTAAAGGCTGCAATGCCTAATTTATGCAGTGCTGTGGAGTAGAGCCAGAGCTTCAAATATTAGGCAAGTGCTCTAACTGAGCTACAGCCCCATCTCCCAAGCTGTTTTAAACAGAAGTAAATGGACAGAGTGATGCTGTCTCTTCCCAAAATGAATGTGAGGCAGAGATAGAGGGAAGGAAGCAAAGGCCCCAAAAGGTATGAGAGGATCACGATGGCTAGGCTGTGGTAGAGTTGGGATACCTACCAGATAATCTCCAAAGCCCAGCTTCCAAAAGCTGCAGCAGGCCTAGGTTGTGTCTATTTATCTACAGACGGTAATGCCATCCTTTTGGAGTGACACTCTGTCATTAAGACTGTACTCAAGTAAGAATACATGGAAATACAAGAATATGTATTCCTCAGTCTGATGCTGATGGTTCTGGCTTATAGGTAGAATTATAGGCATAGTTTATGGTGAAAAGCTCACTAAGTGCATGAGGGGCCTGGATCCAAGCACCATGAAATGCATACGAATGCACACATGAGACTATGAACACAGCTGTCTAGTTCCACCATCATAAATAAATAACAGGTGTTTTCTTTTTTTATCATCCTTTTTTCTATAAAACACACTTAATATACTAAAAATAGATTGTAGGTAAGGTAATCCTTCACATCTATGTAAATTTCAACAATTCATAGTTTAAAATAATCAAGCCTTGGACTATTTTGCTGACCCATTTAGCTCACTTTTACTATTTTTCTTCTGAGGACACTTAAGGAAATCTACCATTTCAGGTTTGCTTTTGATGACTTGTTTTGCATAAAATGTGAGCAGATTCGTGGGTGGAGTTAAGAGAAGCTTTAATGTTATACCAGCCTTTAATCTCTACTCCTTACTAATGCTTTCCACTAGTGATACCACCTCTTCCCTCTCTGTTGTTACAAAGGACTAAGATAGTACTCTGTTTCTATACTTTTATAGTGTAGTTCAAAATGAATAATATTACTATTCTTGTAACCATTTTCATTACTCAGATAACATTTACTACACATATGCCAGACATGTTCCTATACACATCTTGTATAACAGTCTTATTTTCATATAAATAATTTCACAAAAGCCAGGATCTGAACTCACATCTAGTTCTACAATTCAATTTCTTATTTGTAAAATTCTTGTAAGGTAAGCGATTTTGATAAATTTTTATATCTTGTCATTTTTCTGATCTATAACCTATCAAAAATAATACAAGGCTTGACTCTGTCTATCAGGTGACAGTCTGTCTAGCTACTGGTGAGTCTCTGCCTGAGGGGTTTTTCTTTTAAAGTCAGGTAGATTCTGAGCAAACACATGTGCCTGGCCTACCTGATGTTAATAGTTTCATCAAATGGGGCTTCATTAAGATTCCTAAAGGCTGCTCAACAATGCCCGACTTCCCAAAGTCAAGGTGGTGCCAGATACAATGGTACCTTGTTTGATTGGCTAGGAGTCAGCTACTGTTACTCTAGGTACATGACAAAGTAATGACTAATTACTGTCAGACAATGTCTCTATGAAAACACTTCCAAATTTGAAGACTACCTGTGCAATAAGGGACTTGGCTCTTGTGAATATTTGACCCTCAACTGGGATAGGCCAGTCTTTTTGGCTGTCTCTTGTTCCCCAATGTTGATAATACTGACTGGATCTATGTCATAGGTATGTCAGGAAGGGGAAAATGTGTAGAAGTGCTTTAAAACCTGACAAGTACTATATTAAGATAACAATAATTAAATGATAACATTACTGTAAAGACAGAAATAAGATGTGCTGGAGAAATGGTTCCGGAGTTAAGAGCACTCATACTGACTGCACTTCCAGAGGACCTGAGTTCAGTTCCCAGCTTAGAACCACCTGTAACTCTAGCTCCAGGGAAGCTAACATCCTGTTCTGGACACATGCAGACACATTAGTAAAAATAAAAATAAAATAACATAAAGTAAATCTTTTAAAATGAGAGAAATTATAGAGTTGGTATCCTGTTAGTTAATGGAGTCTCATTATTTTGCCAGTGTCCAATTACTGACATTACTTTCGTTCCATTTCTTTACTCATGGAAAAGGCACGGAGTCTAAATAAATTAATAGAGTTAGGCAGAAAAAAAATGTGGCTGTTGCCAGCCAAGTTAGCTTTCCCAGGTAAACATCATAATATTATTGGTACTGCATTTGCTGTAGGTAGAACAGCATTCATTATGTGGAAAGAAACTTCTCATGTTATATTGTGGCCAAGTGCAGACAGAGAAGATCCAGTGTGAGGAGGAGGTCTCTAGAGATGGTCCTGAGTGTCAAGTGAATATCTGTAACCATCCCAAGACCAAGAGGAAGAGCAGAGCTGCCTGAACAGAGGTCACCACTTGTGTCCACAGGACCAAGCTCCTGACTCTGACGAAATTTCAGGGCTGACTAACATCCCTGTTGTTTACATGGACTCTGCAAGTCTGCTTTCCTGACATGAGAGACAAGATCTCTGTATATGGAGTTATTTTCTGACGACTGGTGGGGTCACCAGATTAGCCCAAGAGTTCCAATCTTAACATGAGAACTA
>CM052714.1:48208493-48223536 GCA_028551405.1 Uromys caudimaculatus | reverse complement strand
CCCCCCCCCCCCCCCCCCCGTTAACTGGGAGAGATCAGCTTAATGAACACAGAGTTTACAGCTTTTGATTAGATTCCTTTGAAGCTATGCATTTTTAGCATCTAGTGTGTGTAGGGCTTAGTTACAGAACTAAATTTAATCTTTGTAACCATATTACAAATAACTGTCACTTAACTGCCCCTCTATTTAATCCAAAGCCCAGACCTAACTCCTGGCTCTGCTTCCCTGCAGTTCGCACTAGGACCTTGCTCAGACAGTGTGAAAATGATACCCGGCTTACTTTTTCATGCTTGTGTTTCTCCTTTTCTTTCTCTCTCTTCTCTCTCTCCCTTTTCTCTTTCTCCCTCTCCCTCTCTTTCTTCTCCTTCTCCTTTTCCTTCTCTTTCTTCTTCTTCTTCTCCTTTTTGTCCTTTTTCCTTTCTTTCTCCTTGGGCTTCTCTTTTTCCTCAAACAGTTTTTCTGGGAGCATGGGCGAGAAGGCTGGCAGCATGGCCGGGACCCTCACCGCTGAAGGGCTGAACAAAGGCAGGGCCATTTCTTTTGGGGGCAACACCAGCTGCGTTGGAGGAGCCTTTATCTTGTCTTCTCTGCTTTTTTCTTTAAGCCTTTCCCTTTCTCTCTTATCTTTCTCTCGCTTGCTTCTCTCTCGGTCTTTCTTCTTGTCCTTATGCTTCTCTCTCTCTCTCCTCACGATTCCATCTTTCAATCGCACCTTCACATCGATGTCTTCAAATTCTTTGATTTTAAACTTGTAGGGATCGGAGTCGTCATCTTTCATCAGCTCCTTCCACGGGTACCTAACTTCCTTCCCAGCTTCCTTCTCCTTCTCCCTCTCTCTCATTTTATCCTTCTCTTTGCTTCTTTCTTTGTTTCTCTCTCTCTCCCTCTCTCTGTCTCGCTGCTTTTCTTTCTTTTTTAACTTAGTCTTCAGTTCTTTTTTCAGCTTCTTCTTTACATCCACAGATGAAGGCAGCTTGGCTTTCTCTTCATAGCCCTTGTGCAGAGGTTCAGGGGTGGGAGGAGAGATGGAGGGAGAAGAGATATACGGGAAGGCGGGAGGCATGTTAGAAGGAGCTCCCAGCTTTGCCTTCCGTACCACCTCATCAATAGAGGCATCCATTGTCCACGAGTTATCCGAACTTGAGGTCCCACCAGAGAGAGGCAGAGGAGTAGCCAGGGACTTGGTGAAGTTATTGGAGGAAGTGGAAGCTTTAGCAGTGGTGCACTCTGACCCTGAAATCCTCTTAGGACTTGTAAAAGTGTCTCCTTCAGATTCCGATCCGGAAGAAAACTCGAAAGGGTCTGGCTCTCGCTCTGCACAGGCACGTGCGATCACAGCATCTATGGAGTCGTCGATGGTTTTGTCTGTCACCACACCTTTTTTTGGCTGCATTTCAATGTTCAGTTTCCCAGCCTCCGGGGGAGTCTGTGTTGGTTTCACTGGGATGGTCTCTTTAACAGTTTTTTCAACCACCATAGATGAAGGGGTCCTATTTGGTGTTTCAGGTCTGACAGGGGGTTGGGGAACATGAGTTACAATCTTGGGGCTCTTAGGACTCTTGGGGCTCTTAGAACGTCCAGGTGATTTCTTTTCTTTGGGGATGGTTTTTGGTGACCGAATAGGACTTCCAAGCCTTGCGGGTGATAGGGTAGCCTTGGGTGACTTAGTTTTCTGACCCGGAGAGCTAGCTTTAGTCTTTGTTTTCAGTGTAAATGACTTTGTTTCTAATGGCTTTGCAATTGGTAGTTGTGACTTTGCAAATGGAGCCAGCATGGGGGGCTCTGGTGATGGAGGGGCCAGATCAGTACTGTCCTGGACATGCACAGGAGAAAGCATTGGTGGGATCTTCTGTGGATTTATTGAGCTGAGAGGTTCTCGTGCTTCTAACAACACAACATCTAGGGAGTCCCCTTTAGTGCTCAGGAGTCGTGGGCGCTTCATGGCGGGCAGTTCTTCCACTTCAGGACTGTCCAGTGGCCTCTTACCCAAGAAGTTCTCATCATTAATGACTTCCTCCTCCTCCATTTCATCGTCTTCTTCCAAGGGCACCTGCATGGCTTCTGCTGAGGTGCCCCCATCAGTGGGCACCTGCTCCTCTTCCTCCTCTGCAAAAGGAGAAAAGGGCATCATTAGAATGGACAGAGCAAACAGAACCTCGTCTTCAAACATCACTTCTTGGAAGGAAGAAACAGAGTATATAGAATACAAAGCAATGAGTTCCCCCAGGTCTTCCCGGCTGAGGGTCGTCACCGCTTTACAAGTGGCAACAGGGAGAACCAGCGAGTGCCCTAACGTTGCTTCCTAATCTGAGAGAATACTGACTTCCTATTCCGTGCTCTTCTCATTCCTTCCAATACCTCACACAGCATTCAGAAACAGAGCAGTGCTCATGACTGCTAATCTCAGAAATGAAAGACATACTTTTAAAAGACTGTGTGCGTGTGTGTGTGTGTGTGTGTGTGTGTGTGTGTGTGTGTGTGTGTGTGTGTGTGTAGGCCAGAGGCTGACATCGATGTCTGTCCATTGCTTTCCACCTTACTTTCTGAGATAGGGCCTCTCACTGAAACTGAATCGTACCCATTCAGAGAGACCTGGGTTATGGTGGACTACATACAGGTCCAGATGCTTTAGTGACAAGCATTTTACTTGACTAAGACATCTCTCCAGCCTTATGAAAAAGACTTGTGCGAAAAAAAATTTAATCTCTGTACACAACTCAGATTATAGGTACAGCCCTTTGGAACAGCAGCATAGTACAGTGTGAGGAATTTGGCTCAGACATCTGAAACTATGTTTAGTTAGTGCCTGGCTCTACAGAGTGATGGGCCTTAGGCAATCTCAACCTCCTTGAGCAAGTTTCCTGACCTTTCAAAAGGAGCTGATGTACTTGCCCTGCCTACTTGACTTAGTTTTTATACGATGAGATTATGTCTTTCTGTTCTGTACGTATTAAGTAAGCATACACTACATGGTGAGAATGGCTGAAGGAACTATACAATCAGTTCCTGACCTACACTAGGGCGTGTGTGTGGACACAGACAGGGAACTGGCACCAGACAAATGCTCCAGGAGTTCACAGCGGAAGAGGACAAATCACTGTCAATGGGGAAGACTTCAGGAATAATGCAATGATTAGAATATTGCCAGGAGTGCCAAGGTCCAGGATGAAAGGTCCAGGTGGCAAAGAGGACTTGAGACCCAGGAAGCGTACAAGAAGCATGGAGGACTTGAGACCCAGGAAGCGTACAAGAAGCATGGAGGACTTGAGACCCAGGAAGTGTACAAGAAGCACGGAGTAATGTCTGGAATGTGATGAGGAAAGCAGCAGAACACATGAAAGCGAGTAAAGTTGTATCCACATCACAAGGCTTCTGTATTCGGCTAGTTTAGACTGAAGTATGTCCAAGAATATCCCAATACAAACACATGGTGGACAGAATGTGTGTCCCAGACACCAAAAGGAGGGGGCAAATGAGACATGGCTAACACAATGTAGGCAAGAGTGAAGGAGAGACTAGACTAGAAGATGGTAGCAGACAGGAAGCAGGAGAGGTAGATGACATTCTTTAGATAGTGAACAGATGGCTACACGCTCAGATATGAGTTGCAGGATTCAAACACAAGCCCAAGGCTATAAGGTCCATAAACTAGAGCGGGATGCGAGAGGCTGTGGTTGACACTGAAACCACCATCGAGGAGTGGGATGAAATATGAAATGCGGATTCAAAATTCTGAGGAATAACTGTATAAAGATAAAAGAAACAAGGAAACATGGAGGGTCAGGTGTCAAAGAGCTCGAGGGATCAGGGAGTTGTAGGAGGAAAGTTTAGAGCGAGAGACAGAGCTCAGTGGAGAAAGGTGCTTGCCGTGACATCACGACAGATAATCTGAGCTTGGGTCTTGGGGCCCACATGATTGAGGGAGAGAACTCATTTCACAGATTGTCCTCTGGCGTCCTCATGCATATTGTAGAGCACACACACACCACTAAACAAATGAAAAAAACTTAAAAGGGTTTTGGTTTTAACAAATGGAAGCCTAGTGGACAAAGTCAGTGCTCAGAGATCAGTGAGAATGAAAGCTAACAGACGCTGGGCTTCAAAGGCATCCAGGGGTGAATGGGTGAGGTGCTGAAAGTGACAGATGGGCACTCTATAAACTGTCACAACATGGAGCTTCATCATAACTACTGCTACCAGTGTTTGACAACAGTACCACCTCTCCAGTGGCCAGCAGAAACACGGGAGTCATTTCAGACCTTTTTTTGTGTGTGTTGTGTCTATTTTCCCTACCTCAACTTGGGAGACATCGCCTGTGGATTCAACCATATTCGAGCTAGGCATAGTGGTGCACGCCCTTAATCCCAGTACTCAAGAGGCAAAGGCAGCTAGATCTGAGTTCAAGGTCAGCCTGGTCTACAAAGTGAGTCCCAGCACAGCTAGGGCTACACAGAGAAACCCTGTTTGAAAAAACAGGGCGTGTGTTGGGGGTGAGGGAAGACAGCCTAGAGTAAAAGGTCTGCTGTGCTGGACCTATAATGTTCAGACCATCTAAACACTTCCTTCCCTTCCTGTCTTAATAAAATGGCAGGACAGATATCATTTGCTTAGCTGCTAAGAGGTAAACCTGTGAAGGATCAGAAAGAACATTGCTTAGAATAGTCTCCAAGGGAATAAAAATTTCAGATGACTTATTAGTGGGCTGCAGATCTAGCTCTGTTGGTAGAGTTTCTGTTTAGTATACCTCCTGAGTTGGATCCCCAGCGATGCATAAACCAGGATGTGGCGGCACACACCTGTAAACCGCAGTTGGGAGCTGGAGGCAGAAGGATCAGAGGTCAGAGTCATCCTTAGCTAAAAAGCAAACTGAAGGCCAGCATGGTATATGTGAGACTCTGTCTCAAACAACAAAAAGAAATCCTTGTAAGTATTACACATCTGTTTTTGTTTCCTGTGCTGGAAACCAAACTCAGTCTCATGCACGGTAGGCATGTGCTCTAACCATGCAAGTGCTCTAACCATTGAGACGCACACCTAACCCTCTATTTCCCTGTTTCAAAAAAAATCCCTTTTATTCTACAAAAGGTCACAAGTCTAAACATAGCAATGCAGAAAGAGGAACGCTTTGGCTGAGTAGGAAAGAGGCCTGTAGACGCCTTTAAAGCATACATTGCTCTAATTCTGGAGGCTGGTCTGGGCTCTCATTAGTTATCAGAGTGTGAGTCCCCTAGTGTGCACCTGAGGAAGGCCTTGGGAGACCGGAGGGAAACATAAGCAGTCCCTGGTAAAGGACAACTGCTTAAAAGTGACTGAAGTCTTCCAGACACAAACATGTTTATACTTAGAATAACTGCAGTATTTCTGTTTTCCTTTTTTCAAATTACGTGTGTGTGTGTGTGTGTGTGTGTGTGTGTGTGTGTGTGTGTGTGTGTGTGTGTGTTTGCATATGTGTATGGCTACACAGAGCACAGTTTGCAGGAGTCAGTTCTCTCCTTTAACCATGTAGGTCTTGGGAATTGAACTCAGGTTGTCTGCCTTGGTGGCAGTTGAGCCATGTTGCTAGCACCAAAACTTGTGTTTTCAATATGAGATGTCTGAAAATATTATTTTACTAGTGTGTAATTCTATCAGACTGGAACTGACAAGATGCTGCCAGGTAGGTATGAGAACTGAAGAGAGTACTCAGGCTTAGCTAGGATGTAATGTAATAGTTTCATTCAAATACACTAGAAAATATATAGGTTTATTTTCAACTTAGATCTCAGATAGCTTATAAAAGCATAGAAAATTAATGATAGCTATTCATGATAGTAAAACAACTTAAAAAGCCATAAAGCTTTATTCAAAGAAGGGGGGTATTCTGTTTGATTAAACTCTAGAAATGGTTTACTGTTTCCTGTCTATAGAAAGGTTTTACTGTAAAATCTCCTTACTTGTCTGACCAAAGTTAACTAGTCCACGGTATCTGCCATATTCCTCTATCTCAGTATTTGGAGTCCAGAGGTGAGGCGTCTGCTGTCCACGTGTGTGAATCAATGGTGAGGGGCACCAGTACAAGGGAAACTACCAAGGGGACATTTTAAGGAGACTATTTCTCCATGGCTTCTTTCTTGCTCCAGAAGACGTTGATGTTACTATCAGCTCCCTTGAGAGGACAGTGGAAAACTGTCACTATAGAGAAGCATTCTCAGGAATGATACTGCTCAGCAGTGTAGACCTGCAGTAGAAGACCAGCCTCAAAGGACTTTGTGGAAGAGGTGTAGAAAAGAAAAGCAACCGTTTCCTAAAATCCATGTACAAGCACAGAACAGTGGGGTCAGGGCAGAGTGAGCATCTCCTCATGAAATGGTTGTCAGCTTTGCTACCTGTTCCAATTACCCTGTCCTGCTCCAAAAGCTATATAGAGTGACCGGTAGACTTTTCAATGATATCTCAGTAAAAGAAGCCAGTTCTGGGTAAGTGCTTCACACTCAGGTTGCTCCAGAAATCCTAGAAGCTGCATCCTTTCCTGCAGGGTCAGAATCTGGCTGAAAGCAGCAGTGATCCAACTCTGTGTTTCTATGAGAAGTTACTCCTAATGAGGATTTGTTGTAACAGTTATCAGCACTGTCCTTTACTGAAGGATACTGTGTCAGAACCCTACATATCTAAGAGAGAAAAAGAAGACACCAATCTATCTGCCCTCCCACCAAAGTAGACATATGAAGAATCCTAATTAAAACAGGGTAGGAATACCCAAAGATTTTGTTGTTGTTGTTGTTTTTTGTTTTTCAAGACAGAGTTTCTCTGTATAGCCCTGGCTGTCCTGGAACTCACTCTGTAGACCAGACTGGCCTCAAACTCAGAAATCCACCTGCCTCTGCCTCCTCCCCAAAGATATTTAAATGTCTGGGTAAGTGTTCATGGCTGCTAACAACTTAAGTTTTCATATTGATTCACTAAGGTGTGAATTTCACATAGCTCCACCACAGAAAGTACTGATATAACAAGAACATAGAGGAACTTTTCATTCTGCCAAATAGTTTCCCACATGTGCTGACACAGTAGTGTCCTAACTGTCTCTAAGACCCCCATGTTAGGGGATGGCCCTGACTTCCTGTTTTGGGAGGTGGTGGGGACTTCATGAAGTGGGGTCCGTGGGAGGTTTTTAAGTCATGGAGGGGTGCCCTCTAAGGAAAAGTTTTTGTTTCCTGGGTCACAAGGTCAGCAGGTTGACTCTCTATGTGCTCCCACCATGACATACTGCTCTGCTACAGGCTGAAAGCAACAGTCAACGGATCCAGAGAAACCTCTAATATCGTGAGCAAAACTAAGTCTCTCTTTTTTGTCTTTACTGAAGCATTTATTGCAGTGGTGAGAAGTTGACTGACACATCTGGAATGCTTTTGCAGCAGCATTAGGAGAGGAATAATAAGAAACAATATGGATGACTGAGCACAAAGTCTCTTAAACTACACAAAAGGAAAACGCATAAACAGCAATGTCCATCTTTTTAAAATCACAACTGCTGAAGAGGGCAGGACAGTACAAACTTCGCTGTGATTTCCCTTCATTGACAACGTAAATAATCACCAGTCCCTAAATTTCTCTGAGGAATAATGAAAAAAACATGCTTCCCTACCAAACTTTTCAAACAAAAACTAAACAAGGCAATAAGGTCTGAACACACCACAAGGATTTGGGGATGTTAATTCTAAGCTATGATAAATATTGACTTAGAACAAAATATCGTTTTAACTAGAACAGTAAATGCCTTTAAAGAAACACTGTAATCTAAAAAGCTAGTAGACATTAGGAAAAAGAGGAAATTGTTTGCACATGGCATGAAAGCTTTTTATCTCATTAACTGCACAGATGCATGCAACTCTTAACTTCAGTGGCATGTTCTCAAACTAGGCAGAAAACATACTTCTATTTTTAAACTTTAACTAAAAGGACAATAAAATGCTACCCACATATATTTCCCCCAAATTAAACATATTTAAAGCTACATTACTTGTGTGGAAACTTTTTAAATTTTAGATTTGTTCTTGTTAGGTTGCTTAGGCTGGCCTCAAACTGGTAATCTTCTGCCTTAAGTCTTCTAAGCTATGGTGGTAAGGGGCACGCTGATATTACCTTTATCAGCAGAATTATTTCTTTTTTTTCCCAGTAAACACTACCTTCACATTTGTTGGGGTCTTAGATGCACTTATCTTCACAAGTTCCTGGACGTGACTCAATGACTCAATTATCTGCTGTGTGTCACCATAAGTGATACTGTGCTACACGCAGGGGCACCAGGTCAGATGAGCAAGCCCCAGTCTCCTGACCTTCAGAATCACTTGTATCCTTGTAGACATTCCTTGTGGCTGAGCAGAGATCTGAACAAGGGACATACAGAGGACAGAAAGTGGTTGGAAATGCCGACTAGAAATGGAACTGTGCCGAAACACCAGCTGGGTTTTTTCCAATGACCACAATTGAACTCAGCAGAGCCCATTTAATCTCCCCAAGACCCATTCATCTGCAGAATAGAAGCATGGGCCCCTGAGCCCCGTCAAGGGGTGAATATCATAACTGCTAAGGACATCTCTACATGTAGTTGACATAAGGAGTGACTTGAAGGGCAGGTCACAGCAGGTCCTGATCCTCATAGGCCACTGAAAACCCAGAATGGTGCTTAGGACTCTAGATACTTCATTATGGCTTTGGAGAAAGGCTGTGGCTTTAAACTGCTGCTGTCAAAATATCTGAAGGACAAAGAAGCTAACAAAAGCTGTGGGCCTACTTTTGGGGGTCAAGAGGACTGAGAAGATGGCACACAGCTGAAACAATCTGACAGACGGACAGTGATGGCTAACTGGGTTTGGAACGCGGGGTGTTGCTGGAAGATCAGGCTTGGGGGGAGGCGCTGCTGCAGGGAGGGAGTCTGGGGGGAGGGAGGGGGAGGGACAACCTGACTGTAATCCATCTCAACAGTTTAGTTACTCTGAGGCTAAACATTTTTAATTACAACTATATTGTGACATACAACATTTTTAAACTGTCCTGTCTGTAACTGATTCAAAACCAGAACCCTTTTAACACTCAACATGTACAAGTGGGTATGTATTTTTAAAAAAATAAAACGACTTACTTAGAAAAAATTACTAACGAAGACAAGACAATTAGGCAATGACAATTCATAGAGTACAGCCAATCAATGACACGATAAATTAGCAATAGTGAGGATGTGCTACGAATCCCTACACACGCTGACCTGTAAGAAAGCCCCATTCCACTAACATTCTGCACAATAAAAAACTAAAATGCGATATAAGCAAGCCAACCTGAAATGACACCTAGCATTATAAATGGCCTAATCTATATGTTAATACTGTTGTATCACATAACTGCAGCAAGACCAAGATAACAATATGACTTTGGGGTTTCTATGGCTACATCCTGGCTAACAGGCCTGAAAGCACTGGCTGCTGACACCACCCAGGCTTCCCGAGGACTTCTTTTTGGTTATTTATGATATGATTTATGATAACGACAACATCTCCTATTTTCTTTCCTCCTCACATACAATAAATTGCTCTCGTTAATCACCCTTCTCTGTTCAGCTAGGATTACAATAGCATAATAGGCCCAGCTATGGTAATATTGTGGATTTTTTACAAGAAATAAATACAAGTAGATCTTTTCAGACAATGTCAGTATCTCTAATATTTTAATCATCTTCCTTTAAGTCTTTCAGAATAAATTTTGTTACAACTAAGATCCCATACCCAGAATGTAAGCCCTTGATGTGAATCAAATTTATAATCAAGCACCACATACTCACCATCGTCACAATTTACTTAAACTTGTCACACAGGAAGGCTGCCCACAGGGCACAGTTTTTCCAAGACAAAAAATGTCTGTTGTTTCTTCTCGATTCATAGAGCCTGTTTTACTGCTGTTCCCCAGCCCTACAAGACAAACTAACTATTCATCTATCAGAAAGCAAACTAGTGGAGAAAGAATAACGATCTTGCAGTCACACAGACATGGGTCAAAGCCTTTGTCCATCACTGGCTGTGAGGTCTCCTCATCTTTCTGAACTACTTCTTTGTCTGACAATCTGTGCTCAAAGAAAATAGCACCTATGCAGCTTTTGAGTGACAGTAAAACAAAGCAGAGGAAAAAACAAAACAACAACAAAAACCACCGCTGGCCAAAGGCCAGCTGGTTGGCTCAGCAGGTTGACATGCAAGCACAGCAACCTGCAGTCTCCTGGAACTCAGTAGGAGAAAATCAACTCCAGAAAGTTGTTCTCTGACCTTCCCTCTTCCCCCAATAACAAATAACATAGTCTTTAAAAAAGAACCCAGTCAAGTGCTTAACTCATAAACTCAATTGTAAGGAACAACAGAGCTCCTTCCCCTCCACAAATCCATCAATGGCCAATACAATGCTAATCAAGACAGAAGTCTATTTGAGTATGGGCGGCCTTCTGACTTGCACATCAATGGCCAATACAATGCTAATCAAGACAGAAATCTATTTGAGTATGGGAGGCCTTCTGACTTGCACATCAATGGCCAATACAATGCTAATCAAGACATAAGTCTATTTGAGTATGGGCGGCCTTCTGACTTGCATAGCTGGTTAGGGGTCAGGGTTGGCAGATGTGACATAAACAGAGGCTTGGAAAACACTCTCACTCTGGAGCTAACTAGCCCCCTTGCCTGATGGATGGTGAGAACAGCAGAGCCTAGGGCACTAGCCAAAACATCAGAAACGGAAGGGAAGCCATTGACACCAGCTGACCACAGTGATTTGAGTTAGCCTAGCCACATCCAGCATTATTCCCCAGTTGGGCCAACCTGGCCTAATCACTCTGCAACATTGTAAGCAATAGACTTTCAAGTTCAATGCAGCAACATTTTGACTACATATTTACACATATGTGCACAATCAGCGCTCATTACCAACATTTAACTATATATTCACATTAACATACACAATCAGCTGTCATCACTTCTACAATCTGCTGTAAGTGCTGTTCCTATGGAATATACAGAATCCAGTTCCTGCGAATCTCTGGTCACATTTTCATCAAATGATCAATGTATAATCTTGTCTTATGTGCCTACCTTCCCTCCCCCGCCTTCCTCCTCCTCCACCTCTTCCCTTTCCTGCTGCATGGAACCCCCTTCCACCCTCCTTCCTCAGCCCCTGAGTGATGTCATACAGAAGCATACCCAGCTACATGCAGTTCACTTAGGACCTTACTTAATACACATTGGTGAGTAACCCTGCACTCCTAGTCAACAGCAGTATAACCTGGGCTTCATTCACAGAAGCATATGCCATCTAGGCATATTTTCTGTAAGACATGTCACAGCCTTTGTGTTTAAGGACAGTAGGCAGCATGCAGAACTCTATTAGGGCCACAAGACTTTGCATAGAATGTGAAAAGACACTTGTTTGGTGAAAGCAGAAATGAGGTCAAAAGCAGTCTGGAACCCAAGCGATAGATAAGTCAATATTTAAAATCAATTAATTTATTATTTTAAGTGGATGGGTGTTTTGGCAGCCTCTATGTTTGTGCACATGTATGCTTTGTGCACACAGAAGCTGGAAGAGGGCATTAGATCCTCAAAACTGGAGTTACAGATGGTTGTAAGCAGTCATGTAGGTGTTGGGAGTCAGTTCTGGGTCCTCCGGAAGAGTAGCCAGCAGCCAATTAACTGCTGAGCCATCTCCTCAGCCCCAATAAGTTTTTTTTTTTTTTTTTTTTGGGGGGGGTCATTTTGCACACCTACTCAGGTTATCTTGGAATGTTACTCTAGGGTTAAAAGTGTCTGTAGTGAGTAGGCAAATCCATGAAAACAGAATTTGCAAGTAAAGAACAACTGCTTGTTGTAGGAATATGACTTCATCAGTGCAAAGCGCTTGTATGAACTACTGATACAAATGCGATTTACTCAAAAGCGATCACGTTTCCCATACAAATGTCATGGAAAGAAAAAAACTATGCTTGATACACTTTTTCTGTTACTGTGAGAAAGCAACTCCAACAAAAGCAGCTTACAGGAGTTCCAGGTCCCAGTCATCATGTTGGGGAAGGCAAGGCATCCGGAGCTTGCAGCAGCTGGTCATAGTCATTAGAGTATGGATGCAGGCACACCTGTGCTTAGCTCACGTTCTCCATTCTTACACAGTCCAGGACTCCCTGCTTGGGGAATGGTACTGTCCACAGTGCATGGCTCTACCTATTTTAATCAACACAACCAAGATAATCCCCCACAGGCAAATCTAGAAGCCTGTCTTCTAGGCCACTGCAAGTCCTAGCTAGTTGAAAAGTAAAACCATCACATACCTGGTAACATACCTGGCTTGGATGTTTCCCCAAATTCAAACACAGATAAATTTTAGATTAAGTCACAGAATATTCATACTCTGCTCAAACCACACGAGAATTTTTTTTTTTTTTCGAATTCTGGAACACGGTGAGGTCTTTTATGATCTATTTTTCTCCTGAAGGAACACTGAAGGAACACTCATCTCTCAGCTGGGCCTACTTCTCTCTCTCTCATTCTGCAAAGCTCAAGCTTAACATTGTCCCTTCAGGGCATTTTACAGACATTATAAGACGGGAAAATAATTACAACTGTCTGATCATTGATATCATTCTTGCCTATTTCCCCAACTAAGACTCACAGAGTCAGGAACTAACTCCACTCTCAACCGTGAACCATGATAATAGCTACAAGTGGTCCCAGGTGATGTGGCTGGTCAAGCTTATTTCTCCACTTTATGATGGTTCACAACTGACAAGTGTTCAGGAGAAACCAGACTTTGGGTTTTGAGATTTGATCTTTCTCAAGCAAGTAATCTGTGTAAGAGACTCTTGCCATTTAGAGCCAAGTCCACAAAATGCATGGGCTCTGTCCCACAGATTTACTAGGAGAGCAGAGGTAACAAATAAACACCAAGTCTAACTCACAGTGATTAAGAGCTGGGAAGCCAATAAAATAGGGCAATGTGTGTGGAGAGGGACAGGCTGGTGACAGAATCACCAAAGAAGTGATGCCACAGCTGTCACCAGACAAAGTAAAATGTGACCCTGGGTGATGTGTGAACAGACATGCTAGGGAAGAAAGACAGAGGGGACAAGTCACGCTGTGGTGCCAGAGTATCGGCATTGGCTGGAGCCTGTGTAGAAGGGAAGAAGCTACCCAGAGAGTGCCTCCAGCCTACAGGGAGCCACTGGTCAGCACTAGCAAGGCATTATCACTGGAGGAAGGAAAAACAGCCAGGGAGGAGGGCAGAGAAAGCTGAGGGCAGATCTTCAAGTGCTCATTGCTCTGTGAACAAGAGAAACTATCAGATAAAACACATGAATCTATCTGTGTTAAAGTCTCAGCAATGTGAGCTCATTGGTCAGCCTCAACAACCACAGCAAGCTGGAAATCCATTATTAGATGATACAACATAGACACAAAGTCACTAAGCAAGCATGAGGAGCCGTCAACTACCACAAGTTGATGCAAGCTGACCTAACTTCATGAACTTGACTACAGAGGGCAGAGGGCAGAGGGCAGAGGGCAGGACACCTCAAAATCCCCATGGAGAAAGGCTGTCTATCTCCAGGACTAAGCCTCATTTTTATTTGAACAGCTGGCTATCACAGGATGGAAGTAAAGCCGTATCTACACTGATGCTGTCTGCCACTCCATCTTCACAATGCACTCACTCACAGATGTAATGTCTATACAGCACCTGAGCCTAACACTGTCTCAATGACCTTGTCAAAATTTGGAGGGAAAAAAACCCCCTCAAGACCCAGGCTTTAAAGTTATTTTAAAATTAACTGTGAATAATTGTCCCCTAATATGAGTTTCTTGATTAATTGCTTAAGATAAGGTCTCCTTTCCTCTGTGGCCTCCAGGGCTCCCTCTAATTCCCACAATCACTTTTGTCTCCTTCTTCTAAGCCCTGGAAGGCTAAGAGAAAAATCAGAGATATACCAATCCCATCACTTGAGGATTAGCTGAAAGATAGCCCTGTGAATTCCACCCCTGACCACTATGTGAGTGATTACTCAGTAACTACCACTCATCAAGAGAAAACTCACTGTTTTCTGGGGCTCACTGGCCTCATCAGGAAGAGTCATAAACATCATTTAACACCTCAAGTCGAGATGCTGGCTACATATGAAAAGGAAGCACTAATTTTTACTGCATTTTGCTTTTCTGATATTTTTTCCTAAACAAAAATCAAAAGCTAAAATGAAAATAATTAGTCTTTTGATGGTCTTACTAACTAGAAAATTAGGACTCTATTTTTTTTTTAACTAGATTTGTCTTACAAAGTCAAATTTTTGCATAATTTAATGGAAAATTGGCAGGAATAGCTCTTCCATCTAATTTCAACAAAATTAGCACTCAGCCACCTGAAATGTTGGCAGCATTCCAGTATGTTTATCCAAAGCAGTAAGTTGAAAATAAAACTGACAACTGTGCCTAAACAAGTTAGTTTCTCTCTCCCCAACATTCCCCCCAAACACCCCACATTCAAAACTTTAAGAAATGAGTGAAAATTTCAAAAGTATACTTTATGAATAGATTCACAATTTTCCATTCTTCCTCTTACACATATTAACAGCAGACAGGATAAGAAAACCCCTATTTTCAATGCACAAAGAACTCTATTGTAATAGTTTGAATAAGAAATGTCTCCTCAAGCCCTCAAGGCCAAGGGTTGGCCTCTGCTGGTGGCAATATTGTGAGAGGTGTAGACTTTAGGGGGTCCAGGGCTGGGCCTTTGAAGCCTCTTTCAGCTTACTGTCTGAGGTGAGCAGCCTCTGCCTCACGTTCCTGGTCTGTCAGCTCCTCTGGACTATCACACCCTTCCGACCACGGAGGACTAGAGCCTAGGCAACTCCAACTAGCCTAAACAAGGCTGCTTTATGTTGTCTATGACAGACGTTCTGTCATTGTAAGGATCCCACTAATGCTGAAAACTGGTACTAGAAAAGTTTCATTGCGGCTGCAACTAAACTTAGCCACGAAGTTCTTAAGGGTTT
>CM052714.1:48128306-48208393 GCA_028551405.1 Uromys caudimaculatus | reverse complement strand
GAGGTAGTGCTGTTAGGAAGAAGTCAGGAACTTTTCTTGTACTGGGACAAGAGGAAGGATGGCATTGTGGCAGTTCAGAAATTACCTAGGCTCAAGACATAGCAGGTTCAATTGTATAAAAGGAGACAATAAAAGGATTTAAAAGACTTCCCACCATGCTCAGATGCCCAGGCACACATAGACCACTAGAACAGTGGTCTTACAATAATTGCTGGGTTGAGAACTGACTTCTGGGGAACAAACAATAAAGAGGAACTGAGAGGTCAATGCAACCACCCAAGGAAGAGTGGAGACAGCAGCCTGTGTTTACAGGTGGAAAGGCCAGACAGGCACTCAAGAGCCAAGGCTTTCTGGGTCTGCAATGTCTTTAAACATTTTAAATGAACTGTTGTGATAGTTAGCTTTAACCTTCACCTTGACAACAACCTAGAGTCACCTGTAGAGCAAGTCTCAGGGACAGATATCTACACTGGGTTGTGATACTGCTGTGTGTTGTAACATAACTGTCCAACAATTTTCCTGATGGACCTGTAAAGTGTAAAGCCATAAGCAAACAGGGCATGTCTGTTGTGGAGTGTCCTAGTTAGCTGATATGGGGGGACCTAGCCCACTGTGGGTGTTACATTCCCCAAGAAGGAAGTCCAGAACTGTGTAAGAATGGAGAAATCAGGTTGCACACAAGAAGCATGGATGTGTTTCTTTCTTTCAATGTCTGACTATGGGTCTGATGTGAGCAGCTAAGTTCCTGCCTTGATTCTCCTATGATGGGCTACGACCCGGAACTGTCGGGGAAAACAAGCTCTTTTCTATAAGGTGCTTTTTATAGGAATATTTTGTCACAGCAACAGAAATAAAAGGACAGCTCCAAGATTCACAAATGTAAAAACTACAGTGAAGAAACAAAACAAACAAATGAACAACCAAGGTTCTTGCCTATTAAAACGCTGCGTTTAGAACTCCACATCTCCTATGAGATGATGCTGCTGAGCAGAAAAGAACGTGGAACCAGCCCAAGGGGTCACACACTCCACAGTCACCCCAACCCCTCTTGGGATCTGGGTTGGCACTCCAAGTGTCACACAGACCTATTCAGGATTCTCTCAGGCAACAAGAAGCCAGGACTAGGTGGGCTTCCTCTGAGAAAGCACAACAATTTTAGAGAAGTGAAGCTTATTGTTTTGTGTTTACTGTCCCATCAGGATTTCAGATGGACCACACTCTTACTGCACAAGCAGTGTCACATTAGCCACAGAAATACATTTTGGCTAAAAACATACAATTTTCAGGAAAAAAAACCAAACAAACCACGAACTATCAGAGGGAATCCCTACATATATGCCAGAGAAATTTAAAGCTCATGAGTTAAAGTATATTTCATAAATGTTTACCTTAAATATTTTTTCAGATAAGTAATATTTGTAAGCACATTCTATACAGGAAAGCTACCAAAAAGAATTTATATACTGTTATAGATGACTGCTAGATTTCCTGGGACTCTTGAAAAGACTTCTTCCAAATCAGAATTATGAATTATAAGAACATAACTAATAGAACATTATAGAACTTAATGAAAATGTCAACCTGTCATCTCCTGAAACATCAGTGAAGTGGAGCACATGACTCTCTACTTGTGGAGAAAGAAACTGACCTTAGAAGAAACATTCCTGACTCCTTGAAGCTGTACTCTATTTGACACTTTGGGGGGACATGACAAGAAGTAGCTGAAATGAACTAATTACCCCCCCCAAGTGCTCTAAAGTAATATTTTTCTTAATTTAATAATGTAGGAGAATAGTGCTGGGCCCACCACAGTGGCATCTTTCTTCTCTGCTGCTGACACGTGTGCTCAATGCTTCTCTAGCACTGATAACTGTAAACACCAGCTGCTTTATTCAACCCTTCCCTTCAACACTGGTGTCTAGCTCAAGCACACAGTGAGTCCTTCTGCTAATCATTTCTAGTGATTATTTGAGAATTTGCTATTTTTCAGACCCAATGAATATAGTCCTAGGAAAAGGTATTCAGAGCCACTTGAACATTAATGAAGCAGGAAGGAGACCTAGGACACCCAGAATATAGTGTGACAATCAGAGAAGACACACTTCAGCTCTGGTCACACTGTTCAAAGTTCACACTGGCCTGATCACATGAGATCCCATTACAGATGGTTGTTAGGAATTGAACTCAGGACCTCTGGAAAAGCAGCCATCTCTCCAGCCCCCCCACCCATTCACTCTTAAACTCTTGATTATCAGTCCTACCCCAGTCTCCATCCGAAATTCTTTTCCATGGTCTTCTGTAGTGTATCTCCTCCCTCCTTCTTCCTCCTCTTTTCTTTGGCTCTTTTGCAAATGGTGATCATGTTGCCTCAGATTCCTGGAGTACCAGGATTACATGTTCACAGCATGAACTTCTACCCTCAATGTTTCATGTACTCCAGAACCCAAGCTGGCCTTGAACTCCTGACTTTCCCGCTTCAGCCTCCCAAGTGCTAAAAGGTGTGTCACTGCCCTTGGGTCTCATTTCTAATAGCAACTCAATATCTTGCTTATTCTCTAGCCAACAAGTACTAGATCACCCTTCCTCTGGTGGTTTGAATATGGATGGCCACCATAGACTCATGTGCTTGAATGCTTGGCCCACAGGGAATGACACTATTAGTAGGTATAGTCTTGTTGGAGGAAGTGTGTCACTGTGAGGCGGGCTTTGAGGTCTTGTATGCTCAAGCCCCACCCAGTGTGGAAGCCAGTTCCTTCTGTTGCCTTCAGATCAAGATGAAGAACTCTTAGCTCCTCCAGCACCCAGTCTGCCCACATGCTGTTATGTTCCTCTCCATGATAATGGAGACTAAATAAACTTCTCTGTAAGCAACCTCCAATAAAATGTTTTCCTTTATAAGAGTTGCCATGGTAATGGTGTCTCTTCACAGCAATGAAACCCTAAGAATTCTTTCTTGAATTCTCTAATAGTATGTTTTTAAGTTCAACACAACAAACATTTACTGTAGTCCACGCCAAGCAATCAGGGAGGGGCCAAAGAGAGAAAATACACTAAAGCCAGCAATGATTCCATCTGGTAGGCAAAACACAGCCAGTTTGAAAGATTCTTCAGAAAAAGCCTAGTTATCTTCCAGTAAGTCTGTTCAGCCTCGGGAGCTAAGGGTGAGCCTCACAGCACAGCCCAGTGCTGGAACCTGGACATGATGTTCATTCCTTTCCTCCAGCCTCCCTGCACTCCGGCAGCCCGCATTACTTAATGTCTTCAGTTTTCCATGAAATTCTAGTTACATTTTGTACTGACTACAATGCCTTTCTCTCCATACATGGTTGTGAAAACTTCATTTATTTTATGAGAAATACCCCAAACAGTTTGTATGAAGCCCCACTTACAATCAAATCTGAGCTGTGGCCGTCACAAATCCCCACAGTAACCACTAACTTTATGAGAACACTCGAGCATACAGTTACTTGTCTGCATTGTCCTAGATTAGTAAATTCGAAGTCATCAAGAGCAAAGCCTGGGTTTTAATTCATCTTTGTTTTCTGAACCTTTCAGCTTAGATCTATAAATATTTACAAGATAGTCATTGTATTATGGTGTCCCATTAAGCATATACTGGGTGCTGAAATATCTACTAGATTCAGCTGAATTTAGACCATATCATCTGAGAATTTTCGGGAAGAGATGCTTGGGAAGAGAATGTTTTCAGACAATGTGAGTTTGGCTGAAGACATGATTTCAGGCTGACATTCCTTTATTCTATGTTCTCATGGTATGGAGCCGCTGTCTTCTTCCTGTCCCCTGTCCTCTTCCCCACCTCCCACCCCAAGCCCCACATTCTGAGCTGCACTCCTTCTCCTAAGCTCTGGTGTCTTCTCATTTCCCAATAATGTGCCTCAGGAAGGTCAATTTGAGTAAGAAGCAGTCTCAGCTCAGTGACATTCTTGCATGACCCCTGAAGCTTTCTTTTATGAACGATATGTGATAAGCCAGACTTGCGGGAAGTAGAGATATTTGAAAAAAAAAAAAAAAAAACCTAATACTGAAGAAAATATTTCTATCACAGGAAACTATCCAGCAGAAGAGTGTACAAACATCATAAAATGAAGATCTCCCTCCAAAAGCAAAGTCCAACATTGCCTAAGAGGTTTTTGCTTAGGCTAGTTTTTGTAAACGTGTGTTGTAGAGATTTTAGGCACTTACTAATGGCTTCTCACTTATGCTACCTAAGAGATCAGTACATTTACCACTGGTATGTGGATCTCACTACAAATAATCCCATTGCCAGCTGTGCTGGTTTAAATGCCCTGCAGTCTTGGGCATTTAAATGTTGGTTCCTAGTTGGTGGTACTGTTTGGGAAGGCTCAGAAGGTGTGGCCTTGTTGGAGGAAGTGTGTCACTGGAGGTCAACTTGAGTGTTTAAAGACTCTGCCACTGCTAGTTCAGTCTTTCCTCTTTGTGCTTGAGGCTTAAGATGTGAGCTGTCAGCTGCTGCCTGTTGCCACAGTGGACTCTTACCCCTCTGGAACTGTAAGCCCAAGTAAACTCTTCCTTGTGTAAGTTGCCTTGGTCATGTGTTTTACCACAGCAACAGAAAAGTAACTAAGACACAAGCCTTGGTGCGCGCTGTCCTTCCCTGGGCATGGCACCTCTACTGCTTCCTATTCTTTATGGAGTTCCATGCCTCGCAGCTCCCGAATGTTTATTTCTAACTCGTACTATGAGAAGTACAATGTGCCTTGGTGTGCATTTGCATTCCTTCATAATTGCCGTGCCTTTAAGCCTCTTCCAGTATCTTTTAATATTGAGAATTTTGTTGTATCACTTCTTTGACAGTTTTATGTCCTTGAGTTTCATTGGGTCCTCTTCCTGGACATCCTTTTAGTTGGCTAAAGGACCATATAAATTAATTCTGTGTTTTCGCATACTGTGTTCCGTTAGTCTTCTCTTTATGCCGAAGGCTCAGAAATTTCCTAATTTTGTCTACAAACTCCTCTGTAGAATGTTTCCAGCTCCAGCTTTTGTCTCTTGCTCTTTTATTCTTGCTCCTACTTCTACTTTTATCTCTCTGAAGCTTTGTGTACGTATGACATGGTAACCCGCTGAAATCTTTACCTTTTCTCAACTCTAACTCACTGACATTTGTTCCTTAATCATATAATGTTTTAAACTGTTACAGTAAATCTGATTTATCGCTCTAACTAGAGATGGCATTTCATAGCTTTTGAAAGGTTCTCTGTGGAGGGAAAGAGGAAGTGGGGGAGAGAAAAAAAGGAATAAGGAAGACAGTGAGGGAGGGGGAAGGTAAAGCAGAAAGGGAGGGAGAGAGGGAAGAAGGATTGATTTTCTTGTTTGGCTTGGGGTCTCAAGGTGTTACTTGGGCTGATCTTGAAGCTCGCACTAAAAGGCTTCTTCCACTTTAGCCTCCCTAGTAGCAGGAAGACAAGCACGGCTTATTCTTCAGGAAAAGTAATTTTGTAGTGTTCCATGTGCAAAGCCTTCTAAGAGATGGACACAAAACGATCACGTTTACAGAATACATCTTACTTTGCTATCTTGTTTGGATTTACTTATAATTTTAATTCCATGATTAGGGTCATGTCACCTGCTCATCTTGAAGTACAACTGCCACACTAGTCAAAGACACCAAGATCTTGAAAGTTCTCATTACCCATTAACAGGCCTTGCTGCTTCCATGTGGGAGAGCCTGCAGCTGGCATGCAGAGATCCAAGCTCTAAGACCCTGTTCCTCCTACAAGTGCAGAAGCCTGTAGCTCCGACTCACAGCAGTACTAGCTGAAGCAGGCAGCGGCCATCTTTCTTTCTGGTCCTCCCTCTCTGACTGGTTCCTGTCTAGTCCTACCTTGCTCCTGTGCTTTCCGTGAGCTGCACTGCAGCCTCAGGTCTACTGACACTGTCCTCTGTCTGTGCAACTATAGTTTGACACTGAGTTGTGATCATCTTAAGCCTGCTCCCTTATTTCCTCCTAGGCCCTACTTAATTCTCACTTACCAGAGGCCGTCCTGCATAGCCTGACACGCACGGTAGCCCATTACTCACTGGCACTTTCATCTAGTTTTTGTTCTCATTCTTCTCCCTTTCTTCCTCCCCTTCTCCTTCCCCTTCCTCTTTCTTTTCTTTTTCTCTCCTTCCTATCTTTCCAGTTGTACCCAAGGCTAGCCCCCAAACTCTCTATGGAGCAGAAAACAACCCTGAATTCCTGATCCTCCTGGCTCTACCTTCCAAGTAGTAGGATTACAGGTCTGTGACACTATGCCCCAAATGTTACTTTTTCAACATCTGTCACCTGCCAGTAATGCTCATCATTTTCTCTAGCACGCAAGCTTTGTTAAGGAAGAGACTGACTTTGCCCACAGAGTACTTAGAGCTCCGAACACTGCGCCTGCCTCTGAGGAGCCACTGAGTGAGTGTCTGTGAAACAAGAGCACTGCCCAGTTAGCAGCCCCTTGCTGCCGGCAGCTCGAGGCCAGTAGCACACTGCTACTCATGCACTCGACATTCAACAGCAAATCACCCTCTCAAGAGCATCACACATAAGAAGGAATGATAACTGTGGCAACTCTTAAAAGACACATGTGCGTCACTTCTCATTAGAGAAAAGCCCTGAGACAAGGCATTTATTTCTACTTGAATAATGTTTTCAGATTTACTTAGAAATTCTCAAGATATCATTCTCTGAACCACAAAAGCTATAATAAGCTGCACAGGAGAACCTTATAACTTTCCAAGTGTCTAATTCTTATGGGCTACTCTGCAATCCTGAGCTGTCAAAATCTATACTTTCTCACACAGTATCCATCTGTATGCCATCAAGAGTATCTGAAAGGCAGTGTTCTGTGCTCAGCAAATGTCTCTGGGACTCTCCTGCAAACCAATGACACTCATTCTGCAACTCTGGTCTGTGGTGCAGGCAATGACAGCTACGTTGTGACAGCTGCCAGGCAGTGACTATGAGAAGCATCTGGATTTCAGAAATGCCGAGAGGAAGAAGTACTTCCTTGTAATCTGTAACAGTAAAAGGGACGGCTTACAGCGCACTCACTAGTTTGTGCTGGATAGTAATATGTATTGTCTCTTCCCTCCCTTTGAGGATTATTAGTAGAGTCACTCCTAAAGACCTAGAAAAGGTAGCACTAATGTGCACATGAGTGTGTGTGCGTGTGTGCAAACACCAAGGACATTTTACTGACAGCACTGTTCACACAGGAGGAGGGAATGAACACACTTCTGGCCTCAGTTCTTCTCTCTACTCCCAAATGAGGTGTCATCGGAGCTGGCAACCACACTTGGCCCCTGGTCAGGCATGTCTAGTCCCCGCAGCAGGTGCCATAGCACTAGCATGCTGGGAAATGTGTGAGGCGTGCCTGGCACAAGGAGCTTGTCCCACCACACACCTACAATCTGGAATTCTTCCCGTGTGGTTGGTCACTTGTATTTTCAGGGAAATGACATTTTATGAAGCCAGATGCCTGTAGTGTTTGTACCCTCACTTTCTGGAACAGTGTGTAAATACCATGAAGTACTAAGAGGTGGGGACAGGCCTGAAGACTACCACCCTTATTTCAGAGGTACCAGCCATCTTGGTTTGCTGTAAATCACACTGCCCCTTGTTTTATGCAAGTTTCAAACACAAAGGAGTTAAGCAGAACTGGGATCTCTTCCGGTCTTGCTCCTTCAGTACCAAGTACAGTCTTAGTCTCCATCAACACCAGTTACACATTTGTACTTCGGGGCAGAGAACAACACTAACATTTGGAATTGCACACACGCTGGAGAATACACACATGCTTTTGCTGCACTGGCAATTCTGGCTGCACATTTATGATACATAAACCCTGATGGGCACTCCGTCAATTGTCCTCCTCCACCTTCCCACGTCTGCGCTGTCTCTTAACAGAAAATCTTTAGCCAGGACTTCAGTACTTCAACTGCTGACGATGCTAGTCTCCTCTTGGTCGGTGGGATGCAAGCATGGTCAGTCTGCCTATACTCAAGGAGCTGTGTGCGTCCCAAGCAGAAAAGGAATTTACCATTCGAGTTGAAAACTGCTACCACCCCAGTGCCGTCTACTCTGTAAACTCTCTAAACAGGGCTAAGGGCCGTGCTAACACGGAGACTGTTTACTTTTCAAAAGGACAAAATTTCATGAGAAAGGGAAGAAGTTCAGAGTGAAGAGGAATGAGATCAATAAGAAAATACTGCGGATAACTGCACGATGTTTCGTATTATTTCCTCAAAAATAATTTATATTCTTCATATTGAATATGTCTCTAAGTAAGTTTCTAATACTTGTGGTGTCCGAACACTAAATAAAGCCCAAATCCATAGAGATTTTGTATCTCCATATAAAGTAAGATAATTTTCTTGAATAATAAACATGTAAGTATGTTCTGAATCCATACTTATAAAATCCACACTGCTCAAACACCGAGTATGCTCCTGTGACTTCATCAACTGCAGTGGATTATAAGCAACCTATTCTTTTTCCTGTCTTCTTCCTGAAGCCACAGCCATACAGGCAAACTCTGAGCAGAGAGGGACTGCACAACCATTTCTATAGACGCAGTACCAGACGCACACCAACGGCTCCCACAATGCCCGTGGGGCAGCTGCAGGACGCACACACTACTTACGCTCATTACTTACTGCCTAACACTGACTTATACCACCAAATAGAAGTACACGCAATGTTATCATAACCTCAGATTCACCAACATGGGGTTTGTGGGGGCTGGAGAGGTGACTCAAAAGTTTAGAGTCCTTGCGGGTACCTTAACTATTGCATGAGTTATTAGGTAAAGGAGTCACACATATACTTAATAAAGCAAAAGTAACCGAAACTCGACAAGTCGGCAAGTCCTCTAACCTCAAAGAGTCTTAAGGATATCAGATGGCAATAACCACACAGCTCAAACCAATTCTTGGTATAGTCAGTGTATGCACCTCAGATTTGGCAGATAAAAAACATTTGATTTTCTGATGCCAATGTTTATGTAATAGGGACAAAAAGGGATGCCAGTATTAAGTGCATCTATAGTGTTGCTATAGAAAAATTCGTCACGAGTTCCTTCCTCTGTTTCTTAGGGAATACATGGCTGTGCTGGTAAAACGCACTTCCTCTATTCACTCATGCTTCTCCTCTCCCTTAGTTCTAGATAAACTGAACTCTGGGCTACACAACACAGGCTCCTTTAAGGAACAAAGGAGGGAGCCTGTGCTGCAGGCGTGGGACCACGCCTCTCACTCTCAGCTATAGAAGCAGTGAGCACACATCTTACTTTTTGTTCCAGATCACTGTGTTAAGTGGATAGGAAAATCAGTGTGTTTTCTGAAATCCAGCAACAGAGTTGGAAGATGTGATGGTTTAAAGCCTAGCACGGCTGAGCAGGAATCAGTTATACATAATTAGAGAACCTATAATCAGCCTTCTGTATCCATGGGTTATCAGAGTCTTTGGATTCAACAACTACAGATCACAAATATTTGTGAGATTGAGGGGATGGATCAGAGTGTAACAGGCTTCTGGCATAAAAACAAAGGTCTCCCTCTGACTTTGACTCTCAGAACTCACATAAAAATGTAGGTGTGTTGGCATGCACTTGATTAATCCTAGCTCTGGGGAGGTAGAGACAGACAGATTTCCTAGTCAGCCAGTCTAGTTGAAAAGGCAAGTTCCAGATTCCAGTGAGTCTCTTTCTCAAAAAGCAAGCTTGGGGTGGAGAAAGGCCAAGCGATAGTCCAGCTGTTAAGGGTCATTGTTCTGTCAGAGGACTGGAGTCTGATCCCAGCTCCCACGTGGGGAGGCTCACAACTCCCCGTAACTCCAGTTCCAGGGCACCTGACATCCTCTTCTGACCTCTCTGGGCTCCAGGATGTATGCAATGCACATAAACTCACTTAGGTATCCCACCCCACAATACAAGCCACACACAGTCCTAAGAACCAGGGTCCACACAGTGCTCCTGAAGTTTCTGACTGAACTGGTGAAATAATACACATTTTCCAAGTGTATTAATGAACATCAACGAACAGAAAAGCTCTCTAACACAAATGAAGAGATCCTTGAATTTTAATTCTTATACCACTTGTCTCTACAAAACATTTTCTTATACTAAGAATTAAATCTTGAGCAAAATTAAAGAGTTGAAAGAGAATAGTCTAGAAGGTGAAATTCTCCTTAAGATACAACTGTGCATTTCGAAACAAACAGAGTTGTTACATTTAAATTCAAGTGTGAAAATTTGGCTTTTACCATAGTAAATATTCTCCCCCAACAAGCCATTCTACATAGGACAAGCAAATCCAAGACACTAAAAAGCAACAAAATCTTTTCATAAGAATATGCCTTCAATTCTGCAGCTTGCCTAATTTATAATATGCCTGCTTTTCCAGGTGTCAGACATCAAGAAAGCTTGATATTAAAAAAAAAAAATCAGTTCTCTGAACTGAAAAAGAAATTACTAAATGGGGGCTGGTGAGATGGCTCACTGGGTGAAGGCACTCGCTGCCAAGCCTGAATTGAAGACCTGAGTTTGATTCCTGGGACCCACAGAGTGGGAAGAAAGAATCAACTCCAGAAAATTGTCCTTTGACTTCCATGTCTTCCATGTGCTGTGGCACATGAGTCTACCTGCTCTCGTCTCTCTAAATGAACAGGCAATAAAAATAATCTTAACAAAGAAATTACTAAATAGGAACTATTTGCCCCAACACACACACATATTCACATGCACAGGGACACATGCACAGGCACGAGCACACACACATACCTACACCTATTTGTATATCTTGCTAAGATAAAGTTGGTTCATGTCACACTATTTCCTACATACCTGTGAGTAAAGAAAAACCCAACATATGTATCATACCGGTTTAAACTGACCACAGGCTAGCTCATGGCTGTGAACACAAGCAAGGTCCTACAGACTTAAAAGACTCAGTGAGGATTGTAGCAACTATTATTCTAACTCTATAAATAAAACCTACAACATAATTTGAAAATATATTCATAAATAGATTACAATAGTGTTTTGATAAAGATAAAATTCATTTATGCAAATCCCTCCCTCCTAGATGTCCAACAATGCAAAATGATGCAGAATACAAGTGAGTTTGTTGCACTCTAACTATTTTAATTAGACCATTCAATGAATCTTTAGTACTAAGTCCTGGGACACAGCCGGGAATAAAGAGATATAAATTCCGGGAATTTATATTCCAGAGGAAATAGAGAAAACAATTAAGAGTAGCTTCTATTTCTGTAGTTCTTTCTATTGCGGAAGGTCAAAAGTCTTTAAATCAGTATACTATCATTTTGTATACCTAAAGCATACACAAATAAATTTTACTTTTATTTTCGTTTGAGTCAGGGTCTCAAGAGTGTAGCCTGGGGTAGCCCAGAACTTTCCTTGTGGATCAGGCTGGCCTTAGACTTACAGAGATCTGCCTGCCTCTGGCTCTCCAGTCCTGGGATTAAAGATAAACACTATCATTTTTGGCTCACAAAATGAATGATGTTTTGATTTTTGTTTTCATTTTATAAATCAAGTTTGGGGGCAGGAAAGATGGCTCAGCAGTTAAGAGAACTGGGTGCTTTCTCAGAGGACTCAGGTTTGACTCCCAGCACCCACATGGTAGCACAAGGCTGGTTGTCACTCTAGTCCCGGGGATCTTCTTCCAGCCTCCACAGCCATGGCACACTGTGTGTCCAGACACACATGCAGGGAGAACACCCATACACATACAAACAAATACAGTTCTTAAAAGAATCAAGTTTTGATTAGTCACTTTAAATAAATCCCAAAGAGTCAATAAAACATGCATTCTTAATTAAAAATTCAAAAATCAAAAGAAAACAAGAAAATGAAGTCCAGAATTAGAGGACAGTGTCTTCCCTGAGATTCTTTAGCAGACACTTTTGTTTGTTTAATGTGTGTGGGTGTTTTGTCTGCACATATGCTTGTGCACCATGTATATACAGTGCCTATGGAGGCCAGAAAGGGTGTCAGATCCACTGAGACTAGAGATATAGATGGTGCTAGCCACCACGTGGGTGCTGGGAAGTGAACGTGGTTCCTCTGGAAGAGCAGCCAGTGCTCTGGACTTGTTGAAGCATGTCTCCAAGTCTGGAAGCTGGCAGATTTATACAGCTTCCACTCTGAATAACAATGCCTCTTTGCTGGCCAGTCTAGCAGAATCAAAGCTGCAGGATTACCATGACACAGGGCAACAACAGGAGACTCCAGGAGTGCCAGTGACCGTCCAGTATTGATGATGCAGCAGAGGCCAAGGCCTTGAACCAGACTAATGACTCACAGCAATGGAACATTTGCAAGTAAAGATGTTGGGGCAAAAGGGTATATATTGTGTGACATACTGCAGCTTCCATGGCCAGATTTTATTTATTTATTTGTTTGTTTGTTTGTTTTTTCATGATCAGGGGGAGGTTTTATAAGGGTGGAGGGCAGATATTAAGGGGTATAGGGAGATGAGTGAGATTGGAGTACATGATGTAAAGCTAACAAAGAATCAATTAAAAGTGTTTTTAAAATGTCCCTTTACAAGCAAGATCACCTTATAAGTGTGACTGTGACTGTTAGGATGGGGTGGCGGTTCTCTGAGATATAGTTCACTATGCAGTCCTTCCTTGCTGGCCAAGAACTTGCTATAGAGACCAATCTGGCCATGAACTTGGAGCAAACCAATGAACAGAAAAGTAAAGGCTGCAAGCGACTCTTCCCCGTAGGACTGGGGTTAGAACCCAGGTCCTGTGCATGTTGAGCAAGTGTTCTAACATTGTACTATGTCACATGGCCCTGCAACCAACTTTATAAGGTTGAATTTAGAGATACTTTACACATTTGTTTTACACATCTGTTCTTAAGACAATGGAAAACCACTCTATAAATTAGCTCTTGGTAGATACCTAAGTTTCTGTGATAACCTCATCTAAAGCCAGTACTATGGCCTGCGGTACTGCTGGGAAGTGGGAAGAAGTTGGGTGCAGCAGAAACAGGGTTACAATGTGTTTCTAGTGTTCATGAGCTAACAGTGTGACAACCACCAGTGAGAAGGACTTGTGAGAAGATGGCCAACATGTAGGGAGATGTTCACAGTAAGTGAGAAGGGAAGACTGTGGACACTGGCGATGAGGCGCTCAGGAAGTTCCATGGCCGCCATGTAACACACAGACAAAACAATTTGTCTTCACCAACCTACCCTTTCCACACTTAACCATCCAAAAGCACTTGAAATTAATTTTGCCCTCTTGAATTTCAAAGATGAATAGGTAACATTCTGTGACAAGGAGCAGATCTGTTTCCTCATCTAGTTACTGTTTTAATTGATAGGCCATTTTATCTTTGGGTCTGCAATATTTATGTACACTGCCATTGGTTATGTGTGTGTGTGATGTTAAACCTAACAAAAATATACCATAATTTTCTTTCTGGTATTGTTAATACTAAAATGTTCTCATAAGTCTGAGATAATATTAATTTTCTCCATGACAAAAAAGTAGTAAAGTTTTAAAAATATACTTTACTAATCTGAAATGTGATAATCAAAATTCTTATTTTACATATATTAAGTTCAAATTCAGATTCCAAAAAGGAAAACAGAAAAAAGATAGTAAAATAAATAGATTAGTAGCTAATTTAAAAGATACTTTATTTTGCAACTGACATGAATAGCTATTGAGATTTTAAGAGTCCTTATGGAAGATGTATTACCACAAAGGTATTGTAGGGTCATTTTAATCCAGCAACATGACTGCTCTGGCTGGAATATACATTCATCCTTAGTACACACCTTTAATCCCAAACAATGTAGGTAAGATTAGTTTGTAGAAGAAAACAGCTATGTTTGAAAGTGACATCTAATTGAGAGGCAAAGTGATGAATCAAAGACAGATTTGACAGAGTGAGTCAGAGATAGGATCTGTCCAATTCTCATGAGAACAGGCAGGAAAGAGAGTATACTTAAAAGCAGGCAGAGAGAAGGCAGTTTTTTCCCTAGTCAGTTTTACAGCTAGGCTGCAGAGAGAACAAGCTAGACAGAGGTGAAGACAGAATGAACCAGAGAATGAGAAGAAGCCAAAAGAATAGAACAAATTGCCAGAGTTAGTTTGAGGCCAAGCAGAGCAATTCAGTGAGAGCCTAAGAGAATCTGCAAGATTGAATCAGTCAGCTTGGAGAGGAGTTTGAGCCAGAAGAGCTAAGTTGAACCAGCCAACCAGAGTTTAGAATTCAGAGCTAGAAAGGATGAGCTTATTCAGCAGCAAGCCTCTGGGGTGACAATTACATCAGGCCAACAAAAGTTACTTTTACAAGGCAGTTTGTTTGTTTCATTTTGAGGCAGGGTCCCTGTGGGTGGCCAGGGCTGATCGTGAATTCCTGAGCTTTTTGCTGCTCTCTCCAAAGTGCTGGGATTAAGGTCTGTGCCACCACACTTGGCTACCTTGTACATATGTATGGGTGAGGGGGGGGGGAGGGAAGGAGAGAGAGAGAGAGAGAGAGAGAGAGAGAGAGAGAGAGAGAGAGAGATGTATGTCCATGAGTGTGGTGATACACACGTCAGTGTACAGAGGCTAAAGGACAACTCTGTTCGTCAACCAAGTTTTTCATACAAGGATTTCTCTCTCACTGGCCTGGAGCTAGCCAAGTACTAGGTTAGCTGGGCAATGAGCCTGCTCTCTCTCTCTCTACGGCTGAATTACAAACATGTACTACTTTCCTCTTCCTTGATGTGCTTTTAATGTGGGTTCTGGGGAATGCAACTCAACTCTTCATGCTTGTAAGGCAAACCTACTAAACCCTAAAATCTTTTTTTTTTTTTTTTTTTTAATTGCTACAACACAAGCACTCTGCAATTTTCTTTATAATTCAAGATGCCTAACAACTCTTTTCTTATTGGGATGGTAAAATGACAACTCGCACCATCACCCAAATAATGGGTACTCACAAAGTATATCATAGTGGCTCATCCACTGGTCCTCCATTTTAAAAAAGTTGCTGAAGGCACTGAGGCATTAGTAAAGTGAGGGAGCTATGAACGTATATAAGTCACTGCGCACCTTGGCTTCAGTACATAGAGAACCTAAGTGAAAGCATGACAGCATTGAGTTCAGATCCACAGAGCCCACGTGAATCCAACAGTGAGATGGGAGGAAAAGACTGGAAAATTCCAGGAAGCTTGTGCCAGTTAGCCTGATATCCACATTGGCAAATGACAAGATTCCCTGTTTCAAATAAGTTGGTAGGTGAAGATCAACAATTGAGGTTATCTTCTGACCTCCATACTTGGCACTCGCTCACACGGTACACTAACATACTGGAACACAACCAGGAAAGAGACAGCCTGTCAGAGACCTGGACTAACTAAACTAAACTAACCAGACCCTTATCCTAATACTGGGAGGAAACGTGTCAGGTGCCAATACTTTTTGTGTTCCAAGGTTAATTAAGTTTGGTATCCTATATATTTGACCAAGAGAATTTAAAAATAATTACTTATATATAGTTTGAATATTAAGACGTCTAGGTACTTTTCATTCTTAAAATCCTAAAAAAAAAAAGAAGAGAAGGTATCAGAAAACTAAACTGACATGATTATCCCAAAGTAGAATCTTTGCTGACACAGAATTTGTGACGGGAACAGAGTTTTGCAAATATCTGGGTGTATGAGAACCAAGCTGATGTGGCAGCCGGAAGACAAAGGCTTTTTCTGGAGTGAGGACAGCCGTGTGCAAACAGGAATATGTACACTAACTACAAATGATACAAATAAGGCAACACAAAAAGGCAGAAAAAACGATGAGGCTTGAAAAATCAGAGGTTTTTTTTTAAAAAAAAAAAAGACCTACTGTGTAATTTTTCTGTAATGCACAAATTAAAACCTGTTTTTAAAAATGAGATCGTCAAGGAATTGCCATCAGTTGCTGGGTCTCTACCGCACAGTGCATCTCTTCTTTCTTTTGGACAGTGCTCTGGGGACAGCTCGGGACCTCACTCATGCCAACCAGGCATTCCAGCAATGAGCTACTCCCCCAGACCAACAGGGAGTTCTTAATTTTTGTCCAAAACCACAAATTTAGTGTTGACTGAGAAAGGTTAAAGGAAAACTGGCAGACATACCCATGTCAAGGTATGTAAGTGGCCTATGCACTTGACTCCTGTGTTTGCTATGGTTTGATGTGCCAATCACAGGACTTGAAGGCAAAGCTCGTGGGGAACTGCAATTCATAAATGAGAGGAGAGCACAGAGACTAAGTCAGACTAGCTACATTGCAGAAAAAGCTTTGGACCAGCTACATTACAAAAAAAACCCTTAGCCTACTCAGGCACCTTGTAAAATCGAAACACATGATCCTATCGGAGCATGGTGAGTTTCTGCAGTGGCTCTGTACTAATGAAGTTTTCTGTCCTGGTAGCAAAAAGAAAACAATCAGTCAATTCCACCAAAAGGAACTGCTGTCTTCCTGCTTCATCTTCACCTCCAGCCCTGCACCCAGTGAGGGTGGTGAGCAACAGAATCCATCCAACACCAGTATCCATCCAACACCATATCTTCAGAGTTACTCCTGTTAGTAGAAAAGATGCCGAGTGCTTCCTTTTTAGCAACAACCAACGCTCTGAGACGCTGTTGAGAAAGGACAGCGTACACACTGCTGGTGCACAGCCTCACTGTCTTGGCAGTTCTGTGTGTGGAGGACGGGAGTCACAGGCAAAGCGTCCTTTCCTTTAGAACACTCTTTATGTTCAAGTGAAAACAGACCGTTCTGTTATTACTTCTCATAGCGTCATGAAAGTTTCTTATTCAGGATATCAGCCTTGCTTTTTGTATAAAAAGTCAATCATGTGGAAAAATTTAATTCTTTCTCCATTTATTCAATACAACAGCTGATCAGCTACAGCAATATTTGTACAGGGAGTCAATTGGGGAAGAAAGTCCATTTTTGTTTGCACTTAAGGCATGCTTTGTATTTAACAGAGCGTTTATCATCATGCATCGACCACTCTAATTCAGAACGAACATCAAAGCAACTGCAAGAGGGAAGAAGTGACTGTTTTGTTTTTGTTTGCTTTAGAGCCAACACTGTAATACTGACTTCAAAAATAAAATGAGTCCAGAACACTAATGATTAAGTTCATTTTGAGCTCCTTTAAACATAAAGATGTGGCAAATCCAAGAAGAAAGACATGAGTACAGCTCTGAGAGGATGACACTATATACAGCACATGACGACAGGCAAAGCTCCATGTGTGGCCCGTAAGCCTATTTTCAAGACACACACAAAACCTGCAACAATGTGGTAAAGTTCTGTACATCCTTTATGTTATTATTTGAGATAAAACAAGGCATTTTGAAATTCTACCTGCAACCTGTTCTTATTATGACTTTCTTAAAGATATTCCATACCAAGGAGCGAGTGTCACCCAGATACTCCATACCAAGGAAGGAGTGTCACCCAGATACTCCATACCGAGGAGTGTCACCACCCTTCACCTTGAGTCCAAGCTTCTGATGGCTATGACTGTGTAAATACAGATGCTCATACTTTGACAACTTTTGCTTAGTCATGTAAAAAAATAAAAATTAGTACAGTATGAAAACATTAACTTACACAGATTTTCATATATCAAGAGAAACAGTGCATGCAATAGTTTAAATGCATAAGCTGCAGGGTATGGAAGCACAAGGTCGTCCAGCAAGGCACTCAATCTACTTTTGGGGTCTTTCAAGTGAGATAACTGGGATAAAATGAACCTAAATGCCTTCTAAATATTCTGAAGAGGAGCATTATTACTTTATAATTTGGAAATACAATACTTTTTACATATACCAGATGTAAAACTGACAGTGGATAGTCTAAACACTAAAAATCACTATTAAGCCACAACCAAGAGACCGCTATCTAGTTTAGGAATGTGTTATTTAAGCGTGAATGGGTACTTCTTTTGGGGGGAGCAGGGTCTCTCTGATGAGCCCTGGCTGGCCTGTATGTTTTTGTTCTTAATCAATAATCCAGTCTCAGTGTGTTGTCTCCCCTGCACTTACTAAGACAGCATCATGTCCCACAATATGAATCAGAACACACTGGTTTACAATGACTTGAAGATATAAAAAGATATCCAGGTATCAGTTTGATGTCTGGAATATAACTTAATTATCATTTATTTCACAGAGGAAAAAGTTTGCAGAAATTAAGGTTAACATTATATAATAAAAATTACACGGTTCCAAAGGGGAGACCTGGAAAGGGGGAAACATTTGAAATGTAAGTAAAATATAAAAAAATTACAATATGTATAATATCAGTGCTCAAATACAAATCTAGCCTAAAACTTTAAATAATTAACAATAGAGTTCAATGTTTATTTAGTGAACAGAAAAAATATTCAAAATGAAGAAATATTCAATTATAAGCTTAAGAAATGTGGCATTGATGGGGTAAAGGGCAAGCAGTTTTGAAACCAATATGTAAACTGAATGCTAAGAGGGACGAGGTATTGTCTTGAAGGCCATAAAGGAAAACAAGCAGGGATATAACGGATTTGAACACAAGCCTGACTATATTTTTGTGATTTTTTTTTTTATACCCACACCCATTCAATACACGCGTTAACTCACATGACTTTCTCCAATGAAACAATGGTTTCCCTCAGTGCATGTAAATCTTTTACATAAAATGTCTGGGCTGCTACCAAACAGTTACATCTCCACTTGGTATTGTTTTCTTTCTCTGCGTGTAAAAAACAGTGGTCCAGCAGAATGCGAAGGAAGGAGCAGGGGTCTTGCTGAGTTTGCCTTTTGGTTATAGGGCAGTGTTCGAATGAGAAAGAGGACTCAGTTTTAAACTGTAGTTTCTGTAACCCTCCGTCTTCTAAATTTCCTTTAAAATATTAATGAACTGGCACCAGCTTAGTTGCTGAAAATTCAAGGAATTAAAATATAAACATTTAAACAAGAGATTATAAATCTTTTCTCTAAAATATTCTCTATAGTAAGACCTTCCAGCCTGAAGATCATCCAGAGCAAATAAGTAGCTTCCTTTTTCACACTTAGACGAAAACTTACATACGCATCTAAGTGGAGCTAAACCACCATGAGACAATGCCTACCCTTACTATGATTGCTATATTTTATTAACTTTTGAAAATCTGGTTTTAACCTACTAAACTGATTTAATGACCATTAATGGGTCATGACCTGAAGTTTGAAAAACACTGCTCAGTACACCTCAGAAGGTTTAAAAGGACTGACAGGTCAAAGGGAGTTGATACAGTACTTAGCTTTGCTTTGAACAAAAATATTTTGGATGTGTAATAGATTCCTAAAAAGTCAGACTTTTGAGACACAAGGGCATTAAGCTCAACCTCAGTAGGCTGAACCCCACACTATGTATTTTAGCGATTGGCACGGAAAGGGCAGGAAAGCTTCCAAATACAGACTGCCCTCACCCTCCACTTCAAAGGCAACTTAATTACGTTTTTAACTAATGAGATTTCCAAGAGGCACGGTAGGCATTATTAGCAAGAGCACAGAAGAATTAAGCAATATGTAATATTGAAGACAGCCTCTGGCTTGGAAAGGAGCTCCTGAGAATTACCCAGGGTTCCAACCTCCCAAGAGAACACCGCTAATACCCTCCAGATTGGCTGGCCTAGCCCCTAACCACCTCAAGAAAATGTTTACATTAGAGCTAGGTTCAAGTGGAAGGTCAGTGAGCACTGAGATTTGGAAAACTAGCAAGGACTTTTTAGCTACAGCACTGTCACAAAAATTATTAACTTTCTAAATTGACAAAACCAGTCTCCCTTCCAGGCAGTGCTACCGCATTTCCTTAAACTATTTATAATAAAGGTAAGTTTTATTTGAGAAATGTTTTAGCAGTAAATATAAAAGCCATCAGGGTTTAGCCCTACCAGTTTAAAGAATGAAAACAATTAACTGTGATTTTTATCTCTACTCTGACTTTTAAAATGCCAGTTTCTATCAGATAAACAAGACACGGCATTTACATTGTTCCATCGCGACTTGCTCTTTAGAAATTGTTTCTCTGGATTATACAGAGTAGACACTAGGAGATTATTTTCTATTTTGTTTTATGTTACATAAAAATCAGTATGATTGTATTTAGGATAAGATGGCTAGAAACACACTTTATCACTTACAGATCAGAACAAAATACACACCATGAAAAGCTCAACATTATAAGCAATAATTGAAATTGCACAAACCCACAGCATTCATGTAACCAACAATTGAACCAGGCATTTATTTATATACAAATGTTCCTAAAGTCTTTTAAAAGAATGTGGGGGAGGGTGTTGGGGGGGTGCTAGAAACAAAGTATTTCTCCATCCACAGAGAAGGAAGACAATCATTAAGTGTATACTGTAGTCCAGTTCCCGGTAGGCCACAGCTGGGGTCTCCAGCCATCTGTTCCCCGTTACGCCTGCCCATCCGCGCAGCCTGCATGGACTCACCGTCTCTACCTCCTCATACTACAGGCTTCCTTCTACTCTCTCCCATCATAGGATGTTCTCCTCAGTTCCCTCGGAAACTGCTCCCACCCTGGTCATCAATAGCTTCACTGCAGCCTGAAACTGTACTAACTGGCGTTTGTTTCTTTTAGATTTTGTCTCCAAACTAAAATGTAGGCTCAAGTGGAAGAACTCTGTTTCCTTCATTGAATGTGCTGTCATGTCAGCAAACAAGTTGATGTACACAGTAGGCAGTCAATAAGTGTGCACTGCATGAGTTGGTCTAGTCAGCAGGTGAGGCTGCCTCAGGTACCTCCTAGACAGCAGCACACTGTGAAGCTCCTGAGAATTACCAATCACTTCAAAACAAGAATATATCAAGAAAACAAATGTCTTTAATACTATAGAAAACAGAAAAGCATCCGTGTTGAAAGCAAGCAGCAAACATTCCTAGGCTGCCCCGAGACATGGTTTATGGCAACACAGGCTTCCAACCCTAGGAATAAAACCAACTGTTAAAGACACTTAAACACACACTCTTTAACAAACCACTATGGAAAGAAAGCATACCCTTAAGAACGCTGACTATCCCAAAGGTCTACTAAATAGGAGGAAAAGGTTAGACGTGGTGTTAATTAGAAGTGAACTGAACTGGGATAATGTAGATATGTGAACATACAGACTGAGATTTTTACAATTAATGTAGATCTTATATTCTTAACATTAAGTTCTTACCGGCATAACCAAAGGTTTACCCAGAATACTGAAGAGTAAGGGATGACAGGTACACGGGCTTAGTTATATGCTACTTTTGTAGGCAGTCATTTCTATGAGTATATACAACTGAAAAGCAATGGCAAAATAAGCACTATACCATTAGTTGCCTGACGAAGGTGAAGACACAATGTGATAATACACTAATAAAGAGAATATCTAGCCGAGTGACAGCAAGGCTCCTGTTTGGTACAAATGTTTAACTATTACATGGCAGCATCCAACCAAACAATTCTTGAGTAAGGGAGGAGCCACAGTGAATAATCCATAATCTAGTCACTTATTTTGGCGTAAGAGATTTAGACTCCCAACAAGACATGGTGCTAAAACATGACTTGGTGTTAATGATCTTGGGTTGACACAGTTGTTTAGGAGTCTACAAAATATTACCCTAAACCCTAAAAAGAATTTACTCTCTGCACAAAAAGCTGTCAATATGGACACAGATGTGGGGTGGTCCCTTTCTTAAGTAGATATCTATTTGTACAATGAAAAGATTAACAGGTCAATGCTTGAACAACAAACTTTAAAGTGGCAACTATTAACATGCTTCATACATGAATTCTCAAGTTGAAAAACAGCCTGTGCACTGGCCTATCTTCCTCAAAAAAAAAAAAAAATTAGGAAAAAAGAGAATATATATTCATAACAGATTCAACAATCACAGTGAAATTCCGACATTGGAAACATTAAAATGCAAACATCTTGAAGTCAAATTCCTTCTCATTTATTCTTTTGTGTATGTGATGTCATATGCTGTAAGTGATGAATGCATGTAAACATGTGAACACGCATACCCGCGTGTGCACACATGGGAGTCAGAGCAGGACGTAGAGTGCCCTTCTGTATCACTCTCTCCGTTAGTATCCCTCACTGAATGAGAGGTTGGCCACCTTGGCTGGCCAGCGACTACTCTTCCTGTCAGTGCCAGGCAGGGTTACACGTCACATAGGCATTCCAGTTTTTTTACATGAGTACTGGGCATTTGAACCCAGTCCTCATGCTTGCAGGCAAGAGCTCCTGCTCAGAGCTTCCCTTGGCCTTCATTTATGTGGTTTTATATATGGCTAACAGTCTCCTTTACCCTGTGCCAAGTTCTGAGTACAAGGCCCCCAGTGGTAGTCCCAGCCCTTGTCGTGGGTAAGGAACAGTTAAGTAAGCCTACAGGAGACTCCTCTCATAACCAATTGCTACGGAGAACTCTGGAATGCCTCCTACAGGTTTGTATTATGAATGTACAGTCACCAATTTGTGCGACTATTCTGAAGACTGTGGAGTCTTTAGAACGAGTGGGGCCTTGGAGATTATGAGATGTGAGAATTTGTACCACAACCCCTGTGAATGACTTATAGTCATCAAACCCCAAGTCAACAGAGACCTAGAATTGCTCTGTCAGATGTTGTGTCACGGTGAAGAAAATGTGGCCTACCCATCAAAAGAGTGAAATCGTCTAAACTACTGGGATGGGACAGATATTTGCTTCACTCCATGCCACAGAGAGAGAGCCGCCCAGGAGGCGAGGTAAGTGCTGAACCTGAAGACACTGGGCCAGCCGTTCTTCTCTCTTTTCTTTTTCTTTTTGGTTTTCTGAGACAGGATTTCTCTGTGTAGCCCTGGCTGTCCTAGACTTGCTTTGTAGACCAGGCTGGCCTTGAACTCACAGAGATCCACCTGCCTTTGCCTCCCGAGAGCTGGGTTAAAGGCATGGCCGCCAGCCTGGCTCTTTGACTGTATTTTTAGCATGAACTCAGATGCAACATGCAAGTACTTTTAGACCTTAAAGATGCATATAACCAATACCACAGTCAGAACAATCAAAATTACTAACAATTTGAATAGCTACTCCATATGCAAATTTACAAGAAAATTCATGCCCCCCCATGATATGTTTTAATCAAGTCTTTATGTGAGAACTAAACTTGAACTGCACACACTAATCTCATTTGGACAATCTCTGTTCTCATCCTCAATCGTTTCATAACATTTGCTTGCTGAAGGACCTAGGTCACATTTGCACTCAGCGTTGAGTGTTTTGGGAGAACCCGGATGTTTGTTAGGCTACATTAGCAGACACTGCCTGCTACTTCCGGTGAAGTAAAGGCTCATCAGTAGTTGAAGAGAGAATCGAAGACTGACCCAGGCACAGGGGATAGCCACCGTGTGCTAGGATCAGGTCTACTGGGAGACAACAGACAACACAGATGCTGCAGCACTAGTCTCTGAAGACACAAATTCGTAAGCTGGGTGGTGAGTTTCCTATCTAAAGAGATTTTTCAAAGTAAGCCCAAAACACGTGGCATGAAATGTCAGAAACCTTTAAAGGTTCTGCATTTCTGTTATTTAAAAGACAAAGAAATAGGAACTTTAGCCAGGCAGTGGTGGCGCACGCCTTTAGTCCCAGTACTTGGGAGGCAGAGGCAGGTGGATTTCTGAGTTCGAGGCCAGCCTGGTCTACAGAGTGAGTTCCAGGACAGCCAGAGCTACACAGAGAAACCCTGTCTCGAAAAAGAAAGAAAGAAAGAGAGAGAGAGGGAGGGAAGGAGGGAGGGAGGGAGGGAGGAAGGAAGGAAGGAAGGAAAGAAAGAAAGAAAGAAAGAAAGAAAGAAAGAAAGAAAGAAAGAAAGAAAGAAAGAAAGAAAGAAAGAACAAGTCTTGACCTTATGCAGTAGAACAAGCAGAAGAGTAGAGAGAGTTCTGGGAAGCACACTAGGGTCTCCTGAGGGCATGCGATGTTGAGGGGAAAGCATGGCAGTAAGTTGCAGTCAATTTCAGTCCACATTAGCCCTTAGTTCAGTAGCAGCTATCCATCTCATACACTACTGCCAGCCCCCCTTCCTGGACTAGTAAGTGAGCAGGTTAGACTCAGAATGGGCAATAAGAACTTTGCTCTTCAAAATGTGGCATCACTGTTGAGTGCAACTTTGATTATGGAAGGGCACCCACAAGCAGGAAACCATTCTTGAAAGCCCCTTCATATAGACTTCCAAAAGACCAGCATGTCACCCACTTCATGTTTCTTTTTGTCCTTTGAAAAATAAAACAGTATTCAAAAAGTCAAGGAAACATACAGGGGAAATTAATCACTTTACATCCTCAAAGAAACGTACAAGCCGATACGGCACGAGAAGACCTGAGTTTGTAGAGCAAGCTGACCCAGGGACAGAAACAAACAACAATAGTTAAAACAACAAACAATAAATAACAGCAACCCGTAGGGAAGGCAAGACTGTGATTTAGATGTCCACTTCTCAGCACATCTCAAGGCAACAAACACAATGTATGACTTATTTAAAAGAAAACCAAAACAAAACACAGAAATTCTCCCAAAGAAAACAGATCTGCTAGAAAATTAGTTTAAAAACTTTCTTACAGTACAGTATGTACTATGTAGTATGTCAAATAAATGCCAAAGGGAATATTGTATATTGAAATACTCATATATTGAAAAACAAGAAAGAAAGAAAGAAAGAAAGAAAGAAAGAAAGAAAGAAAGAAAGAAAGAGAAAGACCCTGTCTCGAAAAACAAGAAAGAAAGAAAGAAAGAAAGAAAGAAAGAAAGAAAGAAAGAAAGAAAGAAAGAAAGGAAGGAAGGAAGGAAGGAAGGAAGGAAGGAAGGAAGGAAGGAAGGAAGGAAGGAAGGAAGGAAGGAAGGAAGGAAGGAAGGAAGGAAAGAGGAACTATAAACTACTACTAGGAGAGGGAGCAAACAAAAGCTCAGGGAGCTGCCACGGGACAGGACAGACACTGGGCTCCTTTCTCACTCCTAATTCACTCCTATTGGTCAAGGTCTGGATTATGCCCCATGTGACTTCAGACAGTGACAGACCCTTTAAAGTGTTAACTGAGGCTATCTGAGATCATATGGTGTGGCTTTGATTCAATGGGACTGCATTTCAGAAAAGGAAGAAGGAGCTACAAATTCCCTTTCTTGGGGCTAGAGAGGCTCAGTTGTTCAAGCGTGCTGTGCAGGCATGAGGACATTAGCATAGCTCTCTAGCCCCCATACAAAATCCTGGAACATGCATAGGCCTGGGACCCTGGCACCAATCATGGCGTGGCAGATGTGAATAGGCGGATCCCTGGAGGGATTCACCAGGCAGGCTAGGCAAATCAGTGAGCTTCATACCCAGCCCTCCCACCCACCCCCACCTCCCACCCCCCACCCCCGTGCTGGAGGGTTGAGCTTAGGGCTTTCCCACATGCTACAGATACCCTCCCACTAAGCTGAACATTCAGCCTAGAATCAAGAACTTAAGCTAGTGGAAAGATCACTTTCTTGCGTAGAGGGAGGTGGACATCATTCTTTCCATGGGGAGTTTCTGAAGCTGCTGCAAAGCTTGGGAGCAGGGTATGCACGGTGAATAGTTCCCAAACTTCGGGCAATATGAGAATCAACTACAGAGTTCTTAAGCATGCAAACCCTGAGCATCAGACCTTCCGGGTGGCGGGACGAGGGTTGTGGACATGCATTTATTATAAGTCCCAGCTAATGGACCAATCGACCTCCTCTAGTGGCACACACCACTAAATGCATTTGCCCAAAGGCCCCAAAGGAAGAAGAGACAGCTCTAGCTTTGACTGATATGTAAAATGTCCATGCCTCTGGCTGTTACCAAATAAAACTGTTACCTTCTACCACAGGAGCTCTCATTTGTGGTTCTCCCTGTTCCAACCACACCAGCAGCAGCAGCAACAGCATGGGAACTTATCAAAAGTATACATTCCTCAGTTCATTCCAGACTCACTGACTCAAAAAAAAAATGGGATTGTGCCCAGAAGTCTGTGATTCACATGTAAGCTAGTTGGAGAACCAACACTCTGGTAGAGGTTCAACTGCCCATGACGACTTCAAACAGAGCAGATCCAAGTTAATCTCTCTTACATATCAGGTTTCCATGTCAATGTTTGTTGAAGAAAGGGTTCCGTGGCTTGAAAAATGGCTCATGCTAGCTTCCGTGTCATTATATGCTCTGTGGCTCTGGCAGGCTGGTCTATGTGCAATGCTTAGCATCAGAGAACAGGCTGTCTGCATTTTCCCTCAGTGGCCACCAGTGACCCGTGTTTCTAAGGGGACAGGGGTGGGCATAAGGCTGGGGATGGTGCTGGTGACGATGGTGACATGTACAAGAGTTAAGGGACCCACCTAAGGCCTTTGCATTTAACACAGGCAATCCTCGGGGCTGCCTCATCAACAGCCACTGTTTACGTTTCCAGGGAAGTCCAACATCGAAAAACCAGGTTTCAACTAATGATTGAATTTTCATTTATTTATTTATTTATTTGTTTGTTTGTTTGTTTGTTTGTTCATTTATTTTTGGTTTTTTGAAACAATATTTCTCTGTGTAACAGACTGGGATATCCTGGAGCCATTCTGTAGACAAGACTGGGTTTGAACTTGCAGAGATCCTCCTGCCTCTGCCTCCTGAATGCTGGATTAAAGGCATGTGTCATCACACCTGGTTCAGTTTCTATTTGGACCCCAGAGCGCACATTTCTGCTTGAGAATAAGCATTGCAAGGCAAGCCATAGCCACCCTTTCTGTCCTCTCCAGTCCTAGATCCCAGTAAGCCGTAGACAGCCATTCTGTCCTCTCTGGTCCTAGATGCCAGCACCAAGCCCTCTTTATTTTCATTTATGTCTAGCATTGTGACATTTACTTTGGAAAAAACTCCCACACATCTATGGATATACAGACAGAAACGGTAATGGAAGAAGGTAAGTGTGAATTAAATCAGGGCCAGGGTGCAGTTAAGGTTCTCAGCAATCTGCTGATTAGTACAGAACTCATTTCTCTAGTTCCTACCCTACAGTCTCTTCCAGGTTCAAGCCTGGCCCTGGCTTCAGAGTGACCTTTGTCAAACACAGATTTGCTAATTTTGCCTGCCATGAGAATTTTCATATTATTAAATAGAAGCATCCCAAATTCTAAAACACAGATCTCCCTCCACAAAGAAGCAGTTTGTTTGGGATATGTATGTATGTATGTATGTACGTATGTATGTATGTATGTACGTATGTATGTAAAGGCATAGAACAGACAGGGCCTCCTAAGGTTCTCCTACAAATCTCCTATCTAACTTTGGGAAAGCCATTTCTGCCAGGTTTTGACTAAGTCAGAATTTTTCAAACTTCAAGCATTAGTATATTTTACCTTTAAAACTTCTTGCATTCAGCAAATCATTTGAATTTGAATCTTTTATTTTTTCTTTTTACTTCTTAATTTTGTTTTTGTTTTAAGACAGAGTCTCACTCTATGACCAAGGCTGGAGTAGGAATCACCATCTGGCCCAGGCTAGTCTTACACGTTTGGCAATCCTCCTGCCTCAGCATTCGAGGTTTGAACCATCACATTGAAGTTGACTTTTAAATTAGCTGAGATTTATCTCATATCCAACTTTTTCCTGCCCAACAATTCCTGGGACGTCAAGACACTTCCCTATAGACATTTTCTCAAGCCAACCTGATCTAGATAATTCCCTGAATAAGAATCTTTCCAGGTAATCCTAGATTATTACAAGTTGGTATTTAAAACAACCAACAAACTGTTTAACACCAATTTTAACTGGAAATAAGTAAAAAGGAAAAGACTTCTATTTTTTGCAATATCTCCTCTTCTGATCTTGCCTTTTTAGAAGACACTGCTTTATTAAGCCTGTTATCATTTGGAGGAAGACAAGGATCATGACCTCACTCTGCCTTCGTTCTACACTCTCTGAGTGGAAGCAAACTGACTTTCCAATGTACATTAAAGGCAGCAAGCATCCAGGCTCAAGAACTTGACCCTTTTTGTTTCTTCCTGTCAATCACTTTAGGGATATCCAACTCCCTTGGGTACCAACACCAACACTCTCTTTATTTACATATTCGCAGAGAAATATGCTCCGCGGAGCACCTGCTGCTCATGTGGAAGAGCTGGGTTAGGTCCCCAGCACCACAGAACACTATACCCCAGCTCCAGGGGACCCAGTGTTCTCTTCTGACCTCTGTGGATACTGCATGCATACGATGCACAGATACACATGTATGCAAAACATTCAGACACATAAAATAAAAACAAATCTTTTTTTAAAAAAAGATCCTTTGGTTTTCTTGGAGTATATGGCCCTTTATAGATACAAGAAATATTTCACTTCTCCTTGACCTCCGGCAAAACAAAAAGGAAGGCTGGGGAAAGGCAATGTCAGAGGAAGGACCTGGCGAGAGACAGTGAGAGACAGAGGGGACTGGCACGCCAGTGAACTGGAGCGCTATAAAACAATCATACAGGTTCCACTTATGCCAGTTCCATGGCCAAGCTGTACCAAAACGTCTAGTTTTTTAAGAGGACCTAGAAAAATCCCAAGTTCTAGACTTTCCCCCTTTTTCTGTGGTACTAGGGATTGAGCCTTGATCTCAATGTGCTAGAAAAGTGGTCTACAGCTGAGATACATCCCCAGTCCCTAATTCAAGGTTTAATTATTGGCAGTTATTTCAAATGTCTCTTACCACAAGGCCTGACGTTCTGTAGATAACACAGGTCCAGATTATCATTAAGCTGATTATTGCTTAATCTATGTTCCATTTCTGATCCACTCACCACTTCTGAAAAACATGCCTGTGGGCGTTAATCTTCACTGTCACCTTGACTGGACTCAAGAGTCACCTAGGAGACATTCCTATGGGTAGATGGAGTTTCCAGACAGGGTTAATAGAGGGGCAGAACCACTGTGAACGTGGTGGCACTATTCCACAGTTGGTCCTGTGCTGAAGACATGAGAAAGTTAGTGGCGTGCTAGCAAGTATCTCTTGCTTCCTGATTGCAATGTGACCGCCCGCAACACCTCTCCCCTTGACAGACTATGTATCTGCCTCCAACCAAGAGGCAAATGAACTCTATCTTAATCAGTTTTTTATAGTTCCTTACAGTCCTTGTACTTCCTTACAAGGACAAAAAGCCTAACTAATACAATGTCCAAACATTGCAGATAGGAGCAGGCTCTCTGAACTGATAACAAACACAGTTTGAACTGCAAGCCTTACAAAAGTGGTTTCATCTTATTTCTGGTCATTTCTATTCTTCTCTCATTGTGGCTCTGATTTCCAGGGATATTGGACTTTGTTCTCACTCATATATGCCATGAAAATTCTTATATTGAACCAGGTATGTTTTCTAGATACCTGCAACATTTTAAAATATTTTGTAGTGCTTCCTGGAGTTTATCTCCTACTTTAAAGAACAAAATCCTTGCCCTATGTTCCCTAATAGATGATGAGCTCTTGAGAGAGAGCCGAGTCATGCATCCTAACATCCATAGACTGTCCTAGAACAATGACAATCTCTTCAACACACACTACATAAAAAGAATATGTTTGCCAGAGAAAGGTGATTAAATTCAAGAGAAAAACAACAGTCTGATCTTCACGACACTTATTTCTGTTTTTCTTATAATTACATCTTTACAGGTGAGTTGAACTTTTGGTCTATTATACAGAGTTGGACTCTGCATCATCTGAGCAATCATAAAATCTGGCTCACAGATAAAAGTTATCTCCCTAGATAAAAACACACCAAACACAGACCCTGGATAGGATTAGACACTTTGTCCCTTTTAAAAAACAAATCATAAGTTTAAGAAAGGAAGTAGTAGCTGTGTGTGTGTGTGTGTGTGTGTGTGTGTGTGTGTGTGTGTGTGTGTGTGTGTGTGTATGTGTGTGTAGATCAGGGAATAGGCACCACAATGTATTGTGTATAAAAAGCATACGGCAGAGTATCACAAGTAGGACCAGTAAGCACGTATTCCTCAAAACAGAAGGTGAACATAGTTCACAAGTTACAAAGCCCTCACTGTGCACAGTGACACAGACCTCTGCTCTCAGCATTTGGGAGAGAGGCTAAGGTGGAGTACAGGCAGGTCTGAGGCCAGTCTATGCAGTACAGCATGATCTTGTCTCAAACAACCAGGAATGTTCAAAATATGTTAATAAAATAAACGATACGAAACACAAATTTAAAAATATTTTTATTTATGTACCTGTGTATGCATCTCTGTGAGTATATATCATTATGTGTGGGTGCCCAGAAAGGCTGGGAGGGTGCTGGATCCCCTCAAGCTGGACTTACAGGTAGTTGTGAGCCATGCAATGTGGGTGCTGGGAACTGAAGTCTAGGAGAGCAGTGAGCTCTCTGCCATCTCTAGCCCACGTGCAATGGAATTACTTCCTACATGCCAAATGTCACTAAAGGGAGCTGGTCTTCCATGAGAACCAGCTCAGTCTAAGCTGCAATAAAGTAGATATGTGCAGGAGTCTAGGGCAGGGGAGTTAAAAACAGAGTAAAGTCTCCAAGAAACAGGGAGGAATATTTCTCAGAGGACACAGGAGGCAGATGCGGTTCTTTTACTACACATGGAATAAGAAAAAATCCTGAGTTGAGGTAAATAAGTAAAATAAGCACAAAAGTGTAACTTTTAAAACACGTTTCCAATTTGCTGGGTGTGGTGATACATGGGCCTGCAAGCCCAGGAAGTCTGAGGCAGAAGGATGCAAGTTCAAAGACAGCTTGAGCTGCATAGGAAGACTGCTTTAAAAACCAGAACAGAGCAGAACAAGAAAGGAGAGAATTCCATTTTGCAATCGCAACTTTAGTAACTGATCTAGGGAAGACTCCTCATTGAATGCTAAACACAATGTCTTATATTTATACATTCACTCTACCTCTCATTAATTAAAAATGGGAAAGGCTGGCTTTCAATTAAAAGGATCAGGTAAATACTACTTGAGACACACTGCCCGGTGAGCCCTGACAATGCAGGAAAATGCATTGTAGCCCTACAGAGTGCTCCTAAGCACAGTTCTTTCCAAGTTTAATCCCGAGGGAACAATCAGACACATGCATAAGGCTGGGACTCTCCAATTAGTGTCCCAGTAATAACAGATTCTCCTATGTGAAGTCGGAGTGCCATTGGAGATCGAAGAGTGCTCCTAAAGGGATCCCTGAACTGAGGCCAACTGAGCGCTCTAACAACAGACAGGGAAAACCCGGGGGAGTGGTGTGGGGCGCAGACACAACAGAAAACAATCACATCACACCAGTGTTGCCAATCTCAGGGTGCAGAGGGTCACTGTCCTTGTTCTTAGCACACACTGCACAAGGGTGGACTGTCAAAACCTGAGTAGTAACTCTTATGTGGCTCAGAAAATAGAGGGGGACTGTGGGTGTGTACCAAAAATATTCAAAAGTAGAGAAAGTCAATGAGCAAAATGACAGGATTATCAAATCTTCCAAAATACAGAGGTGTTTATCTCGTAAAGTATCAGAAAGAAAAGATACACATGTATGTACTTTTAAAATAATCATTTAAATGTGATTGTCACAGGCCTTGGTCAATCAGGTATAATTTGTTAACAGCATTATTACAGTATCGAAGTATCTTTTCATGAAATCTAATTAAAGATTTTTTCTGGTTATTCTAGAATATCTGAGAGGTTGACTCTGTTAAATACTAAAGACAAAACCAAATGTGTTCAAGGCACATCTTGCAGTGAGTTCAAAACAGAACAGGTCACTGACTTCAGAGAGCATGGGAAAAAGCTGATGACCCAATGAACCCGACCACCTAGCCAGCTACATATAACACTGTTTTCTGCTCAAGCCCGGTTTCAAAGGAAAACAGTTTTCAATGGTTGGTTGGTCAAAACCAACATTAAACAGCAAGCACTAAAAAGTTAATTGAATGTTTGCCAGAAAGAGTAGGCCTTGTTTTCGTGCTGGATAATTAATTTCTTTGTTTTTATAAGAATTTTAAAGAGGCCACCATGCGCCCTGTGGGCAATTAACTCCATTCATGAAACACTCCTGACTTTTGCAGCACAGAATCTGTGGAGTTAGGAAAACACTTCAAGAATATATTGATCTCAATTTTTTTCTTCATAATTTTTCTTTAAAAATTATTTATCAGAATATCACAGCATTTAAATTCAATTACAAGCAACTTTAATAATATAGATGACAACCCCTATCTACATAACATGTCAAATCCCCAAGTTTATAATATGGCCGATTTTAAACTAAATTATAATCAATGGCAAAAATATCAGTAACTTTAAATAATCTAAAACAACTTTTTAAATTCTTGGTCTACCTTAAAAAAAAAAAATCAAAGCATCTAGAAAAAAAGTATGTAAAGAACACTGAAATTATAAATATTTGTATAGTACTCCTTCATGAAGCACTGATTTTAATAATTTTTAAAATTAGCATATATTATCTGAGTGAATTATTTTGTAATAAATTTACTATCATTTAAAAAAAATTATGATTTCACACTGAGAAGGGGAGAATTAGTTTTTCCCAAGGATTCTTTTCTAATATTAAGTGGTCAGCTAGAAACATACATATGCAGGCAACAATGAAAGCATCCAGCAGGTTATATTTATATTATTTATACGTAAAAGTAAGCAGGTTATATTTATATTATTTATACGTAAAAGTAACCACAACGGCTAAAGGGGAGGAGGTCATGAATTCGGGAAGGGCTGACATAGGAGAGAATGGTAGGGGTGGTGCAATTCTATTTTAATTAAATAACATTCTAAAAAGTGATTTCATGCTTAGGAAAAAATCCCACAAGCTTCCAATCAAAATCTTAAACAGAGAAACTTTCCACGAACAGTGAGTTAAGCACTCTGAACCTTTATTTTGTACCCTCCCTCTAGACAAGGAACTGCTAAAGTGTGCCATGAGAAAAAATAAAGTCTTCCTGTAACAATGAAAGGGATTCTGAGGTGTCCCAATCCCTTTCTGAGGCCGGCTTTTCTAACCTCCATTATAGAAACACAAAGTGGTCAATTATTGCAGGACCACTGTCCCTGCAAGCCAGGGGGTCACAATACAATAGTGACTCTCCAGTCACTTCAGCCACACTCACACATAAACAGCCACCCGGAGCTGGAGAGGTTCAGTTCCCAGCTCCCAACTCCCGTAACTCCAGTTCCAGGGGATCTGACATCCTCTTTTGGCCTCCCTGGACACTGCATACAACGGTACACATATATACACTCTCACACACAAAAATATATACATAAAATAACATACAAATTATGAATAAATCTTAAAAAAACCAGACACCTATTTTATCTACCACTTTGAACTTCTAAAATAGCAAAAGGTATAAAAGGAATTATAGCTTCATGATGTGAAAACAAGCACCTCCATTAAAAGTTTAAGTCGGTTCTCTCTCTCTCTCTTTCTCTCTCTCTCTCCCCCCTCCACACACATTGGTTCCACATCCTCAGATTCAGACAACTACCAATCAAAAAAACTGCAGAGAAAACTGCCTCTATCCTGAACATGTACAGTCTTTTTTCCTGATCACTCTTCCCTAACGATAGAATAAACTGCAACATAAAGAACACCGCGTTACATGAGGTACTGTACAGAATCTGGAGATGACTCAAAGGGTATCCGAGGGCAAGCACATGGTGCAAAGGTCAAGATACCCTCAAGTATCTTCCTTAATCAGCCACCTAAGACAAGGTCTCATACTGAATCCGGAGCTCAACAATCGGGTAGGCTCAGCAGCTGCAGGGCTTCCTACCTCTGCCCTCCATCTCTAAGGTTCTGGTGAACACCAGGATACACAGCTACATGGGCACTGGGCATACAAACTGAGGTCCTCAGATTTTAGAGGCAGACAGCTGATTAACTGAGCCGTTTTTCATAAAGGAGTTCAGCACCTTCAGAAACTGTTGAAGAATATGTATTCTCCTCATTTCTTGGCAGTGTCCAATGTGTCCTATAGCACATAAGCCTCCTGAAATAGAGACTATTTTGCTTGCTTCCTAGTCTTAGCACAGTGTTGTGTATACTATACACACGGACATAAAGCTTTTGGAGGACGGAGAAGGGGATGAACATCTGAGGCAGAGGGAACAGAATGCTGACCCCTCTCTCTGTAGAGAGAAACGTAAATAAGCACGCAGCTCTTCTTAAGACAAAGTTTGGCCGGGAAGTGGTGGTGCACACCTTTAATCCCAGCACTTGGGATGCAGAGGCAGGTGGATTTCTGAGTTCGAGGCCAGCCTGGTCTACAGAGTGAGTTCCAGGGCAGCCAGGGCTACACGGAGAAATCCTGTCTCAAAAAAAAAAAAAAGACAAAGTTTGGAGATGAGGGGTTAAGGGGCCCTTGGAAGACAGACATGGAGCCAACAAGAGGGGAGCTGGTATCTGTAGGAAATTAGCTACTCGATGGCCTTCCCAGACCCCGCCTGGCAACTACTGCTTCTTCACTCTGGCAGGAAACGAGAGGGTTTCCATCCGGGGTGAGAAGGCGGCCAGGAGGAGGAAGCATGGTCTCTCTAGAGCAAAGGTCCAAGGGGGTCCAGGGAGCACAAGCAATGACCCTGTAGCAGGGCCCAGCTGAACAGCTCTCATCTGAAATGTGTGGCACAGAAGTGCACTGGTGTGGACTGGGGAATTCGTTATGTTTCATCCGTCCTATTACTCAGGTGTGTGGTAATTTTATATAACTTCATAAGCTTGCATTTTAACTGCAACTCGTCACATGAGGACACCTGGAAATTCCACTTGTGCCATGTGGACAAAACATTCTGTCTCTATGAACACTGTGGATTTCAGAGTTTTGGATTACAAGTGATTAATCTATTTAGTAAAAGTTTCAATCTTGTCCAATGAACAAGCATCATCATTCTTAAGCCACTCTCTCAATGTTCTCTTCAAAATCCTGTCAGTTGGGTTATAATGATTCCTCTTTCTAAGTAGACAGGGGTGGTTTTCATACAAGTGGAAAGACCTACAGGGACTGATACTGTTTCTCAATGAAAAATGCTAATTCCTAATCACCCCTCAGTTTGGTCAGCCCAATGAACTCCTGATCACATAAACAAAACTAACTTACTTTCTTCCATCCCCACCCCTCCCTTCCCCTCCCTTCCCCTCCCTTCCCCTCCCCTCCCCTCCCCTTCTCATTTCTTTTTCCCCTAGAGCTGAGGGCTAAACCTGGGCCCTGAACTTGCTAGGAAAGTGTTCTGCCACTGAGCTAAATCCCCAACCCCTAAAATTTATTTTTATGTGGTTGTTTTGCTTGTACATATATGTCTGTGTGAGGGTGTCAGATCCTCTGGAACTGGAGTTACAGACAGTTGTGAGCTGCCAATAAGGTGTTGGGAATTGAATCTGGGTCCTCTGGAAGAACAACAGCCAGTGCTCTTAACCCCTGAGCCATCGCTTCTGCCCAACAAAACTTTCATTCAATATTAAGTACATCACTTAAGTGTAAAACCACATCCAGTGGTCACAGAGTATCTGAGATATTTCCATTTAAAGAAAAGGCAATGTATTAAGAGAATCAAGACTAAGAAGTTGCCAGATGCACCTTTAATCCCAAACTTGGGAGGCAGAGGCAGATGGATCTCTGTGATGTGAGGCCAGCCAGGTCTACAGAGCAAGTTCCAGGAAAGTCGGGGCTTCACAGAGAAACCCTGTCTTGAAAAACCAAACCAAACAGATGACAAGTTATTAATAAGCAAGAGGATGCACAAAATCTGTAGAGCACAAAAGAGGTGCCAGGCTTATATTGCTTGTGTATTAAAAACATGTTTCTTCTCTCCGCCCATGGAAAACAGTTGGCACTCTAGAACAAATGTGAAAATCAAGAGATGGACTGGATTTGAGGATAAGACAAAGATGAGTGCTCCACACATAAGACTTCTAGAGTCATTCTACTGAGTGCGTCAGCTGTCTTTGGAAGCCACAGTGCCTAGTTCTGAAGAATGAGTCCACATCACAACACTGGATCCACTGGCTCATGATAGGATGAGACATAACACAGCTAGCTATCAAGACCTGTCTGTAGTCATGCTGAGTTTCCTAAGGTCCAAGAAGGACCCAAAACCAGCACGCAGGGGCCAGTTAGTCAGGTATTCACCTGGCCAGTTACTCTGGGCAGCTGGGAGTGGCTAAGTGACCTAATTCTGACTAATGGAACCAATGAGATTCTTGAAAAGATTTTTCTTCCCTACTAAAAGGGGGGGGGGGGGGACTTAGAGACAGTTCATATCTTGGCTTTTTCATGTTGTTATGCAGTAAGAATCACAATGTTTTGTGGCCAACTCTGGTGAGGCAAAGAGGTGAATACATTATCACACACCAAAGAAAATGGGCAGATGGAAGAGGAGCCTGAGTCAGTGCCTGGGTCAGTTGCTGGTCCCTGTGTCAGTGTTAGAAGCAATGATTCTTGATCCCTTGTTAAGTTTAAAACAAAACATTACTGTTTCAGCCATTTTGAGTTGAGTATTCTGTTACTTAGAAGTGAATACATGTAGAAAGGATAACGAATAAAATCAAGAAAAGCTCTGAGTTGGCCCACCCCAAAATCTGTATCATCTGCGACTGGTTGGGGCGAGTGAAAGGGCCAGTTTCGTTGTTCTAAAGCTTCAGGATCTCCATGACACAGGGCAACAACAGGATAACTGGAAGGAGTCCCAATGAGGATCCAACAGTGATGGTGTTACAGAAGCCAAGGACCTCAAACCAGACCAAAGACTCACTGCAATGAACATGTGCAAGAGAAGATGTGTGGACAGAGGGGTCTACTGTGAGACACACTGTGACACACTACAGCTTCCATGATGAGATGCAAGAGAAGATGTGTGAACAGAGGGGTCTACTGTGAGACACACTGTGACACACTACAGCTTCCATGATGAGATGCAAGAGAAGATGTGTGGACAGAGGGGTGTACTGTGAGACACACTGTGACACACTACAGCTTCCATGATGAGATGCTTTTTGTGCTTTGTTTTTTGTTTGTTTTATTCGGGGAGCCTGTAAGGGCAAAGGAAGGATATGAAGGGACAGGGGAGTGAGCAAGACTGGAGTGCATGGTGTGAAACTCAGAAGGAACCAATACAGAGTTTAAACAATTTAAAAATAGCTCTTAGAAAGAATGAGGAGACCAAAGAGAGAAACAGCATTAGGAGATGAATTCAATATAGTCAAGGTCTAATCAATGTCAACTCCAAAAGAAAAGAAAATGAAAAATTATCCAAATATTAGACAAGAAACTTTCTGAGGTCCAAGGCCAAGAATGGAGATGAAGGGTTCACCAGCCGCCCGGTGGCAGTGAGTGGGATGAAGTACTGTGTCTCATTTTACACAAATCAGAGGAAACTCTAAAGGTGGAGTAGAGAAGACGGTCAGCACGCCCCACAGGAAACACTGACATATGCATGACTGGGATTCAGAGCAGGACAGGAACTCTCAAATGTATCATTATCACTAAAGACAGCAGAGTGACGTATGTAGAAGTGTTCAGGAGAGTAGATATCAATCTGAGATTGCTATACTCACTTGAATTTTCAGAGGTAGGCAGAATTGTAAGAATAACCCGTACTGACCCTGGTTTGCCTAGAATCTCCAACCCCACCAATGTAGGAGGCCCATGGAATACGAAGAGATATTAATTCCACAATTATGCAGAGAAAGATTTGGCCAAGTGGGCGTGATCTAATAAAGTGGGGTTTCCTCTGGCTAATATTAGAAAAAATAAAATCAGTCCATGAGGATTTGGCCTTTGGAGGCAGATGCAGGCAGATCTCTGAGGTTAAGGCTAGCCTGGTCTACAGAATGAGTTCCAAGACAGCCAGGGCTACACAGAGAAACCCTGTCTCGAAAAATTACCACATATCAGATATCCTACATATCAAATACTTACATTATGACTCATAACAGCAGCAACAGAATAATGTTATGGTTGGGGCACCACACGTGAAGAACTCTATCAAAGAGTCGCAGCGTTAGGAAGGTTCAAAACCACTGCTAAGAGAACATGGCATGCTCACTGTGATCAAGCGACCAACTCTTTGTGGTCTAAGTGTTCTCAGCATGTTCAGTAGGTGTCAGGAAGCAAAGCATGACAAAAAGTAGGCTAAGTGCTATAGTTGGGAAGGTTTTCCTTCACCCTTCTATCAGGGTCTCGTGCAAGAAACCAGCCAACACAACAGGACAAGGTTCTGTTCTAAGCTCATAGCAGACAGGGGACAAGTACCTGCCATGACCCTCAGTGGCCCATTTCTTGCCCCTGGTTCTACTGCTCCACTACAGTTCCTCTATTTATATTGACTTTACTATTCTAGTCATAGGCCCAGCCTAGACTCCCACCTCTGCATGCAGCTCTTTGTAGATGGTGGGCAAGTGATAACGAGAAGCAGCAGCAGCAGCAGCCGAAATATTCATAAATGTCTGTCTTCGTCTCAAGTGGACAAAGGAGGTACTCCTCTCTCCACTCTGGAGATGAGAGCTGCAGGCTCCAAGGCTATGGAGGCCACATAATGAGTGCTGTGCCCCAAAGCCCACACCTTTCCCATTAGAACCATGTCCCGGCTTATGAAGAATCAACATGGGCCCCTCTATTTTTAACCACCCCTTTTCTTTCTACTGTAAGAAAGACTCACATACTCATGATCCAGTCATATCTTCAACTCCTAGCTACCTGGCCATGGCTGGACAAGGGAGCTATTCACAAGATGCTATTAAAGACCAGCACTAACTCTTCAGAGCCCTGAGACTTCACCCTTGGAAAGAAGAACTGCCCCAGGCTTATCAAAGAACTTTCCAGAGAAGTTGAAATCATCAACAAGGCAGATGATGCTTCTCTGGTCAGGAGTTTAGTGGGCCAGTGAAACAGGGTGAGGGCTTACTGAAGCTGTTCCAAAGCCCTTCATTTAGTATTTGTTTTTCTAAAGTAGAGGCTTGAAAGCATGCCAAACAAACCCCATGATGTTTCATAAATGAAAAGCTCAAAGCTGCCCACAGCTTGGAGGTTTTCAGAACAAGGCTTGCTGTCTAGAAAGTAACACATAAAGTTGCATCCTTCAGGCAGACCATGCCCACCCTTACATGCTGCCTTAGCCTAGACTCAAGCTCATCAAAGAAAGTCCTCGAAGAGGAAAAAACTACTAAAATAGCTTTTAAAAATATCATCAGGGCTGGAGAGATGATGGCTCAGTGGTTAAGAGCCCTGACTGCTCTTCCAGAGGTCCTGAGTCCAATTCCCAGCAACCACATAGTGGCTCACAACCATCTGTAATGGGATCTGATGCTCTCTTCTGCTGTATTTAAAAGACAGCAGACAGCTACAGTGTACTCATATACATAAAATAAATAGATCTTTAAAAGAAAAGAGACAGAGAGAAGAGAGAGAACCAACTCCACAAAATTGTCTCTGGTCTTCACATGCATGCCCTGCCACCCACCCACTGACACACAGACACAAACACTTTTTAAAAAAGAATTATTTATTTATTTCATGTATATGAGCACACTGTCGCTGTCTTCAGATACACCAGAAGAGGGCATCAGATCTCATTATAGATGGTTGTGAGCCACCATGCTGTTGCCGGGAATAGAACTCAGGACCTCTGGAAGAGCAGTCAGTGCTCTAAGCACTGAGCCATCACTCCAGCCCCCACAAATACTTTTTATATAGCCAAAAATGCCACAGATGATTTTGGCATTTGTAGTAACGAGTTGTGAATATTAACTGAACAAATGAACACAGGTCTTCATGGAGTGAATTCCAACTTAAAACAAAAACCAATAGAACAAAAATCACTCTTTCATAGTTCAGCACCTAATCATCAAGTAAGAGGCAGCAGTGTTCACACTGCCCCACAGCACACACTATAGAACACCACAGCACGCCATGTCATACAGTGCTGTACCACACCACACCACAATATACACAAAACCACACTGCACCGCCATGCATCGCCCCTTACACCACAGCACATCACACACAACACTACACTGTGCTGCGTTCGTTACAGCATGGCACACCATACACAGCACTCTGCATACCTCACGGCACCCTGTGTCGTACTTGCTAATATAATGGACATTCCTCCCCACTTCAGAGACCCAGTCACTAGGCCGCTCAGGGCACTGAGCTACACTCCAGGCAACTGCTTGTTGGTTGGTTTTGATGCTCTGCATGATACTGTTTTTAACTGTGTAATTTATTCTTTATTTTCTCTTTGACTAAATATGCTCCTGGAGGGCTGGTTTTCTCTGATGACAATAATTATGTCACGGGAAAACATATACTGGTTAAGGCAAAGAAACATTTAAAGCATGTGCTACATTCCAAAATCAGTCCATAGTAAGTGTAACTCTGGGCTTTCCACATGGCTCTCTTTGAATGTCTAATCATCCACTGTGAGTTAACCACAGTATAACGTGAGAACACATGCATTGGTGGGGCAGGTTCATTTTAGAACACAAGAAAATGTATAATTTCTTTGGTGATATGAGGTAGAAAAATTGCAGATGAAATAATTTGCATTTTAACCCGCTGTGCTGATTAACATTTGGTTAAAGACAGAAGAGAGAGAAATTAGAGAATAGTTCTATTCCTTTCTGCTTTTCTTACAGTTGCTTTGAGAAGATTGACTATACAGATATAGGGCATAGCAAAATACTTTTAGAAAGAGGTATTTCAGTTGGGAGGACCAATTTTCTAAGGAGCATGCGAATAAGGACTAAAAATATCTGTCAGCTCATTGGTATGTGAAGAGAGAGGCGCCGAAGGAGAAAGCCCAGGGACAGAGAAAATCTTGGAGATCACACATGCAGGTCAGTACAATGCTACATGCCAACGGATCAGTGAGGAGGAAGGACAGCAGTCTCAGCAGAAGAGGACCAGGATAGACCTGGCTACAGGAGGAGAAAAACAGGAGTAACGAAAGCAATCCATGGTATGAAGCAAGGAGCTAAGGCAACAAAAGCCAGAGACACACAACCTAGGGGAATACTGGAGAATAAGAGAGCTTGGTGCAATACCAGGAAACACATGCAGGAATCTACAAACAGTAGATCGCTTTCCTTTGCCCTACACAGCACACTCATTATCTATCCATGTCACTGGGCTTTAGAAAAACAATCTAATAAAAAATCTAAGTTTATATCAAAACTAAGAATTAGAGACATTTTCATTTTGGCAAGTCATCTCCTGATTTAAGCGATACGTGTGTGTGCTCACACTTGTACATGGCTTGGTGTGTGCTGAGTTACGCCGTGATGTGTATGACAGTCAGAAGACAACTTTGTGGAGCTAGTTCTTTCCTCTCACCTTTAGTTGGGTTCTGGGGATTGAACTCAGGTGGCAGGCTCTCGTGGCAAGCACTGAGCCATCTTGCTTAGCCACTGAGTCATCTTGCTAGCTCAATAGCTTCATTTTAATAATCTGATAATCTATTTTACCAGGTTAAGAATATTGTGTTAAGATTAAAAAATGCCATATGATATGCTTCTTTTAAAAATCTTTTTATCGTAACATGTGCAGTTAATTAAGTTTTATTTTTTATTCATGTTTTGTATTCAATTTTCGAAGTTTCTATACTTGGGTAGTACAAAGAAAGATTGACTATGGTACTTTCCTATGTCACAAATTTGAAAGAAGGAAATCAGCATTGTAGGAAATGGGAAAAGGCTCTTGGCTTTGAACACAGTTAGCACCCAACACACAAGATGCCTAGATTTACTTTTTGATATTTTTTAGTTAGTTCAGTAATGTATTTCTTCACCAAGGCCTTATGAAATAGATTTTTTAAAAAATGCAGGGGCTGGAGAAATGGCTCAATGGTTAAGAGCGCCAACTGCTCTTTCGAAGGTCATGAGTTCAAATCCCAGCAACCACATGATAGCTCACAACCATCTGTAATGAGATCTGATGCCCTCTTCTGGGGTATCTAAAGACAGCTACAGTGAGCGGGGCTGGAGCGAGCAGGGTCAGAGCGAGAAGAAAACATGTCTGGGGACACCTACAGTGTACTTACATATAATAAATAAATAAATCTTTAAAAAAATGCACAGGAAGTCTAAAACTCTTCCCGAGCAAAGGGTAAAGTGAGGGTTCACAACATTAATCTGAAGTTTGTATATGCAACGGTGGACATGCAGTAATTGTTAAATTATTAATAAAGGAAATGATTAAACACCTAGACTTGGGAATTAAACTTTTAAGGAGCAAACTATGTGTTAGGAAGAAAACTGTTTTAAGTCAACCATCAGCAAAAGTAATTCAGTGCTTAAATTTATACACACATTGTTATACCATAAAACACTGTTGTACCCAAGTTAACAAAGCAGATACTCCCTTATGCTGGCAGTGTTCCACAAGCAACAAAGCTAAGTCCAGTAGATACAACATTTGCAAAATGCATGTAAACTACTTAGATGAATTCTTTCAGCTCATAATCCCCAGAGAGACGAAAAGATGATGTGTTTTTACCCTAAGAGCTCAAAGCTCTCTTGGGAGGCAATTCAATTGAAATTTTGCACTCAGCCTAGCGAGGCAGTGATAAACAGATGTTTAAATTAGCTGTCTACACCACAATCAAATATCTAAAGGAAAGAAGTGCTTACCAGAAATATGGCGGAGATACTGAAGAGAGGGAAGAGAAGAAAGCAGTTTGTTATTTTAGGAAAACAGGTTTGGAATGTCTTTGGTAAGTAGTCCACCACAGCAAACAGCCATGGTCTCTTGGTGCACATACGGGACAGGTTACTCCTGTACCCTGCTCAGTGTGGCACACTGATAATCAACTTGAAAACCACAACCATTGCACACACAACATCTCACTTGTGTTTGCCTTTTATATGAGCATCTTCACCTTTTCCCCTAAATGTATATGGGGGTTCTGAGTAAAGAATATAAATTATCAGAAAATAAAAGGTGAAAACTGACTCACAAAATTCCTCCTTCATATCAAAGTAGGTCATTATGAAGTTGGCCAAAAAGAAAATCATACAGAACCAGACAGCAGAAAATAATGTCATTAAACCCAGCACTCTCCACTTCCCCCACTCACTGGGCTAACCAAGGCTCTCCATTTTCCTGTCACATGGCTGCTGCCACAGCCTCTTGGGACAGTCTTGGATACACAGCAGGTTGTTGTCATAAGAAAATGCTGCTATATTCCAACCAACACTATGGAAAGAGTATCATGTGCACTTAAAAAAAAAATAGGATGAATGTGTATGTATGTCATATAATATCTATAATATAAAATTATGATATATATGTGTATATAAACATATATACATACACACACACATATATAGTTTTTGAACAGATCTCTATATGAATAACTTTTATGCAATGAACTAACCAACTGCAAGTTACTAGTATTGCTAAATAATGAGTGATAACATTCTGCATGCTAAAGTATGACCAGAATATAAGCAGGAGGCTAAAAGCATCCAATGAGACTTGAGCAGAAGAGAGAGAAGAATCTGAAGTGAGCTGAATCTTAAAGGTGCTACAGAGGTTTAGCAGGCAGAGGAACAAAGGAGAGTAGGTACAAGGATGGTCAGTTTCTCTGGCTGTTAAAGGCCTTATGATGGCTAAGGGATTTATCAGTTAGGCAAACAAAGTTGAAACAACTCAAGAAGAGCAGTAACCAAACAGATTTCAGACCTATCGCTTGGACAGTGTTAGAGAACACAGAACGGAAGCCTGACTGACTAGCTGTAAGACTAGCCATCCAAATTAGTATAAGGTGCCATGCGGCTGGGATGGATACAGATAGCACACGTGGGAGGTAGACTGCTGGAAACAAGCGGGTTGTGACCAGGCCTTTGCCATGAGAAGAAAGCTGAGTGATGCTAAGGCTGTTGACAAGACACAGATGCAGGCGAAAAGCAGCTAGTATAAGAAATTATTAATTCTGTTGAAGAAAAAATGACTTGGAGGCAGAGTTCATCTACTAACCACTGGATACAAGTCTGAACCTTGCAGAAGAGCCCAAAGCTTAGGAAGAGATGAGAGGTGTATGTGAGCCTTCCACATAGACCTCCTGGAGCCATACTGAATGCAAGTCCAGTCCCGTCACATACTGCACTCCCGGACTGCAGGCAAGTGTCTTAAGCTCTCTCTGACCCTGCTTCCTAACTTGTAACAAGGATAAGAGTAGCTCTTACCTCACTAGGCCACTGTCCAAGTTAGATACACGCACATTGACACATCTAGGATAGGTGTGGAGAGAAGTAGGTGCACCGTAAGCTGCTGCGGTTGTTGTGACAGAAGGATTTTATATGGTTGAAACCATCCCGACTACGGAGAGTGAGAGGAGCCACAGACAGACTTCCAGAGGTACTAAGACTTAAGAGAGAGAAAGAACAGAAGCCGAGAAATGTCAGAGAAAGGGAGTCAGCAATTCTGAAGACTACAAAGACAAGGAGAGAGTAGAGGTCTGAAAACGTGACGCAAACTAGGAACTAAGAAGCCATGGACAGTTCAAGAAAACATTTTTTACAGACCAGTTCCGAAATTCTCAAATGATATGAATGAAAAACTATCTGTACCTCATCTACCCTATCCATGCATCCGTATAATCTGTACACCTGTGCTGGAACCATGGTCATGTTCAGCTCTGTGTACACAGCTTCATGAATTTTAATTCAGGGATAGTTTCTTATTGGTCACGTGGTCATCTTAAAGGCATGTTGTGGCTAGTGGCAAACGTGGACCAGGAGCAAGCATGTGTGGCTTGCCATGTCCAATGTGTTTAACTATATTTAGTCTCAGCATTCAGGAGGCAGAGGCAGGTAGCTCTAGAAGTTCCAGGCCACCCTAGTTTACATAAGGAATTTCAGGCAGCCAGGGCTACATCGTGAGAAAAATAAAACAATAGCATCATAATTCAGAGGCTTCTTCTAGGACGGCTGCTGCTGGCACCTTCACCTTTCATATGTTCCTATTTGGTGAGAGCATCCATCCCACCCACAAAAGTGCCTGCAGTCACAGACAGCTGTAGACTGCAGGCAAGCAAATGTCATCCTGTCTTATCCCAGACTTCCCAGGCTTTCTGAGAAGACTTTATATATGTCAGGTGATTACCATCTGTGTACATGTATAAAATGTCAGTAAGGCTCTAAATGCAATTAGATAAAAAAGAAATAGAAGCTAACCATGTTCTCCCAAGTCCCAGAGAGAAAGTTAAAGTGTGAATGCTGCTGCGGTCTAGTGTCTCCCTGTCCAATGTCTGAGGAAGTGTGGATGTAAAGAAGGACAGACGGACACCTGAGCCCAGAGGAAGGCGGGGGCAAAGGTAGATTCCAATATTTTTCTGGAGAAGAGAGCTCTAAGCATATTTGTATGAGAAAGGAAGAGTCAGTGGAGAGAAAGTCCTGGAAGAGAGAGGATGGGCTGTGGAGCAGTGGAGCCTGAGGTAGGCAGGCTGTCACATTCCCAGGGACAGCGGCGGTAGCCAGAACATTTAAATATAAGGGCTGAGAGGCCTGGAACTCTCCACTGGAAACCTCTCCTTGAGTTCTGTAGATAGTACCGGTCCTCAGGCTGGAGCTGGAACCACTGGCCTGTGGACCAGTGGAAAGCTTCACTGTTTCAACTCTACAGTTTACTTTGACACTTTTAAATTGGCCAATTAAATGTATAAGGTAATCTTAGCCATCTAAAAGGTACAATCCGGTATTGTCCTTCTAATCCGCAGCTTTTCCTTGGTCAACCCCAATGTTAGTGTGAATTGAAAAGTCCTTTCCTGGCTGACTTCAGATGACTCAGCATCAAACACTGCAGGGCTCTTATCTGTTTCAGTGCCAGGCAGTCAATTCATGGACCTAAACAGTGTGCAGCTCTCACCTGGGGAGTCCTGAGTTCTCATCCTCTCTGCTCTCTCATCTCCTGCTCCCTTCCCCTATCGCAGCAGAAGTACGGGGAGTAAAGGAAGAGAGGTAGAGAACAGAGGAGAGCCACCCACAGAGGCTCTTCATTGTGAGCATAAAGCCTTTCTGGACTCTTGGTGAATACAAAAGGTTCTCTCGAAACAGTGACAATTTTATAAGCAAAAATGTCAAATAGGGGTCATGGTCAAACTACTTTACATAAAACATAAGGCATAAAGGTCACCTAATCTTCCTCAGCAAACCCTTTCTAATGGTACCAGTTTACAAACTGCTGAAAGCTTAATTTTTTAACTCGTGTGTGTGTGTGTGTGTGTGTGTGTGTGTGTGCGCGCGCACACACACACACACGCACACACACACATACACACACACGCCTATACAAGCGGAAGATACTGGGTATCCTACCATTCTCCATCTTATTTCTTTAGAGTAAACCTGGAGCTGGGCTGACAGCCAGCCATCCCAGTCACCCCGTGACCCATCTGTCTCCTCCCTACACAGTGCTGGGCTGTATGTCATGCACACAGTCATGCCTGGCTTTTTTCATGGGTGCAGGGGGATTCAAATACAACCTAGCCTTTTAGTTACTTTCCTAACATGCATGTATTCCACATATAAAAGATACTTCAAACAGCATTTAAAGATACTCTTAAAACAGTTAGGACATGTGGCACATGCCTGGAATCCCTGTCCTTTTGGGGCTGCGGCAGGAACACTGCCATTAGCTTGAATCAGGCTGTGGAACACAGTATGACTCTGCCTCACTCTTCGCTAAAGAGGTATTTTAAACAACTTCAAAATAATATCAATGAATGGTAGTTTTTGCTCATCTTGTGAGTTTTACTTCCTGAATACAACTAATAGACGTACTGGAAGGCAGGCATCATATTATGTTCAAGTCAGTATTAGGTCATGATGGGGAAGGTAAAGAAATAGTCAGGTGCTGACTACCTGTCCTGCGCTACAGTGTACACAAGTTTCTCATTTACTTTCTGCAGCAACTCTGTGAACTATCACTGCTGGCCTCTTTACTAAGTAGGAAAACTAGCTCAAAGGCTAAGGGCTGTGAAGCAGCAAAGCCAGAGTCTTCATTTACCCGCTCTTCCCCATGCTAGAGACTGAGCGGGTGTAGGGCCTGGCTCATGCTGTCAGAGTTACAGCCCTCTACAAAGAACATGTATACTGTGGGCCGCACATTGTTCAGAGTACCATCCCACTCCGTGCAGTCTAGGATGTAAATCAGCCCTTTGTCCAGCACAGCCCACTGCGCACACTCCTAGCCAGGCAGTCCCCAGGTAGCTAGTACTTGTATCCATGAGTCACTTAGTAACCCTGTCAGTTATCAGATCAGTGCAAAAGTATCACATAGCCTGTGATCAAGTGACCCTTACTTTACTTAATAATGGCCCACAGAGAAAGTGCTGATCCTGGTGCGGCAGATGGGCAAAGAGGCTGCAAAGGGCTTCCTCTAACTGCAAAGGTGAAAGACCTTGATTTGAGCATGGAAAGTGAATTCAGGGACTGCTAAGATCAATGGTAAGAACAGACGTTCTGGTCAGGGCAGTGGAGAAGGAAGGAGAAGCACACCCTAGTTTTGCCATTGTATCTCGCCTTAGTTAGAGTTTCTCTGCAGTGATACTACACTGTAACCTAAGCAACTTGGGAAGAAGGGTTTACTTTAGCTTACAGCTTGTAGTCCACCATCCAGGGAAGGCAGAACAGAAACCAAGGCAGGGACAAGGAAGCAGGAACTGGAGAGCAGGTCATGGAGGAGTGCTGCTTACTGGCGTGGTCCTTCTGGCCTGCTTCTTTATATATCCCAGGATCACCTGCCCAGGAGTGGCCCCATCAACAACAGGCTGGGTCCTCTCAAATCAATCACTGAGAAAATGCTACACAGGCTTGCCCATCAGCCAATTTATGAAAGTATTATCTCAGTTGTAGTTCTCTTTTCTCAGATAACTCTAGCTTATATCAAATTGGCAATAAAACCAAAAATAAAAAAATAAAAATCCCTAAAACAAATAAACAAAGCAAAGCAAGCAGTAAGTATGGCAGCAGGAGCCAGAAGCTGAGCGGTCAACTGAGCACAGTAAACAGGGAGGGCAAACTGCAGTAAGGCAAAGCTACACAGCTCACTTCCAGAAGTGCTTCCTTAAGCAAGGCACCTCCCAAGGAGCACCAGCAACTGGAGACCAGTGTTCAAAACCTGAGTCTGTGAAGGACATTTCTGACTCAAACCACCATATTCTACTTTCTGGGCTCCTAGAGACTCATGGCCACATTAGAATGTAAAGTTAGTCCAACATCAAAAATTCCCATAGTCCTTCACAGTCAACACTGTCTAAAAGTCCCAAGTCTCTTCTCTTAATCATTACCCCCAGTAGAAAAAAAGAACCAATTACACACTTCCAACATACAATGGCACAGAATAAATAAACATTTCCATTCCAAAAACGAGGACTGGGGCGTAGTGGGCCACAACAAGACTAAAACTCAACAGGGAAAATTCCAAATTCTCTAGCTTCATGTCCAGAATCTAGGATTTAGTTCCCAAGTATGTAGGTGGTTCAAGCCCTTGAAGCTCTGCTGCTTGCAATCTGCATCTCTCGTGGGCTGGGTCCACTCCCTGTGTGACGTTCTCCTTAGCAGCTCTGACTTCTTCAACATTTGGGATCTCCACTACAACCCAGGCTTTACTGTCATAGCTTCACACGATCCCATCTTACAGTGTCTTTACAAGAGACTCCCTTGCCACATGTTGCCTGGCCTCAACAGCTCTCTGAAACCATGGAGGAAGAATCCATGACCCTCATATCCTCAGCCAGTACCATGTGAATAATACTGCCAAGTTTGGTTGCCAGCTTGGGATAGGCCATGAATTGCATCAGCAATAGCTTTGTAGGTGATTTCTAGGAGTAGAAAACCCTTTAGAGTCTCTTTCAAAAGTTGGAAGCTTAGCTGGGTGTGGTCTTGTCCCAAGAGCACATTTGTTATTGTTCCAGTGCAAAGCAGAAGGCCTCTTTTTTTTTTTTTTTTTTTTTTTTAAAGGGGGTGGGGAAGAGGGCTTACTTATTTACTTAATGTTTATGAGTGTTCTATTTGCATATGCACCTACATACCAGAAGAGGGCATCAGATCTCATTATATATGGTTCTGAGTCTCCATGTTGTTGCTGAAATTGAACTCAGGATCTCTTGGAAGAGCAGTCCTCTTAACCACTAAGCCACTCTAGCCCCCAGGAGGCCTCTCCATAACGGTATTAATTTCCTTAAGAATTACAATCTCACAGCCCAGCACTTGAATGTACCATTAAGCTTCCTAATGTTCTTTTTTCTCTCCAAATTACATTTTCTATTTCTTTCTGCCTCACTTGCTCTTTTTCACTGTAGGCCTACAATGAATGAAAAACCATGCCACAGGCTCAATGCTTTGCTTGCTGTCTTATAATTTCTTTCATCAAAGAAATTAGTCCATTACTTTTTAATGTAACCTCAGACAAGTTCTTAGGACATGGACAGAAGGCAGCCAGATTCTTTACTGAAATGTCCGCCATCTGAATGTCCTCTAAGCCAGTGGCTGGCAGTTTTCCTCTCTGGAGCCTCTTGAGCCAGGCATCCACTGCACATTACTCTAAGCACCGCTGTTTTGCAGGATTCTATGAGAATGGCCCATTGGGCTGCTTAGTGCATTCCTCTGCTTTTCCAGTCCAAAGTTCCCAAGCCTTCCCCCTTTCCACAGCCACAGCTCGGGCAGCTTCTGCATTAGTTACTTGTCTGTTGCTGAGATGAAACAGCATGCCCTAAGAGGCTCAGAAGAAAGGTTATTTTGTTCTGCAGCTCCAGAGGGTTAAGAGGCCAGCACAGTGAGGAGGCATGACAGGAACCTCACCAGGAGCAGGAAGCTGGACACTGACCTCCCCAACCGCAAGCCTGAAGTAGAGAGAATGACCTGGAAGTGAGGCTATACACTGTGAATCCCGCCCCAGCAGCACCACCTAGCCCAGCACCCCAATTCTAGAATTCTAAATTCTGTTCTTGAAAAACAGGAGCCAGGGTTCTTTGGGGAAAATTCCAGGTCTAAGGCTGTGTTGCACAAGAGTGAGCTGGACAACCTTGGTAGGCCAAAAGGTAAGAAAGTGGCAGAGAACAAATCAAAGAGCACAGAAGGGAGCTCAGCCTGAGGACCTTACGTAGGTAAAATAGAAACACCAGAATAATGATAATGATAGACACTAATATACCAGAAATTAAGTGTAAAGTAATAATAACATGAATGAAAATTGTGAAAGAACCTGTATCTTTAGCCAGTTTTCCATTACTGTAACTAAACACTTGAGGCAGCAAAGTTATAAACAAAAGTATATGTAGGTAACAGTTTTGGAGAGCCAAAGTCAATCACAGTGGGTGGGAGGTGAATTGACCTCTCAATGAGGATGGGACGATGCCACCTCAGGGAAGGTGACAGGAGCAAGCTTCCTTATCTTAACCAGAAACAGACCAAGAGATGCAGCAGAGCCAAACTTTTTTTTTTTTGTAACAATCCTTTAGTGTGAATTCAAGAAGTCATACATTAGCCGGGCAGTGGTGGTGCACGCCTTTAATCCCAGCACTTGGGAGGCAAAGGCAGGTGGATTTCTGAGTTCGAGGCCAGCCTGGTCTACAGAGTGAGTTCCAGGACAGCCAGGGCTACACAGAGAAACCCTGTCTCGAAAAAACAAAAAAACAAAACAAAACAAAAAAAACCACAAGAGGTGATACATTCATGAACTATCTCATATCCCAATGACCTAAGAACCTCCTACTAAGCCCAAAGAGTCTACCACTTCACAATAACGCCCACTAGAGGCCAAGATTTTAATTGCATATACCCTTGGAATATACTCAGAGCACACCCAAGCAGCACCAGAAGAAACTTCCATTGCAGTATTGTGTCAACCAAACATACAGAGGGAAGAATGGAATCAGAACCCTTCCATCCTAGTGGTGACATACCTTATTGGTAGAGGGCATGTATGGTATGATCCTGGTTTAATCCCAGGTAAATTAAAAAAAAAAAAAAAGGCACCATGCCAGTTATCCAGTGACTATCAATGATAACTGCTATAGAATATTTGATCACACTGCGAACCTCAGGATTGTGTTATTTACTGAAAACCCTGCTTCCTGTGTGGTGCGGCTGAGCCATGGCACGCACCTTTAACTGACGCTTGCTGTTTGCTGTAAACAAGTGACTGTCACGTGTCTCAGGCCTAGCGTATACCTTTAACCCAGGAGCTTTCTGTAACCAAGAGCTAAATAAAGTCCATGAGTGCTGAAGAGGCAGAGCAAGCAACCAGCTGACCGGGAGTGAGCATAAGGAAACCCAGGAACACGAAAGGAAAAAGGAGAGTCTTTGAGTCAAAGGGTATTTAAGACTGTGTGGAGGAGGAGAAGGAGGAGGGGCTTTCACCTTCTGGGACGTTGGTGGAGTAGGAAGGTCAGCGGGGTGCTTTCTCTGCCTCTCTGAGCTACCAGGCTTTCAACACACACAAACTCAATTAATCTGTGTACAGTTTTACTTTAGACAAAAAAAAGGAGAAGTGTTGCAGGATATTTGATCACACTGTGAGCCCCAGGATTGTGTTATTTACTGGAAAAACCTGTTTCTAGTTGTGGTGTGGCTCAGCCCTTAGCACACAGCTTCAATCCCCAACAATGAAGGTAAAGTTAGTTTGTAGAAAGAAGCACCATGGTTGAAAGTGATGTCAAATTAAGTAGCACACAAAGTGATGAATCAGAGAAGGATGCGACAGGACAGGATCTGCCCAACTCCTGAGAAGAGAGAGGAAAGAGAGGCAACTGAAGGGAGCAGTGCGGGGAGAGTGCGGAGAGAGAGGCAGTTTTACCAGGAGAGCTTTAGAGACAGGTTGAAGAGAGAATGAGCCAGAGAATGACAAGAAGCCAGAAGATTAAAATACATTGCTAAAGTTAGTACGAGGCCAAGCAGAGCAATTCAGGAAAAGCTAAGAAAGAGAGAAGTCAGATTAAATCAGTCATTGGAGAGGAGTTTGAACCAGAACAGCAAGAGTTCTGAAAGAACTAGAAAGGGTGAGCATATTCAGCAGTAAGTCTCAGAGGTTGAAAACATTCTAGGCCTAGATAAGATTGTACAGAGGCTAGAAGTTTCCAGGACTAGGCCTAGGTTAACAGACTGAGGCAGTAAGCCTTGGAGATGACAATTACATTAGATAAATAAAAGATACTTTAACAAACTGAGAGGAATGGGGAAGCAGCTCAGTAGGTAACGTGTTTGTCTCATAGATGTGAGGACCTGAGTTTGATCTCCAGAACCCATAGAAAAGGCCAGATGTCGTAATGTTTGCCTATAATCCGCATTGTAGCAAGATGGGAGGCAAAGACAGGTAGATCCCTAGAGCTTGTTGGCCAACTAGTGTGGACGAGCAAAGTTCCAGGCCAATAAACAACTCACACAAAAGCTAGAGTCTCACACAAAAGATAAAAGGATGTCTGGAGAGCAACAGCTGAGGTTGCCCTGCTCTACAAACAGGGACATGTGCATCCACCCACTGCAGGTACACGTAGGTCTGAGGAGAAACAAAGATATATAGTCTCAAACATCCCTCCACGAAATGGATACCAATGGCAAAAAGGGAAACAAGAACTTGGAAGGAAGGAAGGAAGGAAGGAAGGAAGGAAGGAAGGAAGGAAGGAAGGAAGGAAGGAAGGAAGGAAGGAAGGAAGGAAGGAAGGAAGGAAGGAAGTGAGTTAAGAAAGAAAGGTGTCAGACACCACTGTGATCAAGTTAAAATCTCCACCAAGGGGCTTGGGATAGGACACTGGGAGAAAATGCCACCACTTTCACACATTTCTGATAAAAAAAAAACCTTTCAATGTCTGAATTCTCCTCAGCAGTATCATGATCACCACAGCCAGGACAATGGAGGAACTTCTCTAGAATAACTAAGTTGTCAGCACACCATGTCTGCCTCGGGTTTGTGGATCAAGGCGTGAGCCCTTAGTATTGCTCCAGCATTATGCCTGCCTGCATGCATGCTGCCATGCTCCCCTGCCATGAGGGAGGGTCATGGACTCCAACTCTCTGAAACCATAAGCTCCAAGTAAACTATTTCTTCTATTATAAGACAAAAACCAAAACAAGAACACAGGATACATCTAGCATGGGAACCTGCCAACATTGAGGCAGGCAGATTTTCTTTTCCTTTTGCTTTAAAGGACATCAATGGAACAATTGATGTAATCTGAATATAGTTGATAGATTAGACAGCAGTAGTGAAGTGTCCCAGTGTATCAGAAATCCTCCATTTTAAGAAACACACACAGAAGTTGCTGCAAAGAAAGGAAACACAGTTTCCTTCCAAACCCAGTTCGGGAAAAACAAACCAACAAACCAATAACAACACGCACACATAGACAGAAACTGACCAATAAGGCAACCTCGATGAAGGTTCTTTGGAAACACTTTACCGCCTTCCTGCGACTTTCCTGCATCTGTGATTGTAAAGTAGATCCCATCTGCAGGACAGTAGTCCAGGCACTGTTCATATGCTCTGCAAAGCCCTATTCACTGCAGCTGTCACTTCAGCAGGGTTTGTACACCCTGGTGGCTGTAACCACCACTCACTCTCCACTGTCAGCAACAGCAGTCCACCTTTAGGTATCATGATGTGAGAACTGAGATGCTGGCATCTATGACCAGCACATATTCCATTCGTTAAACCTATGTGCCTTCAGTTATGACGCTGTCTCCCTAAGGCCTTTCAAAGACTCTTTACCATCCTAAGGACCAAATCTCATACACTCATTTTTGCTTCTGAAGATTCCCTCTTCCATCCTCATGACATTATTTCCTTGATCATAATATGAAGTATCTGGGCCAGTTAGCCACTAAGATCCTGTCCAGAGACCCAGTGTCTAAGAAGGCAAGGGCTGCTGTAGGGATGTAGGTATGCCTAGTGGTAAAGACGAAACCGAATACACTGAGTTCAACATTTCCATAGAAAGCAGAGCTGTGTGCCATGGCACACATTAAAACACCTCCCAAAATGTGTAACAACAACAACAAGAAAATAAACAAACAAACAAAACCCCCCAAAACACCTTGACATTTCTAATTACTTTTCTGTAATCTAGATAAATAATGAATCATGCGGGGCAACCATTTTGTTTGAAAACTGGCATACAAATCAGAGCTGTGTGGTTTACAAGGTTAAGCCCAGGTGTGAGCCCAGTCAATCAATCCCTGTTGGGTGGAACTTGTTACTTCTTAGGTTATACTGTCAAGGACACACCTCTGAACCCACAGGAGCGGGCAGAATGGAAGCTGACTAGCATCTGATTTAAAGTCTCTAGTCACTGCTCTGCTAAGAGCTGTGGTATGTAGCTCTGCTTCTGTTCTTATGAGTCAAGTGGAGTGTGGAGAAGGAAGGCAGTTTCATTCCAAGTCACACAGTGAACTGGAATTCAGGTAGTGGCCAGCAAAGATGGCTGTGCCTATGTGAAGCTCCAGGTCAGCACTGCAATACTGCGGAGGAAGACGGACATGAGCTAACTCACCTCAGGGCTCCCACCCCATCACCGTGCCAACACGACATCAATGGCCCCTCAGAATGATCATCACTGTTTAAATGTACAGATGCTGAGGGCCTCCAGAAACCAAAGATGTCTTGTTCTCTCTGTTTGAAAACATATACAAAAATCTATTTGATACTAAAAAAACCCCATTTATCAAGCTCACACTTTATTGTTAATTTTTTGTGTTGAAACTTGCTGTTTATTTTGTGTATTTGGAAGATAAATGCCAATTTTTAGGTCTTTGCTAATTTAGTTAGATCACTCTATTTTACAGCATAGAGATCTTTTAAAGAGCATTATGCAATTTTTGATATGTTGACATAGGGTATTACAATCAGCTGTTGTAGACACTGAAGTCTATCAAGTCAGGTGGTAGGGAAAAGCTAATTAAAAAGTAATAATAGTAATTAAATAATAAAGGTCTCCTTTTAGGGAATTTTTTGGTAAAGTGAATACTTTCTAAGTGATCTCATTGCTCCTTAATCAGTGATGTAATGGATTTGCAGAAAATGAGGTATGCTAATCTTAATAGTTACATAGTTTAAATGCTATACATTCTTTGGATACCCAGTCTCAAAACTAATGTTTGCCAAAATACAACATAAGCAGCACATGAGGAGCAAGACTCAATTCTAATGACCTGGGTGGTCAGAATAGAAGGTGCTCCGGAAAGGCATGCACTGGGCACCACAAGGCATGGGAAGGCACCATCGCTTTGTGGAGAAGTAACTGTGTGAACATGAGTCATGTATGAAGGTCTGCTCTCACAGGACCAATGGCAACAAGATGACACCTATATGCAACTGGAGAGAGTGTGGATGGTGTAAACCCATGGTCAATGTCTGCCAGCACTGGAGCACTGCCAGGGAGGCCTAGGGTACTGGACAGGGGCCCTGTCTGGCTTTGATTGCTCATGCCCACTGCCGCACTCCTGAGCCTAACCCCCGCTGCTGAAATGCACAAGGTGGCCACAGTCATTAGAAGACACCTAGCTTCAGGTAGCAAAACTATGGGCAATGAAGGCTACTTACAGTGAAGTTACGATTGCCACCCTTGCCCAGAAGGCCGAGAGCTGAAATGCTTGGCTTCTTTGTATTAGGATTATTTACCCCAAGTCTATGACTACAAGGAACTTTTCTAAAGGAACGCCGAACGTCTAAGTATGTGTTCCACCACATGTACTACTATCTCAACAACACAAGCTGCTGAAGACTTGGACTTATAAAGAGGGCCCCTAAAGCAATCAACACTCAAAAAGCTACAACCGAAGGCAGAAGGGTGAACAGCTGTGCCCGCAGGACAGAGAATTTCCCTGTATCTGCATTCTCATGCTAAGTCCATAGATCTATAAGTTTGTTGTTTTCATATTGGTAAAGATCCCTTTATACCAAAGGTATATTCTCTTAAAGCAAGCATCAAAGGCACAAAGAGAAAATAAACATGTTTCGTTACTCACTATGGACTACATTAGTAAGGCCTTTCTCTAAACAAAATACAAAAGCCAAAACAAAGCTCTGCACGTGAACACATCAGACATCTTAGGGATCTGCCTGCCTCTGCCTCCTGAATGGCAGGGTTAAAGGGATACCGTCCTGCCGGGGGAATTATACATAGTATACATTTTAAGCTTTTCAAATCAGAAAGACTTCCGTATATAATTTGAAATAACCCAAATATCTTACAAGGATAAATCAGTGAAATCAATTATAGTCTATCAAGAAGGAGTGACCCATAAGTTACAGGCCTTTGGACCACAGACAGGATTTAAAACTTTTTGTCAAAGCATAATACATAGGGCCTAGCATTGTGGTATATATGCCTTTGATCCCAGCACTGGAGGGTGGGAGTGGGGACATGTGGATCTCTCTCATTTCTAGGCCAGGCTGGTCTACAAAGTAAGTTCCAGAACACCCAAGGCTATAGAGAGAGACCCTGTCTCAAAGAACAAACCAAACAAAACAACAAAGAACCCCAAAAATCAAAAACAAAAATACCAAACAAACAAAAACAAACTACCACTAACAAGAACAATAAGAAAAACTACACACAAAGCACATCCATTTACAATTGTGGCTCTTGACAAGTTGGACATACTCAGATGAAGACAGAGAACTGTGGTAACCGTTCCTCCCCAACCAACCATGGTCTAACTGATCATTACTCTGCCACAGGCACAGGTACTGCCTGAACCTGGATTCTATCATTGAACTTGACATCTGAGAGATTTCCCTACACTCTGTGCTCCTAAAGATCCTTTTGTAGTGTTATGTAACATTTCACAGCCTTTATTATTATACTATTGGTAGGTATTTTAATCAGCTTTCATATCTGAAATGGTATATATTACTCCTTTAAAAGGCTCCCACAATTTGAGGGTCTTGCCATTGAGTAGTTCAGGCTGGCCTTCGAGTCACAACTCTGGTGCCTTAATCTCCAAAATGCTTCTGGAATAAGAGCAGAGAAACCTTGCTCGGACGCCACCTCTCACTAGCAGTTCTGAAATTCTAGTTCGGGCCGTGCATGCCTTGCAGCATGCGGTCAGGTGCCTCTCGTTATGCACAACAGTGGCATATGGTACACACTCGAGTGCACACTGAAAAAAACAGTGATGCTAGTGTACAAAGGCCTACCACCAGGGAACCATGGCACAAGGAGACAGAGACATGAGCTAAGCTTGCATCAGACGTGAGCTCCCTCAGCCAGCCATTTTCAAAATAACACAAGAGATTAAAGGCCATGTTCTCTATTTCTGTCTCGGTCAAGTCCCTTCCTCCAAAGGACTCAGCAGCCATCTCAGCCCCAACACTTCTGCACTTTACTGAGGCTCATTACTAAAGGCAAGCGCTTGCCTCGTGCATCAACACAGTACCCCAGACCCACTATATATGACACCACGTTCTGTTCACGGTCCGGGAATTTAGAAACAAACAAGTGCCAAAATGCTGAAAATGTTTCCCCCTTTGTGCCTTCAAGAATTGAACCAGAAATTACAACTATATTTTCTTTAACATTTGCAGACAATTTTAGGCTAAGAAAGGGGGCTATCTGACTCGGGTTTTTAAACACTGAGAAATTAACAATTGCAAACACCGTCAACTATGAAAGGAATGGTAAGGCCTCTAAGTATTCCACCTCAACACACACAGGGCCCAGAGATCAGTCCCAGAGCTACACACTAAACTATTGTCAGAAACGCATACAATCAGTGTTAACCACCTCTGAGGACTCAGACACTGCTACTGTCGCATGTATTCTACGAGGCTTTAGACTAAACGCATAGTCATGTGACAGGAGTAATAGCCACATTATAAAGAAAGACTTGAACAACGCAGTAACAGCAAAAAGTAAACGTCAGGTGTGGGATCGCCACTGAAAAGAGTGAGCAGACAGCAAGGTGAGCAGTTTGGGGAAGGGAACTCCAAAGAGTTCCCAAGCCAGGATGACAGAGTTATTTAGATTGCTGAGGATAAAGGAGGCTGATCAAGGTACAAGCGGCAGTCTGGCACTGTCCTACTTCCAGAGTTCTACAGGGAGAAGCACGCTCCCCATCGTGCGGAGACCTATCTGAGGAGGGGAGACTAGTTTTATGAGGTGGAAAAAGCACTTAAGGCACAGATGAAGATTTCAGTAGAAATGAGGATCTTGGCGTCTTTCCAGTGATAACAATAATTAAACCAAGGAACTTTCACAACTTTTGAAAATACGTGTCGATGTCCAAACTCAGATTATCCGCGACATGACATGACAATTTACGTTCATGACTGTACACAGCCATCACACACTCATTTCTAGACCTCCCTTTCCTTTCTCCTGTGATATGTCCACATACAACAATCTCTCCTAAAGCGACGACTCAGTAGCTACTCTTCCAACAAGTAAGTTGTCTTCTGATGAAACCAGCAGGAAACGTTTAGAAAATACACACTTGAAATACCCACACCTAGACTTTCTTGCCCTAAGTAACTTTGTATAAATTTTTCTACTTCAGCTTAGAGAAAATCAGGCTCACGGTTTAAAATAAGAGTGTTCCCCAAACATGACGCTAAAGTGTTGTTTTCAGGAAACAACTGTTATTTTAAAATTCTAAAATGCACTTCTGATTGTTTTAGAAAATTAATCTTAAGCAATGCTCTCATTTTTCTCTTACTAAAATTTTTATTTAATAATTACTTAGGAACAAAGAAAAGGTAAATATAAAGAGTGCTCCAAGCTATTTACCACATGTGAAGTGTCTGCTTCTGGTCAGTAGGTATGTCCCTTCATTCTACAGAGAAGGCAAAGCCCTCGGCATAAAACCGCCTCACTTCACAACCACAGACTTACTTCCCACAGCAGTGGGAGCTTCCTGCCGCTGTTTGCAGCCTATTTTCTATCAGTAAAATCAATCCTATAAGAAAACACCAAGTTTTAAAATTTTTCCTCTTTTATTGCCCTCTTGATTAAAGTAGAATTAAAGTGTTCTCAAAGAGAGTGGCCATTTTCCCACTGCACTTCTGTGCTGGCAGGACAGTTTCTCCTCTTTTCTTTTTCTGAGTAATGGGACACCGGAGGGTTTGGGGGTAAGCTCACCACACTAAATCTATTTTAAAAGGACCATTGTTGTATTTGAGAGCTCTAACTCTCAGTGTTACATTAGGCCTGCCGCACAAAGATAATTCTGAAAAGAGACAGTCAACTTCTCTTTCATGTAACTTTTCAGCGGCAGCCACTGCACCCTTCATGGCCACCAGCGCAGCGCTCCAGAGCAGCAGCCTCAGCCCAGGGAGGCCAGCACAGCCTCTGGGTTTTCTCTTCTCACAGCACAAGCTAGAGGATCCAGAAACAAAATACATCTTTGTTGTATGTGTATTGAGGAAACATTGTCATTCCTTAGCCAGAAAAATGAATAGCTACACTGGTGGCTGTGTGCACCCACATTATCAGAATTAAGAAGCATACGACCCAAGAATCATCTTTTATAGGAATTTTTAAAGAAAATACTTACAGTTTCTAGAAGGGTGTCAAGTATTTATGTAACTTTTACTTAAATGGTGAAATAAATGTATTAAGATTGAGAGAGAAGGAGGGAGGAAAAGAACACAGAGAGGCACAATTATGGGACCACGAGCGACATGCTTCCTGCGGAGGAATAGGAACAACTGAAATCAACACGGAGGTTGGTCTCTCCTTACCTCAACTATCCGCTAAGACAAGAAAAGTCCCCTGAACGCAAGGAAAAGCCACCGACTGATCTCCAAATGCGCAAGAGGGAGCAGCGTACATTTTCAGATACTGAAAAGTGTTAACTCACACAGCCATAACAAACTACGGACTCCTCGGGCTGCCAAGTTCAGAAAGCGTTGTTTTACATAACACTGGAAAAGAAAACCCACCGAGCTGTAACTTCTCTAGAGAGTGTGCTTTCCAACTGTTGTGTGGCTCCTGCATGGGGGGCATCTGGCAGAATCACTACCAAGAAAGAAAATAAATTCTAGGTGCCTTTGTCCTAGGGTGATGGTCTCTTACCTGAAGAAAATCGAAACAAACAGACTCAAAACTCTTTAACATATCAGAAAGGTGTTCCTCTGAGTTGAAGACAAATTAGTGAATTGTCTAAGTTCTTTCTGTCTTCGCTGTCGCTGTCACTCACTCAGGTAGCAGTTCTTACAAAGTGCTCCTCACAGCTCCTTGTAAGGGTAGAATAGGTAGGTCTCTTTCCCCACCAGAGTTCCTCAGCTAAGGAAACCAAAATCTGTGGCGAGGCCTCTGGGTAAGATGTGTATCTATACAAAGTCAAAAATTATTATTTTAACAAGAAAACTCAAGTTACGTTTTAAATTTATAAATGCCTTCTATAATATTTATTCTTTTGCCATTTTCTTTAAAAGGAAAAACAAGCAGCCTCTCAGACTTCATCAGTACAAGTTTAAACCTGGAGTGACTCATGGTTTCCAAAATGCTATTTTAATCAGTTCCTGTCTCTTTAAAAAGCCTGCAAAATTAATGACATTCTTTTAGTGCTATTCAAATAAATAAAAAAAAAAAACCAGTATGGGTATATTCCATATGACAAGCTTACAGCTTTAAAAAATCATTAAGAACTTGGCAATAATATTTTCATCGAATTTTACTATTGCCTATTGATCCTAATGCACTTGACTTATCTGTGGAGATAAAACTTATCTTGACCTTGCTGAATACAAACAGCCCAGACTAAAACCTGTGATAGCCTCTGTGGGAGACAAGGCAGCGATAACCATTACAAGACAATACAGGCAAGTCCCAGGACTCAATACAAACGCTCCAACAAAAGGACAATTGCCTTTATTCCCTCTTTGCTCATAACAAATAGGAAAGCAACTGTTTTATGCCTCCAGATAAACAACATTCAGTTATTTTTTCCTAATCTACCTAAAATATTTTAAACAAGAAACAGCAAAGCCTCTGTCTTAAGAAGTCCTATGAAGCACAAAGGAACAGGGGACCAATGGGGCAGAAACTGAATGTCTTCCTTTGGGGACAACTATAACATCAGAGAAACTCTGTGAAAAACAGCAAAATCCTTCCTTAACATACTCTGAAATTTTCAGCTTTTACTTTAAACTCAAATATTCTAAAATTCCACTTCCAGTGACTAATGACTGGAAGATATTTCTAGGTGTTTTCCTTTGAGTTATGACAGTGTCCTTCAACAGTCTCACGCTTCTCTCAAATGTTAGCACCACGTTGTTTTTTAATCAGAGTAAAGAGCTAAATCAAAGTGGAATGGCCACTCTGCTTCCCTAGCCCGCACAGTGCAAACGGAGCTAACATAAACCCACTTTCACTTCTAGGGGCCTGTCTTCAGACAGGGCTACCTGTGTCACCACTGGCCTCGCAGCTAAAGCACTCCATCAAGTGAAATAACCTCCCGGGAAATGCTGAGCCCTTCATTCTTCATGCCTGCTCACGAAAACATTAAGCACTAAGATCTCTGATTCTCAACTAAACTTCTTTTGCAAATTTTAAAGCACACAATGAAATAATTTCAAAATACTGGTCATAAAGTTTCAGTTCCAAAAATGAAAAAAGACTTTATAATTTGGCCTTGAAATCGTTTTCTTTGATTTTAGACTCCTTGGGGAGGCAAACCATAAAGCTACAAAGTATGCCCTGACACTTGAACTGCAGGCTGGGACTCTCTCTAGTCTCACTGCCCTCCAGCAGCCTGCAGTGGCCAGGCCAAGAGTGCACATTTCGTCACTCCATATGACATTCACGAGCTGTAAGCAAGAGAGGCAACTTCAGCCATCTTTACACATCACTTCTTAGTAGTTTGATAACTGTATCAATGGCATGTGATCTTAGGGAAGCATGAAAGGAAAGTTATTAGTGAACTTGCTAAGTTGATCAGCGGCTTTCATCAGCAGAGCACTAGCTAGCACAGAATTAGCGGTCCTCTGTTGCCACGCAGGGCCCCCGAACACCCCTATTATGACTGTGGCATATTAACTCTGCTGGAACCAAGAATTTTAAACGTTCCCTACTGGATAATTAGCTCGTAGGGCCTAAATGAAACCTACTGTAATTTTTATACATTTCCATCTCCAGCATTGCTTAGTGCAGATAAACAGCAACACAACCCCCTATATTTTAATAGGGGGCAGTTTAGGCACTTGGCTATAGATGAACACAGACCTAAAAAAATAATGCCATCCACAAACAAACTCTGCCACAAAGAATAGGGCTGCTAATTATACAGGGAACTGATTTTAATTACATAGAGAATATTGCTTTTAAAAACACTGCAAATTGCAAAAGCAGACAAGGAGTTAGGGAAGCAATACATTTCTCTTGTGTTACAACAGTGCCCTCTACTGGCAGTTTTAGAAACTTGCGGACATAAAGTATGACATTTTTACAGGGGGGGAAAAGGCCAGGAAGAACAAACTTTAATTATGGAAATTGTGCTGCCTTTAATGTAAATGATGAAATCCAACTTGTGTCACTTTAAACCTAAACTAATATTTAACTTGACATATGAAAAGCCTTCTGATGAAATCTGTAGTTTTAAAACAACTGAATTCAAAAAATGTTTCCAACTATGTATCTAGTTAAAGACAAACCATATTTAAGTGATAAATAAATATTAGAAATACTTGGATAATTCAACATTTCTTAGTAAAACATTCGGATAGCTAAATAAACTAAGATCTCCAATTAAGTGTATGGATATTTTTCTTGGCATGCCATAAATCCAACTCATTCACAACAAGTCTTCATACAACAAGTTATTGAAACCGATTCAGAGACAGAGACAATATATGACTTTACTTAGCTCTTGTAACTAGCAATATTTCTTTAACACAAAAAACAGTTCCACAAGAACATCCTTGTTGGTAGCCACAGTTGGTGATGCCTACACAACACCTATCAGTAACAAAATAACCATCAAAGTTCTTAGCCCAAACAAAACTCTAGATGTTTGTAAGAAATCACAATAGAAACCTCTAAGTGACTTGTGATCAAAGCTTTGACTCTTACACTGTAAGATATGGCATTAAGAAATACTGTCAGGCCGGGCAGCGGTGGCGCACACCTTTAATCCCAGCACTTGGGAGGCAGAGGCAGGCAGATTTCTGAGTTCGAGGCCAGCCTGGTCTACTGAGTGAGTTCCAGGACAGCCAGGGCTACACAGAGAAACCCTGTCTCAAACAAACAAAAACAACAACAAAAACAAAAAAACAAAACAAAACCAAAAAAAGAAATACTGTTTATGGCCAGACAGTGGTGGCACAGCATCAAGAGGCAGAGGCAGGAGGATATCTGGGTTCCAGGCCACCCTCGTCTACAGAGGAACTGCAGGACAGCCAGGACTACATGGAGAAATCTGTTACGAAAAAACAAAAACAAAACAAAACAAAACACCAACCAACCAACGAAAAACAAAAAATAAACCAACCCACAAACAAGACTTTCTGTTGCTTTTATTTACCTATAATAAATAGGTTAATTCCATCAGAGGGACCTACAAACTCCTGCTGCAGAAATTTTATCTTAAAATCAGCTCAAGATGAAACTGACTTCAAGAAAGGTAAAGCCTTGAATACATTCAGAAGAACAAAGTAGCCACAGCAGGAAACTACCAGGCAGGAGTTAAAAGTCTTAAGGCAAGGGCTGTTGAGACATTCAAGGCTTTGAAAATGGAGACGGAAACAGACAGACAGAAGGATGTCACGTTCAGCACTTCATGGCCTAGTGAGGGCTGAAAACTTTCAAGGGTTTGGTTAAGAGTTACCACCCGACTTCTCAACAACACATCTTCATATCTTATTAATGGTGACATTTTCAATTTTATAAGGGGAACCAAGAGAAAAATTAACTTACATCTAATCTCTTATTTTATAATGAACTACTAAAAGCATCCTTCAATAGGCTGGAATGCACATGTAAAGAAATTATATTCTACATTGTCAGTGGGAGGCAAAACAGAAGAAACAAAGAATGAATTCTGAAAGTACCAAAGAATTATAATAGAGATAAAAGTAAACAGAATATACCCATATCCTGAGGATCAGAAATTAATTTTTTACAAAGATATACTTTCCTCTAAATGATCAGAACTTAAAAGAAGTGAGTGGTGAGATTTTTACACTTAAAGGCTTGATGGATTACAAAAGGCATGGAGCAAGGGATCATGGGATCAGAATTCTACTGGCTCCTCTTCAGAGGAGAAGCTCATGGATATGTTTCTTTCCACAAGCTCTTAAGAGAGTGAGTGAGTGTATGTGTGTGTACACTTACACACACATATGCACGTTTGTGTATATTTTCACTATTATTTGTATAATATTCCAAGTCACTTATTCTTTCTCCTAATTATCTACATGTCTTAAATGATACACACCTGAAACCTCTAAATTTAAATATGCACAAAGTGATATTTTTAAAAAATATCTTACAAAGAGGTGCTGGAGAGCTGGCACAGAGGTTAAAAGCACTTGTTCTGTTTCCAGCACCCACATGGTAGTTTCCAACCACCCCTGACTTAAGTTCTATGGGTTCTGATATCCTCCTCTGACCTCTCTGGGCACCAGCCATATACATGGCACACATACATATAGACAGGCAAAACAATAAAATAAGTAAGTCTAAAAATTAACAAAGCAGATACTCTGGAAACAAAGACTGAACTAGAAAGTAACACGACAGCACATAAAGGTGATGTGTGCAGTACAGAAGGGAAAAGGAAGTGAAAGCCCAAGCCTCGCAGAGGCACTAGAATTCACACGAGATGACAAAGAGTGAACAAAAGCAAGAAGGTCCCAGCATAGTGCAGAGCAGGAGCCCAAAGTAAGCGACCCAGAGCAGTCAATCGATGCAGTATGGACGACCTACCCATAAGACACTGTGCCACACAATGCAGTGCAGAGCAACTGATACCAAGATATTCTGATGAACTCTTTACACTTTCAGAAAGGGAAAACAAAGACAAACTCCTTTGAGCACTTAAAGAGCAAAAAGGGTAAGTTATATAGGGAAAAAGGCTTGGAAGCAAGGCTCAAACCAGTGGCCACCAGTGTCCTCGGACCAGACTAGGGTCCTGAGACACAAGTCTGAAAACTTGTGGGTCGGAGTCTAGTTTCTACAACATAGAAGCTTGAACATCAGAGAGAGTCTTTCTTGGGCAATAGATAGGAACTCTGATGAAAACAAGCATTTGAAGGTTCTAGAAAGCAAGAAAAAGCAAGCAGATTTGAAAGTTACGGTTGAAAAGAAGAGGTCAGCACTGAGGAGTGCCCCATCTTTGGGGCCTTCTGTCTCAGGGCAGACTCTGGCCTGTGCTTTGTGAAGTCACTGGGACATAAATAAAGACCTGCACTGCTACTCTCTTGTGGACTCAGGATGGAGCCTGAGTTTGACAACCAAATTCTACAAAGGAGATAGATGGGGAGTGGGAGAGGGCCGGCCAGGGTTGGGACATGCTGGCCTCTACTTATAAGCTCTAACTTTTAAACGATTATGGCGTTATTATATTTTGTCAAAATTGGAAAGGTGCAGAGCAAGGTGAACCCTAAGTTAAGTGCAAGCTGGAGCAATAGCACCATGACAGTGTGCTCTTCAGTATACCCTCAGTCAGCGCGCCCACGGCAGGGACTGTGGGTGTGGACGCAGTGGGCATGCCAAACGTCTTTTGTATGTTCAGATCAATTTTGCTCTTTGAACTTAAAATGGCTCTTAAGCCAAGTACATAATTAAATAAAACCCATGTCATGTAGCATTAAATATAAACTATTTATGGGTAAGTTAATAAATTACGTCCAAGAGGCACACTGCTGGGGCATCCTGCTGAATGCTGGGGAAAATCAAATAAGATTAGGAAGTGAGAGCTATATCATGCTCATTAACTGGAAAGTTCAACATTGCCAGGACAGAAATTTTCTCCAAACTGACCTACAGATTTTATGCAGTCCCCAAATTCCCTGCAGTCTCTTGTGCAGAAGTCAAGAGGCTGACCAAAGTCTGCTGTGGGAAGACAAAGGCCTCATGGTAAGAGCTATGGTGAGTCTAAAGAGCTGGCCTACTTATAAGCCAAGAAGTTGGTCTGCCACAGTTCTCTGCATTTTCATAGACAATATCTGATCCCAAGATCAGAGATGAAAAAGTTTATCTCTCTCAGCCTTCCCTGGGTATTTATCTGAGATAAATGAAAGCATAAATGCTCACTGTAACTTTATCAGAAATTGTAAAACAAGAAACAACTGAAATATCCATTAACAGCTGAATAGGTAAATAAACTGTGGTTCATATATATATGTATGTATATATATATATATATATATATACATACATATATATGTATATTACATACACACATATATATATAATTGCTACTCCTCAATAAAGATCAGAGTATAGAAATTTGCAACAATATGGATGAACCTCAATATAATTAAGTGAGTGGGAAAAAAAAGATGTTTACTATGATGGAAAACGGGCCAGCAATTATCTGGAGACAGAACTGGAAAGAAGGGGAGAGGAAACTCCTGGGGAGGTGGCTATTTTCCCATTTTGTCTGTGAAAATGGTTTTAGAAGTATTTACACATCTCGAAACTTATCAAAATGCAGACTTTAAACACATGGGATTTATTCCATACCAGGTATATGTCAATCAAGACTAAAAAAGCAGGATCCCAAGCAAGGGCCAGGAGTGACACACCTGCAACCCCAGAGCTCAGGAGCTGAGATCTGACAGGCATGCTTGGAAGGCCAGTCTGGAGAACATAATGATACCCTACCTCAGAAGAAGTAAGAGGGGCACAACAGCGATACAGAACCACTAGACTTCAGCTGCTGCTCAGCCTGGGACGCACAACTGCCAGTCGAGTTCAGCCAAACTAACTTCCTTCCAACAGAATCAAGATCAGCACTCCTCAGTGAAATGCAACAAAAGTCAGACTCTTCTACAGACTAACACTAACAATGTCAGGAACATAATTAGGACTTATTAGCTATAGGAAGAAATGCTAATAAAGGCTGACCTATATAGCAAAGAAAAGGCAGTGAGAGTCTAACTCAGATGATCAAAAGAGGCTCCCTCTCTATCACTGTCTCAAAGAAAACAAAACACAAGTCTAACCCTGGGGCTGCTGAGATGGTTCAACAGTTACGTGTGTGTACTGCTCTTACAGAGGGCCTGGATTTGATTCTAGAAACCACATCATGTGCCTCACAGTCATCCATGACTCCAGGTCCAGGAGATCTGAAGCCTTTGGCCTGCACAAGCACCTGTACTCATATGCACATACGGCTGCACAGACACATATACATAGTTAAAAATAAATCCTAAAAAATGAAGTCTAACATATGTTTAATAGGTCTCACAAAGAGATGACAGACTAGAGAAGAACGAGTATGTTTCTCAAGCATAAAAGGATGAAACCACAATCGGATTGCTAAAAACCAAATATAAAGTCTTGAAATTAACTAAGAAAGAAAAATACCCATCTTAAAAAACAATATCAACATTTAGACCCATGACACAACACTACAAAGCCACCTGACTTCTTACAGAAACAGTGGATGTCAACAGGCAGTACTGGGGTATCTAAGAGGTGGCAAAGGAAAAGAATAAGCACCAACACAGACATCTATCCCCACAGAAGCTTTTTAAAAGCCAAGACTTCTGAGAAGTGGACAATTCTAGATGTAAGCAGGAGCACACACAATTAGCCTGCAGCACCCTGACACAGAAAGAAGCCTATGTCCATGATGCTGTCTGGGAACAGATCAAATAAGACAAAGCCCCTGCGGCTGAAGACCTACAGCTGAGGCCCATACGGACGAAGGCTGAAAGGTTTTATACTCACTAAGGGTGTTTGATCTACCAGTTCAGAATGCACATGACTGCAACCATTCTGCTAACCTCCACACTAAGCAATATGAGAGTCACACATTTATCTGAATTTTTAACTATAAGAACTATTGGGACAGGTAACAAAACAGCACGTAAGGACAGAAGTGCCCTTATAAAAGCTTTAAACTGAATGTGTAGAGTTACTTTTGGAGGGAAGCAGTGGCTGTGACTTGGGGAGCAACATAACACAGGAGACTTGGGCCTTAGCCCTAAAGCTGTAAGGCCATTTTCAAGAGATTGTGTGTGGTGGTGGTGAGAGTGTGACCCTGCACAGTTAAAACACGTTATCTGCCAGGGGTAGTGGCGCAGGCCTTTAATCCCAGCAGAGGGAAAGGCAGGGGGGTCTCTGTGTGTTTGAGGCCAGCTTGGTCTACCCAGAGAGCTGCAGGACAACCAGAGTGACATAGAGAGACCCCAAGAGGGAAAAAACAAATCCTTTGTAAAAGGCGAAATCTTGAGAATTATATGGCTTCTATGTTTGCTACTGTAAACAACTTGAAAACAGTTCTAACGTAGAACATCTTAAGTAAAGCTAACGAAACACAGATTTTCTTAAGTCACGGCTTAATAAAGAATTCCAGAATCTGTGCCTGATAGCAATCTCAGCTTAAACAACCCCCTTAAGTGTGTTACAGATCTCGTTTTGCTCCCAAACTCCTAAATGTTCCTGTTGAGGATGCTATTGCCTCTTACTTGAGAGTAGTCAAGTAGTACTGAAGCTTTTTCAGTTCACAGTGCCTTTACTGTCTCAGGCCACAAAAGGGATTCTACTGGTTAAGAAGTTATAGACTAACAATTCAGAATTCATGTAATAATGAGTTGGTGACTGTTTAAACAACATATGCGCAAATATTTAAAACGTTGCTAATTAGATTAGCAACTCCTGTTTCCTGTTTTTCAGTAGATTTTATGTACCTCTTATTTTTAATCACACCAGTGACTAAAACTCTAGTTTTGAAAAGATATGACGTCATCCAAAGGAATTTGGTTTGACCTGCTGCTAAGCCTATAAATCATGGTGAACGAATGAGCCACACACAAGTGTCTGGCAGATGTTAAGCCTGTGTGCTTTCCACTGAGAGTTTAAAATTCTTAGGGCAACTGTGCGTGTTCACTGCACCACCTAAGCACAGAGCTGGAAACGGGAAGACTAGACCACTGTGCTCCTGCTCCTGAATTACCAATTACTTTGGAAGATAATAAACTTATGATTTTTTAAGAAAACATTTTAGTATATCATAGATTAAATAAAATAATTTAAAACTTTTAAGAATCCCTGCTTTAAAGAAAACGTTAGCGTGAAGTTCAGTTTATACAGAGACCATGAGTAATCATATTTCTTGTTAGATGGTTTGGAAGGCATAGAATAGGAAGGATGCTAGGGCTGGAGAGGGGCCTGGAGGTTAGAAGCACTCGATGCTCTTGAAGAGGGCCTGGGTTTAGTTGCCAGCACTAACATGGGGCTCATTACCATCCCTAATTCCAGTTCCAGGGGATCTGACAACCTCTTCTGCCCTCTGAGGATACCAGGCACAAGCACGGAGTACATACTTATGTGCAGGCAAAACGTTCACACTCATAAGATAAAATAAATAGCATATATTTAAAAAGCTACATCACTAAGTATAATAACTATCATGAAATAATGAATTCTCTAGAGAAGAGTAACTTGTCCAAAAGACATTTTGTATGTATTAAGCACTGTGTTGTAAGTGCTAGGAGTTAAACAGTCAATAAAATAAGAAAGTCAGACCAAACAAATCTTTCCTGTGGAGTAGGATCCTCCCCTGGTTGAGGGAGGTTAAAAAAAAACAAACAAACCTAACAAACCAAAAACCAAACCCAACCCTAAATGATCAGAATAAAGTGCCACCATCATTCACCAGGGTACAGAATATTGTACAGTTAGCAAACCAATTCCTTTCTGTTCCCTTGTCAAATGAAGATGGTTTACAGTTACCACATCAAGAGTCAAGACAAGTGACTGAAGAGATGGTTCAGTGGTTAAGAGCACAGAAGAACACATACCCTTGCAGAAGACCTGAATTCAATTCTGATCATCCACAGCAGGTGGCTCATAACTGCCTGTAACTCCAGCTCTATAGGGATCCATGCCCCTGGCTTCTGTGGGCGCCACACTCATTTGTACACACACACACACACACGTACACACTCATGTACATGCATGCACGCACGCACATGCAAACGTACACATACACAAATAAAAGTTAATACATAAGGAAAAAAGATGAGCCAGGCATGGTGGCACACACCTTTAATCCCAGTACACAGGAGGCAGAGGCAAGCAGATCTCTAAGATCAAGGCTAGCCTGGTCTACAGAGCAAATCCTAGGTCAATTCTGTCAAAGAAAGAAAGAAAGTGGGGAGGGGGAGAGGGAGAGGAGAGAGAGGAAGAAAGGATGGATCGCTGGATGACCAACAACAAGCAAAGGCAGGGACGGCAGGAATGAAGGAAATGTGATCAGACAGAAAATGTGAGCAATTGATTCAGCTGAGCCCTGATCTCAGGAACCAAGGGTGCTGGACAGACAGACAGCATCATCAACTCTTCTTGCCCATCCTAAAATGAGCTGAAGAGAGAGCCCATGTCAGAGGATTCTGGACTTCAGTGCGGCTCTCCTGGAATCCGCAATCCACACAGCAGGGGTGAAGGGCACATTTCCAGGTTACAATTCTTGGTAAGGTATCCCAGAAAGGCCCCAACTGAAAGACAGCGTGTGAAAGCAAGCTGAAGAAGATGAAGAAGCAAGCAAACTGGCTTTGGTGTCTTCTGAGCCAACAGTCAGGTCATCTAAATTAAACGAGGAGAGACGGTCTGATTTTAGAGTCTCTGTATACGCCCAGTTGTCTTACACTTATTCACCGCAAAATTAAGAAACAACATCTCAGGCTGATGTACAACCCTGGCTTTGTACGTGGATCTCCCATGTGAAAAACCGTATGAGCTTAGACAGTCAGGTGACTCCACTACCTCTGCTCGGGATTTTAGCTTTCGTTTCTCACCTACAATGAGGATGATACAAACCTCAGAGTAGCTATGAGGACTGCACAGACATTCTTGAAGCAATATACAGAGAGTAACAGGAAAGCATTCAGTGCTTAGAAAAAATTTGTTCCCACCTAGACTTGATACTAACAAGCCCATTCATAGTGTCAGTATCAAGTGCCACACCTACTTGAAATACGATATCAAGCCTTTGAAATTAAGCACTCTGAAAACACCAAAGACAAAGCTTTTTAAAAACAAATTATGAGACACTAATTTTTTGGTTTATATCAACACTTTTGTGACTTTGGGTGGGGGGTAACTGGTCATGAATTAAAATTTGCTATGAATCCAAGACCTTGAACTTCTCTGATGCTCTTCTGTCCACTGCCTGAGTGCTGGGATTATAGGTCTGCCCACCATGACCAACTTCTGTGATGTGCCAGGTACTGAATACACAACGGTGTGCATGCCAACCAAGTATCATACCAACTGAGCTGAACCCCAATCCAAGATGCTGCACTTCTTAGAGCAGAGGGGCTCTAAGGCCTGGACACTCTGAGTCACTCCACACTGCACACAAAGAGAAAGGCTAGACTGTTTCTGTATCACACCAACAGCAGCAGCTTGTCCTACAGCACTAGAAAACAGAGGAACAGACTCCAAGGCACTCAGTTCTCCATGTCACTCTAGTATGAAGAGAACTGGACTCAGGTAAATAAGGCCAAAGAAGATTGTCTCTTAAGACTTCATTATCTCAATTTGTACTAAAATATATAAAAAATACTATCTTTGATGATTAAAAAACAAAACACAACATAGAGATTTCTATAATGTACCAGTAGATCTCATGATAAAAAATGATGTTGAAGTAAACAGATATTAAAAGAACAGAGCCAACAAGATGGCTCAGTGGACAGAGGTGCTTGCCACCAAGCTTGCTAGCCTGTGTGTAATCCCTGAAACCCACATGGCAGAAGGAAAGAAGAGAGTCCTGGAGGATGTTCGCTGACCTTCAGTTACCTCCTCTTGTATAAATAAATTTTTTTTTTTTTTTTTTTTTTTTTGGTTCTTTGAGACAGGGTTTCTCTGTGTAGCCCTGGCTGTCCTGGAACTCACTCTGTAGACCAGGCTGGCCTTGAACTCAGAAATCCACCTGTCTCTGCCTCCCAAGTGCTGGGATTAAAGGCGTGCGCCACCACTGCCCGGCAGAAATTTTAAAAATTAAAAAAAAACAAAAACAATCAACATCTACCTGTATCTTTTATATTAAACTCACAAATTCCCATTTATGAAACATTTACTGTGAAACAGTAACTTAGGAATCATCCCCCGTTCAGTAGAATAAGAAGGTCTGGAATCTGATGAGTGAGGACCAGAGCTGGTGAAAAACCAAGTCTGTCCAAGAATAGGTGACCCCCGTGCCAGTAACCACAGACTTTACAGGACCTACACTACTCCCACACCAAATGCCAAACAGAAAAGTAAAAAGCACTCACGTCTAAATGACACTGACCTGCTATAAGCCACTGGCAATGTCACCCATTTCTTTGACAGCATGTAAAACAAGTAGATATGGACTAAAGATGAGGATTTGATTATTCTACTATCAAAATTCTTTAGGAAAAGTCCTTGACACCCCAGCCAATCACTATCTCAAAAGTGTAATTCTTTTACCGTGGTATATAAGAAAGTAAAGTGATTTCATATTCCAATCTGTAATTAAGCAGAGCTCAAGTTAATCTGCTACTGAAGACATCTGATGCTATTTGCAATCTGTCTACCCCGTAAACCTCAAGTTCCACTCTTCCGTCTTACCTTTCCTACCCAAGTAATTCAACTGACATAAGGTTTCATAGAAATCCCTAAGGTCAGTAGAAAAAAACAAAAAAGAAGGACTGTTGGAGAGAGCCATGGGTGTGGTAGAGCTGGAGACCGGCTCCCCAGGCGAGTGAGCAGTGGTCTCCCAACGCCTCCAGTGCGCTCCTATCGCTTTCTCTCTTGACCTTAAAAACATCACTTAATATACTTGGGTAAATAGTCACATTAACGAGCAAAGAGAAAGCTAAGAGCTCTGCTTACATATTTATACCCGTGTGAAAGAAAGAAGTCATGATTTCCCTCAAATCAAAATACAATTGCCCTTTCATGAAATAACTACAAATAGGATGATGAATTCAGGTAACATAAAATCAAAATGCTTTTTAAAACTCTAGAGCAGGCCTGAGTAGAGTCTTGTGACAGTCCACCACATAACACACTATCCAGTGTCCACTTTAATGTTCCAAAGACTGGCCGGCACCAAGCCTTCCACTCTGGGAGTAGCCATTGCGATCCCACAGGCATCTTGCCAGGCCTGCCTCCAGTTCCAGAGACCTTGCTACTGGACACACATACTGGGGGAGCAGAGCTCCAGCCAGGTAATGGGGAAAGCTCAGCCCTGGGGCAGGAGAGGAGGTTTCAGTGAACAGTGGTGAAGATCCTGATTTGAATTTGGTTGGTTTTGAGTTTTGCCTTTCTCTCCCTTTACAGTCATTTATTTTAGGCACCAGCAAGATGCTTCAAATTCTATCACCTTAGATACAAAGTGCTTACCTGCACTAATTGTTACTGCAAAACAGAGAAGAATGGATTCCAACTAAAAAGGAATTTCAAAGGGAACTTCAGATCACTGCGGAGTGTACAGTGCTCCTCCGGTCCTTTTTTTTTTTGGAAGGGATGACAATATTGTTAACATACTATTTTGAATGTAGAGCACTGTCTACCTTCCCTCCAGTGACAGAGACATTCAAGATGGTTCCTCACTCTTACAATCATCACTGTATGATTAGATATTCCTGAAAACCCAGTCATACAAGCATAAGCAACAAGGAAGAAGTGACGCTGTCTAGAGAAGAGAGGGGTTCAAATGTATATTACCTTTGTATGACGATGTCCCTACAAAATTGAGTACTACATACAATGAATATGTGCCGACTAAAAGTATTATTAAAAACTAGGATATGAGTATATGACTTCTGGAAGGACTTATCACTTCACAAAGGTCTCAGGGCACATGTCCTTTGGTGGAAAGCATTTTATTTTTACTCTAAATCACTTTGTAAAAAACCAAGTAAACAGTAACTTTCCTCAGGATCATCTGGGGTGTGCATGCTAGGACAGGTCAATCACACAAGCTTGTGGCTCTTACATCACTAACAAAGCCCTCCTTTCACCCCAACACTGGTGCACTGAGGACTCCGTGACAGTGAAAGTCCCAGTTATCTTCTACAGACAACAGCATTCCACTGGAGACTTGAAATTGGCCATGGAAATTCAGACAGACAGACAGACAGGTAGATATCCTACAAAGTACAGAAAGACTAACTCTTATGTTGACTGTGAAAGCTATATAGAAGCTTATAGAAGAAATATTGAAAGCGTAGAATAACTGAAGTGTGCTGTGTGTCCATAGCTGCTGTGCTGAGGAAACATTCTAGGATTTAGAGACTAGATCCAATTCAGAAGTCACTCATGTCATAGCAAATGTGTGACGCTCCACTCTGTCCTCTTCACTAACATACAAGATGACAAGCAGGTTCAGGCCAGAATGGTAAAATCTGTCAGTACTACCAAGGGTGTGTTACAGACTTGAGAGTTCAGTAAAAATTAACTGAATTAATCGAACATGTGTGTCTTTCTATGTCCAGCACAACAGTGGATACACAGAACTAATGGTCTGGGCCAAATGTTTTTTCTTCTAATTATCTACTGTGGCAGCTTAGGGGCCACAGTTTTCCAGAAATCAATAGCAAATTTAAAATACAAATTATGGGGATAGAAAAATATCTCATAGGTTAAAAGCACTTGCTGCTCTTGAAGAGGACCTGGGTTTGGTTTCTAGCACCCATATGGTGGCTCACAACCATTCCTAACTCTAGTTCCAGGGAACGTGGCCTCCTCTTCTAACCTCTGCAGGCACCAGGCATGTGTATGGTACACATTAGTAGGCCAGACACTCATACATACAAAATTAAAAATCCTTAAAGATACAAACTACAAATATTTGCAATATTCACTGGTTGACAAGAATTTCTTTGAGCTCCTAGCTCACCCTGCTGAGTCTCACACACACATTCCTTTTAAAACTCATGGTTCTTTCTGTTCAATCAATTTCCAATTCCTCATTCAGAGGGCAAAGTCATTTCAGCAATAGAATCAGTTACTGGATTCATTTACTAGATGACAGTTCAAGTGGACAGAGTGGTGTGCTGGTCAGTGTTTAGCAATTGCTTTGGGACATGGCGCTATGCACATGTGCTATGCTTAAATTTTAATGACATAAAGGATTCATAGAACATAATTTAAAATATAGGTGCCATAAATCCTTTGTGTGCAATTGTTACAGAATATTTTTGCTGATATTTGCCAACATTATGTATCAGTAAAACCAACTCAGGTTTGCAAGTGAAGAATGAATGTATACATAGAAGTTGGCTTAGCCTGAAGGAGCAAGTTCACTTAGAGTCCAGCTGGTAGACAGCATAGCCTTGTTGCACACTCAATATCTGTCACACCTAGTCCTGTCTGCCAAGGCAGCATCAAGGCTGCCACAGACAATACATAAGCAAATGGACACAGCTAGGCTCCAGTAAAGTTCAGTCTACAGAGCCAGGGACTCTGCTGACCTCTGCTTGAAGCTGAAGCAAAATAAAGATGGCGAGTGTCAGAATTCACTTGATGTCAAGAATAGGAACGAGTTTATTTACTGCAGAATGCTGAAAGGTTATCCTCGTGACTTACAATCAGAGAGCTACAGACGAGACTCATCTTGGAGCCCAATATGCATTTTCAATATTTTCACCATCACTGTTTCAGATCAGCAGAGGAATAAATCAGGCCGTGATGTGTTAGCACCTCTCCCACTGTGGCCAGTTTCAACCTAGCAGTAAGATGTGCAGTTGAGCACAGGCAGCTGTGTAGCATTCTCTTCACACAGTACAGCAAGCTTAATGAAAAGAACTGAGAGGCAATGGGGTTGAGGATCTTGCTTTTAGTATAACTTATTTAGGTTTACGTGACTTTTAATGAGGACTGTGCTTCACAACCAGCCCACAAACTTCCTGAAATCTTGACAGATTTGTCAGTGAACCAGTGAGACTTTGTCCTACAGACCACTAGCTGCACATGCCAGAGTCAAGACAATCTAAGCACTCAGTGGACAGTAACAGTTGTGCTGGATTGACACTCATCAAATTTCTTTTCTTTTCTTTTCTTTTTTTTTTGTTTCTTGAGACAGGGTTTCTCTGTGAAGCCCCAGTTGTACTGGAACTTACCCGGTAGGCCAGGTTACTTCAAACTCAAGAGAGCTGCCTCCCTTTGACTCCTGAGTGTGCCATCAAGAGCATCGAATGAATATCTTTAAATCTATGGATTGGGATGATTTAAAAACGGGCACAACTAGTTAGTTGGTGATTACCTGCAATAAGCCAAGGGATCATTTTATTACAGTAACAACAATGACTGAACAGAAAAGCCACTGATAGCTCTTTTGTAAACATACTACCACCAGGTCCCCAGCATGCATGAAAGGACGTTCTCTTTACAGAAGCACAGCAGCTGATAAAGGCTTGAGCTGCTGTTATTCACAACCTGTACTGACTTAATGATTGGATGGGTATCTGCTGAAACCACACACGCCCACCTCTAGGACAGCCTCTACTAAGCACTGAGCCTGACATTTGAAGGCTTTGGAAGCACCATCAGTGTACCGGATACAGAAGACCATGTGAAACACGCCTGTTAGGGCACTGTACGTCAACTGCAGACTGTGAAGACCTGTGGAGAGCAAACAATCCAGACCCCGCAGCAAATATGCAGATAGATATAAAGGGGAAAGAGACAAAAGGGAGGGGATAGGAAGAAGGAAAAGAAACGAACCCATTGCAATGGAGAGATACTAAGAGTCTGACTGAAACAGGCAATCACAATATGCCCATGTTCACTGCACTTCTGAGAAAGAACTGTTACCTGATGCCATCTGTGAGGTGTTAATCGGAAGGGTACGGCAACACGACTGTAACAGTGCTAACGCAGTTCTTATCTTTCAGAGTTATATGCTAAAATGTTTATGATGAAAGCTAGGCATGCCGGTACACACCTGCAGGCCTAGAACTTGGGAGACAGAGGGAGTAAGACCAAGGATTCGAAGGCCAGCTTTGGCTACACAGCAGGCTAGCAGTCAAGCTGTGGGCTACATTAGGCCCTATCTCAAAACAAAACAAAAAGTTATGATGAAATAATAAGAGGCTGGAGATTTCCTTCAAGACAGCCTAGAAAGAGAAGAAATGGAGGGGCATATAATGAATAGGACTGACTGGGAACTGCCTGCCCAGCTGACGGACAGACACGGGAAGCTAATCTCTTTACCTTTGTATTTGGAATTTTAAAAATATTAAAATGCTTCAATCCCTCTCAATGAGAATGAGTCAAATATCTACCTGGCCTCTAGTGGAGACCACTTTCACTTCCTCTGGGCCTCTCTCCTAACACTTTCCCCCTCCCACCCTGTTCCAGTCTTACTGACCCCTTTCTACTTCCCCTGACCACCTAGGCACATGCTCTCTTGGGGCCTTGAAGTAGAGTTCCTTCTACTTGGTATCTCTTCCCCAGATGCCTTTAATCGCCCTTTTAAATTTATGCTCAATGAACCTTTTACACTATTCCATGACTTTACGTAATTGAAAATTTTTGATTTATTTTTATTTTATATGCATGTGTCTGTCTTGCCTGTATGTATGTATGTATGTATGTATGTGCACGGCATGTGTGCTTGGTGTCCTTAGAGGTCAGAGGAGGGTATGTGATCTGCTGAAATTAGTGATTGATTGTTGATTGACAATGAATGATCGTGACCCACCCTATGGGTGCTAGGAACTGAACCCAGGTCCTCCGCAACAGTAACAAGTACTGCTAACCACTGAGCTATCTCTCTAACCCCCATGTAATTTTAACCAACTCTTGTTCTACCCACCTAGCGTTTTCATTTCCCATCTGTAATGTTCTACCTTTTCCCTTTAGCATTTATTATAAATATACCATATAATTTATTTGTTATATATATGCTTATTATTTCCTGTTTTTTCCACACATGAACGTGTAAACACAAAAGTGGGGATTTCTCTGTTTCTGGACAAAATACTTTTATATTTTGTGTTTGCAATACTACTTGATACATAAAATCAGAGAACAAGGACAACAACAAACGTGGTGTCTGAGCCCAATCGAGGACGATATTAAAGCACCCCTCCATTGATCCTACAACAAAGTATCCAAGGCAGAAAGGCTCTACAAAGTATACGAGGCAGAACCGCTTTATAAAGAGAAGAGGCTCGCATGGTTCACAATTGTAGAGGCTCAAAGTCCCAGCGCCGGGCATGGGGTGGAGAGGAAGCTGGGGAAAACCTGTTCTGACTCTGCTGAGGAGCTAATAGCAGAGGCAGGAGCCCATGTGGGAGAAAGCCATTTTATCTTTATGTTCTGAGACAGCATCTCACTTTGCAGCCTAGGCTGGCCTCAACATGCTTCCTCTTCTGCCCCATCTTTCTGGGTGGTGGGATATAGTGTGGAACACCAAGCCCAGAAGACAGATTACATCTTGAAATAGGAAGCCATAGTTGCATTCAGCAGCCAGCTCTATTCCTAATAACTCCCTCAAAAGAACCCGTGTTCCCAGGAGAGCTAACTTAATCCCTTCTGAGGGCAGTGCCCTAAATGATCTAAGGACTTCTCACTAACCCCACACTAGAAACCCACTTTCCAACCCATAATCTTGTTTGTGAGGGAAAAACCACAGCCTACCACAGGATGAACACAGGCAAAGTTCCCTAAGACACAGCCCACTATCACTGACATAGCAGTCTGGGGAAATTGGGAATTTAACCTCAAAGTTAAACTTTTATCTCTAAGTATTACAAAATACTGCAGGGCTGTGTGTTATCAGACTTAGCTTTCTGTGTGCTGTGGATTTTGCCTTCCACAAACGGACAAGAGAAGTTTCTACCAGTACAGAATAAAGTGAGTGCAGCGCCTCCTTACCCCTGAAAGATCAAGCAGAAGAGGTGCACGTTTAACACACTCACACCACTGAGGACAGAAAAGCAGTGAGTGTTACTGTTGATTTACCCCGAGCTAGCAAGAGGGGTGCAATCAGGAAATGATGGGGTCCACACCTGAAGTAAAGCCTGTAGCTGCTCCCTCAATGGATCTTAACTATCCTTGCAAACCCTGGCCCATTACATAGACTTAATTCATGGAACACCACTCATAGAAACAGATTCTAACACAAAAAGAGGCCAGTAATTGGGAAAGAGTTCTTTAGAGTTCAACTGCCTCAATTCAAACCTCAGACGCCCCCAGTTACTAAGGTCTGATCTTAAAGTTATTAGCCCACATCTCTTTTGGCTCACTCATAAAATAAAATGCTCATAGTTTCTTTTACAGTTGCTGTGATAAATACTCAGAACCAAAAAACTAAAGAATACAACGGTTTATTTTTAGCTCAAAGTTAAGGCACAATCCACGTGGCAGACACCTGGGAAAACTGGCCACATCGAATCCAGTCACGAAGATGACAGCCCTCCCTCCCTTTGCTTAGTTCTCTTCCTCTGTGTCCGTCAGTCTGAGAAACAGTTCCTACCTACCATTAAGTGGGCCCTTCCCACACCAATTAACACAAGCAAGGTCATCTTCCATGTATATGCCCCAAGGCCCACTGCTGAGGTGATCCCAGACACCGTGAAGTTGACCATTAGCACTTGTTATCACAGACATAGTAGCATTTACTCTGTGGCTATTATGAAGAATGAATGAACTTGTGTGAGCAAGGCTTGGTGGCACAGGTCAGTAATCCTAGCTTCTCAGGAGACTATGCAGGACGGTTATAAATTTAAGAGCTGCCTGAGCTATAAAGAGAGGTTAAGGCCAGCCTTGGTAAGTTAGCAAGTTAGAGTGAGTAAGTTAGGGCCTATCTCAAACCAAAACGCTGCTGTGCAGATGGCTCGGTGGGTAAGGAGCTTGTCATACAAGTGTGAGGAGCTGAGCTCGAACTCCAGAACCCATGTAAAAGCTGATGTATGTGGTAGGGAC
>CM052714.1:48115512-48128206 GCA_028551405.1 Uromys caudimaculatus | reverse complement strand
GTAGAACATGGCCCTGCATGCAAGCAGCCTTAAGTACAATCCCTCATGATGATGAGGGGGCACACAGATACTGTTTTTACAGTTAAAATTTCCTCAAATCTAGACTCTGGCCTTTTGTCCTTCAAGGTCTAATCTAATTTACCATGTTTTATTGTTACTACAAAAGCATAGAAAAACAAACTAGAAAAAGGAAAGCTTCAGAAGAACCCTGCCCTGAAACACTTGTTGCAAACCTTAACATGTCTACACTGCAAACAAGCTCACTAGCAGGCTGCACTTTCATGGCTTGCCCAGTCTACGATATTTATTTACAAGGAGTTATTGTACGTGCCACATAGACACAGAAAGGTACAGAACTGCACGGCATTCATTTTCCCACAGCAGTTTCTACAACACCACAGAGACAGTCAAGCTATCGCTTCCTTCTCCTCAAAGCCAGCTTTAATAAAAATGCATGCACCAACAACTGCATTTGAAGCTGAATTTGAAGAAATCCTTTAAATGCGAAACTAAGTTTATCCCTGTTTCATATTTAATTTGCAACAGGATATCTGGCAGTTGTCAAGGGGCCTGGCAAGGCTTGTTAGCTGATGACTGGATGCCTGCTGAGCAGGGCTCCACACACAGGTAGGACTCAATTGTAGACACAATCTTCTGACCCACCTCGCATGCTCCTTTAAAGTTAATCTGAACACACTGTGCGTGAAAGGAAATGAGAGATGAGCGTTTCCCCATCACCACAGCGCTGGGACTTCCTGAGTGGCCTCCCTGCTGATGGCTGGTCCAGAACTACCATTTTTTCTAACTATTCCCAATTGTGTCTGTCAGTCACAATTAGGGCTGTGCACTGAAGAGAGGTGCTAAAATGGAGTAACGCATTAGACCTGACAAGTCTGGCGTCCCTCCCGCTAACCCTTCACTGGGCTGGGGACACGGTCCCTGCCATTTAGCAGATGGACCCGATGCGACCTCCCCATCTGTAAGCTCATTCTGTATATAACTTACAGGAGTATGAAGGATAATGAGAGCAATTTTGTTACAGATTTTACTATAAATGTGGAGAGAGGTTTGCAGTGACCATGAGTGTTTGCTGCTCTTCACAGCTTAGTTCCCATCCCTTATAAGGCAGCTTACAACACAGGAGGCAAGGCGCTCGTCAGGCCTCAAAGTGTACCTGAACACACTCACACACATAAATACATAAATACACAAAATCTTTTTTAAAAAATCAATAAAATAAAAAGTGTTACCATTACTATGTAAATACTGTTGTATAAAATATTTTCATGCTGTAATATATCTTTTCAAAGTAAGGAAATTTGTTTTGTCCCAAGATTCTTCTCGTATGATAAAAGCTTTCTTGTTCAATGGTGTGTGTTTCTACACATAAAAGCTCCTGTAGTATGCTAGCAGTCTGCGCTCTGCCACTGCACCCCCCACCTCCATTAAACCCAGAACACTATCTCTGCATTTGCTTTGATTTGTCTTTCTTTTATTTTTAAATAGGATTTATGCTGCCTTTTAATGGTATACATCTGCATGTGGGTCTGCACACAGGCGTGCTGATGTCCTAGGGGACTGAAGACGGCTTCGATGCCCTGTTCTTACAGAAGACAGCGAGCTGCTAACTGGACTCCAGTTCTCTGGAAGAACACTTACTCCTGACTGCTGACCTATCTCTTGAGAGCCTAATTTAATTCTTCTAGTAACTGTGAAATACACTGACTTTATCCTTTTATTATACATAGAGAAATAAAATATTTAAACACTTCAGCTGTATTGAACAAAAGAAATACAGACTATTAATGACTTTCTGATTTGTTTTTGCTTTTTGTTTTGTTTCTGAAACAGAGTATCTGTCCATGGCCGTGGCCAGCCTGGACTTCTGGACTTCGCTCTGTCTACCACACTGATGAAGATGACGAGCAACACCAGCACGTCCAGGCTCCACTCTTTTTTAACACACTGTTGAATTACAACAGTCTCAGATCCAAATAAGAAAGACAGAAAATAACAATGCATCTCACTACTGGTTCATCTTTCTGTAAGCAACTTAATTTTCCATTTTATTGATATTTTACATCTTAACGCATATCTGGACGTAGTTACTGAATAATACTTTATGAAAATAATGGAAAATATTTGACGATTAGGGAAAATCTGCCTTCAAGTTACAAAATAACCCTAAAGCCACAAGAAGTAAATCTTTCTTTATTCTTCTATGACCTCTAAGTAATAAATATAAACCACAAAATTCTAATCATTACAAACATCAAGACTTCTTCAACTGAAACTCAAAACAAAAACTGGAGTCCACGGCCCCTAACAGTGTACCAAGGGTTAAAATCATGGTTGTGTAAGCTGTGCTTAATGATAATGACAGAAGAACTGCGAAGGCTGCATAAAGGGGCCTGTCTGTAATCAGGGACTTGACAGGAAGAGGCAGCAGCTCTAAGTCATCCTCAGTGAGTTCAAGGCCAACCTGGGACACATGAGACAGTGCCTCATAAGAAAAGAGGAAAGAAGAGCAGAAAATGCAAATAGAACACCAACTATGTTAGAAGGCTCCAGTGAGGCGGCAGGATGAAAGGAAAGACTACCCTGTGTCATTGGGACTGAGACTGCTTAACACAGGGACGGCCTGCCATGGGGCCATTTGCAATAGTGGTTGTAGAGACTTTCTAGCACAAAACAACATTTTTTACCTTTATCTCAGAGACCTCTCAACTTTCAGTTTAAATGAGTGGCTATTTTCTGTAAGTATACATACCCAAATATTTACTTAGTAAGCATTCCAGACAGAACTACCCAGCATACATGCATAACTCCATAACCGCGTATCTCAAACACAGTCTACACAGCCTGCCAGGCCTCACTGACCCACTCAACCACATAACTTCAGCCCACCTTATACATTTCTATCAAGCGAGGCCTCCCAACTGTCAGCAAAGCGAGCACAGTTGACGGCCAGCACGGAGTAGGTGTGACTAATCACATGGGGAACACATGCAACATCATGTATGCTAAGCTCCTCTACAACGGGCACTGCACACACACCCAACATCATGTATGCTAAGCTACTCTAAACGGGCACTGCACACACACCCAACATCATGTATGCTAAGCTCCTCTACAACGGGCACTGCACACACAACATATGCACACTCTCAGAGATACAGAGAGACTCCGAGGACATCAAAATCACCTCAGCGGCCATAACTCTAGTTAGGGGCAGGGGTGTTAAGGTTTTTGGTAGTTCTTACATTTTAAGTAAATGCTTGAAAAACAAATGACAAATGTCCCCCCCCCCCAAATGTTTAATCTAAGCTTCTAGGGGAGGTGGGGAAGAGGCTTTGAAATGCATTTGTTGAGACTGTTGGAATGCGATCCAATCACAAACTCATCACAGCTTTGTAAACTGACACAATTCTTTTGGAAACCAGTATGTAAGATGTGTCAAAACCAGAAACCTGTGACCTACAAACTCATGAGAGTTTGTTAGAAGGAAATTGCAGGAGAGAAGATGTGCACAGGAGCACTGCTGTGGAGCGGCAGCATCTTAAAGTAAGGACAATGGCCAGCACTAAGGAAATAGCTACGTGAATTAGTGTGCAGTGCTCAAAACGCACAAAGAAGAAAAAGTGCACGGGAACAAGTCAACACTGTCACATATATCACAAAGCTTCAGACGACGGACTCAAATACTCTTTCCACAAAGCAGAAAGGCAGGGATCCGCCAGAAATAAGAAAATCTGCTGCTTTAGAATGGGAGAAATTAGTTAATTTCTAATGTGTCTTTTGATGGAACTCGGATGATAATATTTAAAAATAAATTATAGCCGGAAAAGAAGATGACAATAGATAATAACTTCAGACTTTGGAAAGGAAACTGGCTTCGGAAAGGACAACACAGGACTGTGCTAACAGATTCTGTTCTAGATGCAGATGCTTTCTCAAGGCAGACACATATCCAACAGATTTACATTGGAGCATCCCAGCAAAGCCCAGAGCTAAGTAGGAAAATGCAAAGAAGGTCTAAAACAAGTCGTGAGTATCTGACGCTGTTTCTACTCAGGACTTAAAACAGTCTTGCATGTGACTGCACACTCACTGATACTAAGAAAGGAAAGGGTGCCACCTACTGAACTATAGTCACCTCCAGAGCAAACAGGGACCCGTTTCCTTACCTGTCGAGCATTAGGTCTCCAATGAGGAGAAAAGGACTAAGAACATTGCCAGCAAGATCAATGTATCTAAACTTTACGTCGTGACTATATAGCATTTTATTAAAAACTGTTCGTTGAAACCAAGTCTGATGAAATAAGAGGAAAGTGTACACATACACACAGGGCATTGCGATGAATAATGAACCAATTACCAAAAGTTAATTAGCAACACAACAAAATTCCTCATAGAGCCAGTAAGCAGAGAGAGAGAGAAAGAAGGGGGAAGGAGGGATGGAGAGAGACACAGAGACAGAGTAGAACAGGGACAAGAGGAGAGGCACAGAGCGAGAAGCATTACCTTTTTTTCCCCTTTTGGTAAAATAAGATGCAAATAACTATACTTAAATATTTGTAAATAAAAATAGCTTCAATATAATCCATAAGTTTCAAAAAAAAAAAAAGAAACTAAATTACTAAACTAAAAAAGAAACAATTACTAAACAAGTACTAAAAAGAGTCCACTGGGCTGGAGAGATGGCTCAGTGGTTAAGAGCACTTCTTATGTTCTTCCAGAGGTCCTGAGTTCAATTCCCAGCAACCACATGGTAGCTCACAACCATCTGTAATGGGGATCCGATGCCCTCTTCTGGTGTGTCTGAAGATAGCTACAGTGTATGCATATACATAAAAATAAATAAATCTTTAAAAAAAATAAAGTCCATTATTACAAACCAATGGAAAACAAATACAAAAAGTAAAAATACATTCTCATTGGACTGAAGAGATGACTCAGCGTTTAAGAGCACTGGCTGCTCTTTCTTAGTATCCGGGTTCAAGTCTCAGTGTCCTCATAACCGTCTATAAATCCAAGATCCAACACCCTCATTCAGACATACATTCAGGCAAAACCCCAATGCACATCAAATAAAAATGTATAAATAGATTATTATACTCTGGTCTATGTAAGTGGAAGTGCCAAGAAGTTTCTGTGGGGGAGATAAAGTAGAAGAAGCAGAATGCAGAAGAATCCCCTAAGCAGAAGCAAACTCAGCCCTACTATGTGTTGCACTTTACACACTGTTGTTATATTCAGTTTAGAAAGACTCGGGGGAAGACATGATTACAGATATACTTACTACATTGTACTTTTGAAGCAATGTGTTATGTCAATCACTATACCTAGCACAGATTTTCAGGAGAAATAATGGTAAATGTGAGCCTGTTTTCAGAAAAATACATATAAGGCCTACTTATAGTAAGATAATTTATGTCATTCAATTATAATCCCAAGGAAGTAATTATCCCCCATTTTATCAGATCAAATAATTCTCCACTTCTTTCATAATTATTTCCATTTACCAGGCCCTAACACCTGAGAGCGGAATACCAATGGCTTAGCACTGTCCCGTTGCAGTAAATACCAAACTATCAGCCAGTGCAGCAGCTACCACACAGCAGCAGCAGATGCTGCAGTACCAGGTGCAAAGGCAGTTAGATACCTTCAAACCCTAGCCAAAACCCTCAAAACTAATGCTTAGTCATCATCCCCTCCTCCTCCTCCTCCTCCTCCTCCTCCTCCTCCTCCTCCTCCTCCTCCTCCTCCTCCTCCTCTTCCTCCTCCTCCTCCTCTTCCTCCTCCTCCTCCTCTTCCACCTCCTCCTTTATAACAGAAGTGATTTTAGATTTTCAGCACTTTCTGCTTGAGAAATGAAAGAGCAGATATGGTGGCATATGCCTGTGCCCTAGTACTCAGGAGATGGAGGAGAAAGACTGAAAGTTCAGGTTAGCCTGGGGTGCATAGCTAGACCCCACCTCAAAAATAAGTAAGTAAATAAATAATCAAAGAGGCAGCTGAGAGAACACAAGCTCACTATCCTTCGATGAAAGCAGGCATCTTTGAACACTTCCACTAAATCAAGAGCTGAGTGAGACAGCCTCTGTCCCCAGCCTGGGTCACAATGACTGTCTGGCACATGAAAGACACTCAGTAGCCCACATCTCCACCCATCTGTTGTATAACAGGTGCATCTGCTGCTCTTCACAAACAACCTTGTCTGTCCTGGGACAATATCGCAAGGTCCTTGGCTTATTATATAAGCTTGAACTCTATTTGACTCCTATTTTTTATAAAATCAGCCTAAAAGATATATTACAATATTCCCTTCCTGTAAACTTTAAGTCGGCATCTGGCCATTTCTTTAAGGGCTTGGTGTTTACATATTTGATCCTCCACACTGTCTTCCAGCTGGGAGACCATGGCTCCCACGTATTGAATTCTCTAGAACAACTCTCTAACCAAATCTCATCCATAAACTTGCCCCACCTGTGCTCCTTCCTGCCACCATTCTGATGGCCACAAAGAGGTCTACGGGGGTACTGTACCCCTGGAGTCCTCCCTTTCAGCAGTACCAGCATTTGTCAACCATCTCACCTCACATACTTAAAAAAATCCATTCATACCCTTCGTTTTTATTGTACATTAAGTTTTAAAAAATCACTGATACTTATAGTTTGGGCATATTCTTTGTTTTCCTCAAAGAATTCAAATTATAACTTAAAGTAATACACAGACACTAATCTTCCGAGAGCACTGGGAAAGCTAACTTGAAGTAAAAAGAAAAATCCAGATAGAAGCATGGGGAACAGGGGCATTACACAAAAGCAACAGAAGAGGGCGCACTGTGGAGCTGGAGAAACTACCTTGAACCACCAAGCTCACCAAAACAATGCTTTAGCTTATGATTTTTAGAAGTTATGATGATGACAAAAAAGACATTGTACTTTGAGGTTTGAATTTTCAGTACTTCCTTCAGAGGCTGGGCAAAGCCAAGAAGCCCTGCCCCCGTGTCACTGGGTAAACAGGGAATTCTGTCCAGGAGCTCTATGGGTTTGCCTATCAACACATCTTAACTATGAGATGTTCAAGTTACAACAAGTTCACTGGGTCGTAACTCTATGCTGTGTCCAAGGAGCACCTGCAACCACACTTGCAATTTTTAAAGCAAAAGGTGATTACCCCAGACCAACACCCCAACAGTCAAAAGTTGAGAGAAACACACTAAGAAACCAGACTATCAAAACCTAGGCAACAAGGTGATAAAATACAAGAAAGTAGCTATAAGACCTGGCAGTGTACACATGGCAGAACTTTCTCAAAACTGGGATAAGACAGTGTGTGCAAACAAAACAATACTTTCACCTGCTTCAGTAATCATGAATGACAGTATCAATATGATGTGTACTCTGAGATAAGAAAATGACTATCACAGAATCTTCTAATGCTATGATCTTTATTATCTCTAAGAACTGGGACTGATAGAAAAGATAAAACAATACTGATATAGCATAGAGCTCGAAATCCCTACAGCCCTGATCTTGAAGTAGAGATACCTGTGTAAGAGCAATGGGCAACTCTAAGAAGACACATGGATGGCTAACATTCACAGTCAAGTATGTGCAACATCCCTGTTCTTTAGGAGAAATATAAACTGAACCCACGGCATTATCTCACATTGGTTAAGAAAGGCTGTTATCAGGTAGACAATGCGTAAGAGTTGGCAAGGGTGTGAGAGAAGGTATACTTTCCGTGGGAGACTCACTCAGACCCAGAGTTCAAGACCAGCCAAGGCAGTGAAATGAGTGAGTACATGTGGCGCTATAGCATGGCTCAGAGGGTGAGAAGACCTGCTCACCTTCAATCTGCAGCGCCCACATAACAGCTGATAACTGTCCTATCTCTAGTTCCAGGAAATCTGATGACCTCCACAGAGGACCATTATGCTTGAGGTGCACAAACATACACGCATTACCCTTAGCTGTCCTGGAGCTGCAGGCTGGCCTAAAACTTAGAGATCTGCCTGCCTCTGCCTCCCTAGCACAGGGACTAAAGGTGTGAGCCACCATGCCTGCTATATTTATGGTTTCTAATGCTAATTTTTTCTTTAGTTTTTTAAGACAGAGTTTCACTGTATAGCTCTGACTCTCCTGAAACTCACTCTACAGACCAGCCTCGAACTCACAGAGAGGAGCCTGCTTTTGCCTCCCAAGTGCCAGGATTAAAGACATGTGCCACCATGCCTGTCTTGTCAAAAAAAATTTAAGTGATGTCATTTTGTCTCAAATAATCCAGAGAAGAAACCCTATGTATTTTCACTATTGACTATAAAGTTGATATTTTAACTACATTTATTTGGCAGCATTTAAATATGATAACCATAACTTTCTAAGACTTTTATTACATCAAATCAAAATAAAGGAAAAGAAAGCCAGAATTTCCTGGGTCCAAGTTTCTTGCCTTTTATTTATTTGCTGTTGTTCTTGTTTTCTGCAGGGCTGGGGATTGACTCCAGGGCTCTGCAGTCAAAGCAAATGTTCTAACTACCATGCTACACCCTCTGCCTCATAGGTCCAATTCTTAAAAGAACTCTTCACACATTATTAAGCAACTTAACTATTAAGTAGGTGGTCTAGTAGGTAGTAGATAAGCAAGGTGCAAAACAGTTCAATTTAGACAGCTTTGAAGGGTTCACTGAATGTGAGGGGCTAAGGTTTTCAACCTAGAAAGACACCTGTAATCCCAGCGACAGGGCTGCCATCGGTCTGAAGATAGCCTGGGCTACAGAGTGAAGTCCATGTCCACTTAGGCTATGGTGTGAGAACTCTTCCTCAGACAAACAAACAAAATGACTCTGGGGGAGTGGGGCTAGTCTAGCTCAGTCACATGCCATACCCATGACAATACACTACGTTCTGGTGTTAACTTGGCCTCTATCTTACTCGCAAATATAAAACTCATGACCACATCATTTTAAAAACCATCGATGTACCAGTTACTAATATATTATTAGCATTCTGTCCGTTTTTCTCTAATTCCTTCTTTCCTCCCAGCATTTGATTTTTATTCATTTTTTAGGACACAATTACAATTTTTGTGTACTGGTAAATACCCTGGGAGATTAAGAACTTCACAGACAGACAAGGATTAATTTTCACAGTATAAGAGGACATGCCATACATTTTTAGCACATTCTTCATGGAGCTACACTGGATGTATAAGCAACCACATTTATCAACACCAACAAGACAGACACTCCAGGGCCACCTGACACAGCCTGACTGAAGGAAACAATGGAGCTCCAGTCAATCCCATCAGTACGTGGCCAGCGCCCCACCCCTACGTCCTTTGTTAATATCTGTTTTACATGAACTAGCTATATTTTTAAAGTAAATAATTTGTTTAAAGCAGATATAACAAAAGTAGATTTCTAAGCTAAAAAAAAAATCATTAAACAATAAAGGATTTAAAGAAAACTGTATCTATGTAAGACTTCCTCAACAGTAAATAAAGGTCATAAATACAGATGAGTCAAAGGCGGTGCTGAGCAGAATGCTCAGCAGTTATTAAGGAAATCTGGCGATGGCTGCGGTACATCCTAGACTCCACGATCTGCCACTAACAGCGGGAGGCCCAGCAAAAGGAGAAAGCAGGCCTTCTAATGGGCATGACTGTACAAATGGTGCCTGACTCCATTCATGAACATCTCTGGATGTGGCACTATTCTCAGCCCTGTGTCACTAATGCCTGGCTTCTGTCAGGATTACTCTACAAGATCCTGAAGGGAAACTGCTATGCTACTGAGCACAGTCTGTCTCTTAAAGGGCTCAGACCAGAGAATGTTGATAAGTTTTGAAAAAAGTTACGGTGAAGGAAGACAGATGGCTCAGTGTGCAAGCACGCATGCTGGGCAAACCTAACCTTGGATATCCAGCACCCTGTAAACAGCTGGGTGTGGCCGTGCACACCTGTAACCCCAGTACTGTGGACCACTGGCCAGCCAGCCCAGTCAAAAAAGTGCAAGCTCTAGGTTCAGTGAAAGCCTTGTCTCAAAGCCGACGGACGCTGAAGAGCGTCTGTGACGTCTTCCTCTGCATTCACGGACTGCACATGCGCCTCCACAATTCTAAGCACACTCACACACGTCATCACCTCCCAAGAAAAGAAAGGAAGGAAAGCTTACAGTAAGCACCGTCCCTGTCTACCAGGGCTGCTGCCAAGATGCATGGGGCTTCAATTTCAGAAAGATGGACTACAGCTCCAGAACCTCTCAGTGGAATGCACTGCACACTAGAGCCAGGATGTCAGCAACCCATCAATCCACGAGAAGGCTCTACAGCTCAGGCCCATTGTCTGCCCGGTTTTCAAATAGGGAGCACGGCCGCATGGATTGTAAAACAACCCAGTCCAAGTTTAAGCCCAGTCCATCAAACAAGCAAGTAATCCTCCAAAAGCTAGGGGAACACGAGATTATACAAAAATGAACTGCAAGAAGCTGCAGCCTTTGGCAATTCCTGGTTGGAAGGTAAATGATGCCAGTTGCTTTGGAAAATAGTGGTATGCTTCCTCCAAAATTAGATACCTACTGGGGTGGAAGAGATGGCTCAGCGGGTAAGGGAGCTTGCTGCTAAGCCTGATGCCCTAGCTCTGATGCACAGGACTCATACAGTTGAAGCAAAGAATCAATTCTGACCTCTACACACCACACAGGGCATGACACTGGTGGCGTGCACATGCACACAAAAACAAATGAACAAATAAACAAACAAACAAATAAAATATAATAACATTTTACAGGTGGATGTGTTGCTCAGTAGAGGAACATGTGCAAAGCCCAAGTTCAATGCCCAGCACTCAAACTAACAGAGTTCTGTATTCTGTATTTCATTCAAACACTGCAGGAGAACTGAAGGCCCAGACATAGACAAGGATTTACACTCGCTGTTCATATGATCATACGGTCTTACTCATAAGAAGCTAAAGGTAGAAGCAACCAGTGTCTTATTTAAGAGGCGCTGAAATAGATGTAGAATATGCAAATGTCACATCACCCAGCCTTAAAGAGGACAATTTACCAGGCATGGTGGCACATGCCCTCAATCCTAGCAGTACGGAATGCAAAGAATGGATCTTTGTGAGTTCAAGGCCAGTCTGGTCTACATAGTGAGCTCCAGGAAAGTCAGAACTACATAGATAGACTCTGTCTCAATAAACCAAACCAAACCAAAACCAAGAGGACAATGCTGTCACACAAACCCTGGAGACAAGGCTTGAAGACCTTAGGTTGTAAAACACAGATACTGCATGACTCCATACCCAGGCCATCTTAGCTACTTTCTACTAGTACAGTTCACATTACATAAACATCTCCACCGGCCACCGCAAATATGCACTGTCTTCCGAAACTCAGACTCTGTTCAAATTAAACATATCTCCCCACTCCTTACTCCTCCTGGTCTTAGCAAATGCCATCCACTTAGTGTCTGTGAATCTGTTTACACTGTACACCAAGCAGCCTCCCTTCCTGACAGCTACCTATCTTCTTTCCTTTCTTTCTTTGAGATAGGATCTCATGTAGCCCAGGCTGGCAAGAACTCACCATGTAGCCACCAAAGACCTTGAACTTCTGATCCTTCTTCTACCTCCCGAGTCCTGGCATTACAGGCATGTGCCATCATGCCTAGCTTTATACAGTGCTTGGGGATGAACTCAAGGCTTCCTACATAGCAAGGAAGTACTCTACCAACTGAGCGGCATCTCCACCCTCTTTATAACCAAAAGTTCTAGAGGGCCAAGAAGAAATGATGTCTACTCACATCCTCCTTCCCCCAAAAAAATCCAGAGCTAGGTTTCAAATCCGCGAGTGTTCACAGCGTACTTGTCACCCCCGTGCATACCGTGATGGCATTCAACAATTCAACAATCAAGTAACAGGACAAGAGATGCCTGAGGTTTCCTTTTTGTTTCAAAGGTCTTCTAACTCATACAACCCATGTACTGAGAAGAACCTGCTGGTCACATTCTGTTCTCTCCTATCTACAAGTCACAAAGCAGATCATCCTAAAGAACCATGATCACACCAAGACTGTGCCTGACACTAGCTGCAAGCATGTCTGTTAAAGAGTTAGAATAATTTGTAAATCACTTTAAAACACTGAGAATGTATTTCTAGAATGTGAGCGTTGGCAGAGTGTGCAAAGCTAAAAAGACCTGGTCGCTGACACAGGAGGAGGATCAGACATGGCAAATACCTTCTTGAGAAGACACAATGGGGGGCAGGTAATCCGGAATGTAGTCTTTTCTTTCCTCTGCATCTTTACTTCCGGGCTGAGGAAACTGAAGGACATTGTTCTTGCTAACAGGAAATGAAGGAATTTGGTGTGGGAAAGTGACAGGTTCAATATTATGAATATAGTCTTCTAGTTCATGCAGATTAACCCCCATAAGTTGGAAGGCTTCACCAACATCATCCAAAATGGGGTCTGTTCGGCCATCTGAAACAAAGTCAAAAGAAAATGATATCACTGGAAAGTACAGGGTTATTTTCAAAACATATATTTATGGTTTAAAATGAAATATATTACTTATTTAAAATATAGTTACATGAAAATATTTATTAGGTTTTTAAGCAGAATCTCATATTGCTTAAATAATACAAAGCTGACTGCCAGACATGGTGGTACACACCTTTAGT
>CM052714.1:48084157-48115412 GCA_028551405.1 Uromys caudimaculatus | reverse complement strand
GAAAGAAAGAAAGAAAGAAAGAAAGAAAGAAAGAAAGAGGAAGGAAGAAAGGAAAGAAAGAAAGAAAGAGGGAGAGAGGGAGGGAGGAAAGGCATGTGGGGTGAGGAGAAAGGAGGGAGGGAAGGAGAGAAAGAGGGAGGGGAGAGAACAACTCTTGGAGTCAGGTCCCTCTTCCCATCATGAGTCCCAGAGTCTGAACACAGCAGCCGGCACCATTACCCACCAAGCAATCTCACTAGCCCATCAAACACTTTTTCAGGCCAGGTGTGGTGGTGGCACTTGCCTTTAGTCCCAGAAGTTGGGAGGCAGAGGCAGGCAGATGTCTGTGAGTTTGAGGCCAGTCTTGTATATATAGTGAGTTCCAGGATAGCAAGGGCTATGTAGATAAGCCCTGTCTCAAAACAAACTAACAAACAAGCACACTTCCAGTGATGCACAAAACAGGAAAATAATACACATTCCTCCTATTACTGAATGTAAGCATGCATTTCATTTCTTCTCATTAAAATCTTTATTAATTACTATTGTGTTAAGAACAGAGCCGTCTTAAATTCTACATGCCTCATAATTTCAATTTGGACATTCTGATGCTCCCCTTGACCTGTTTTTCCTGTCAAAGAGTTCGGGTATTTTCCCCCAAACTCTGTATTTTTTTCTGTAATTACATCAGCAGAAAATGGTCTCCGGCTTGCCAGGTGTGGTGGCGCATGCCTTTAGTCCCAGCACTGGAGGCAGAGGCAGGAGGATCTCTGAGTGTAAGACCAGCCTGGTCTACAGATCGAGTTCTGTAAGAGCCAGAGCTGCACAGAGAAATCTGTCTTGAAAAACAAGAACAATACAAAAGTCTCTCTTTATCCACGGAAGATACATTACACCAGGCCCAGTGAATGCGGGAAACCCTGAAGAGTACCAAACCACATAAACTATAGTTTTTGCCTATATATAGCTTAACTATGTTAAATAATTTATACATTAGGGGCAGTGAAACATTATAACCAATGACAAAATAGAAAAAATCACAATACACTCTTAAAAAGTGATTTAAGATTTATTATTTTTATAATGTTCTATCTACCACTAGGGTAGCTAAAAGGTTGTTATGTGGTTTGGTGAGTGGTTTATTAAGACAATGTCTAAATGCATAGTTCTCACTGACATATAACTCATTATTTAACACAGACTGGCCCCAAACCCACAGTGATCCTCCTTCTCAGCCTTCTGTGTGGGAGTACAGGAGTGGCCCGTGGTGTCTGGCTCATCGGAGCATTACAAGTTAAGGGCAGATAGAGCGGGGCTGTGGCTTCAGGTTCTGCCCCCTCAACACATCACTGGCAGCAGTTTTCTTAAAGTGAGTGTCTCGTCAGAATATTCCCTACATAGGAACACGGAGTGTTTTCTACCACGTTCCTTCCCTTCCTGTGTGCTGGCCTTGATCATGCAGTGTCCCTGACATACATTGCTGACTACTAGGATTACAGATGTGTGCTTCGGTGACCGCCCCAGGTTTGACTCCTTCTGTGACTTTGCTTTGGGTTTGGATTTTGGAGACACAGTTTCATTTTGTAGTCAAGGCTGACCTTGAGCTCTCAGCAATCCTCCTGCCTTAGCTTCCTTTTGTAAAGCCTTAAGTATTTCTCTTGAATAGCCTTCTAATGTACTAGCTAGGCGGTTAGTGGGTACTTTCATTGCTCCCATTTTATGCTGTCTTCTGACCTACAATTCTCTCCATTTTTACACAATCATACTTCTTAGTTCAACTCAAATCTTATCTTTTTTTTTCTCCCAAAAGCAAGCGTTCCCTGGAATCCACAGCTAAAAACATATTCCCTCTGTTTTACATATACTGTCAGTACCATAAGATAATGAAGTCAGGGTGCGCAGCATAAGACCCATCTGAAAGGTTTATACCGCTTTCAGTATGACATAGGAATACCCACGCCTAGGGACCAATGTTCCTGCATATGCAGGAGAAACTGTCACCTTAGAAAAATTTATAAACTTGTTACTTGTGAAATTAATAGCAATTTCTAGTACTTGTTTTAATTTGCTTTATCTATTTATTTATTTCAGAAAAAGGATCACACACCATCGGTTTGCTTGTGTCAATATTGGTTATATTCCACAACACTCAGCCCAAGGCTCAGTTCAGCTGTTTGCATGTGTGTACACACACACACACACACAAACACACACACACACCCTTTCCCAGGGGACAAATTGATTATATTCATAATCTACCTCAGTACTAATGTGCTAACAGATTGGAGAACTCTGACTGTATTTGTATCACTCTACGGTGGAGCCAAAATAGTATAGACACTCAGAAAACAGTTGGCTAGTAAATGAATGGGCAGCCTGCAACCCTGCACTCTAAAACTGTCTGTTTAATAAGTAAGCACTTCTAACAAGTCACCAAATCCAAAAGGGGAATAATGAATCTTAGAATCATATTTTCATTTAAAAAAAAAAAAAAGAATTAAAAGGAGGAAAAGAAAACTGATTAGAAAAAAAAAATGGGTAATTATGAAAAAGCTTCATGCTGGACAGTGGCAGCGCATACCTTTAATCCCAGCACTCATGAGACAGAGGCAGGCCTCTGGTTCACAAAGTGAGTTTTAGGATACCCAGGGCTATGTAGAGAGACCATGTCTCAAACATAAAAGAGAGAGAGAGGGAGGGAGGGAGGGAGGGAGGGAGGGAGGGAGGGAGGGAGGGAGGGAGGGAAGGGAAGGAAGAGGTGTGAGACTTAAATCCGTGAACTACCTGGCATGGAAGGTAACTATGTATTCAAGAGATATTCTCAGAACCCAAGAGGTAACAACATCTGCCTTCAGTTCAGGGACTAGGTAACAAAATATAATCTATCTTAAACATAATAGTAACAATATACTGAAGGACAATGGAGGAGGGGCTTGAAGGTAAAGAAGCAAAAGTTAGACGAACATTCTGCCATGACATACTTTTAAGGTGCCAATGAATGAAAACCACTTTGGAGTTTCCAACTTAGAAAATTAAGCACTCAAAAAAATGTGCATTTTAGGAATTCATTCAGTAAATCTTTGTAGACTACCCATTAATTTACTAGCCAACTGTTTCCTATTTGGAACAACTCTAGGGTAATACAAAGACAGTCAGGGCGCTCCAATCAGCACATTAGGTACTTACGCAGAATATTAATATAATCAATGTATCTTCTGGGACAGGGTACATATATATACACAAACAATTACAAAATAAGATGATAAATTGGATCTGATTTGTTGAGGTTTGATTATTTTGTTAAGAATGGCATTTGGTGCCAGGCAGTGGTGGCACATGCCTTTAATCCCACCACTTGGGAGGCAGAGACAGGCGGATTTCTGAGTTCGAGGTCAGCCTGGTCTACAGAGTGAGTTCCAGGACAGCCAGGGCTACACAGAGAAACCCTGTCTCGAAAAACCAAAAATGGCATTTGGAGTCTTAAAGGTATGGTGAATCTATAGGTCCTCATTTTAAAGGTAGAAACCATTTTAGCAGAACAAATTACTCTATAAAACACTTCCTTCAGTTATCCAACTTACTACCTTAAAAGTCATATCTTGGAATTTAAATAAATGGTATAACCCCCCCACACACACACACACACACTCGTACATGAATAAAATCACACATCTATAAAATGATCCGTAGCTTCTATTGAAACGTCCCAAATCATTAAATAACACCGGCTACAGATGCTATTGGGCATTCACTTAAAAGTCAATAGATACTGCAGCACCGAGTACCCGGAAAACCTTGCAAATTACCCTATGATCCCACCCACCACACTTAGATCAACACTGACATAAGAGCATAAAGGAAGGACTCCGTGCGTAACTGAGATGCTTGTGAAAGTTATTCAGCGAAATCGACAAAACCGGCCTCGAAAAGTAGCAAGTGGAGAAGTCTGTGAAACGAACAGATAGAGAAAAAAAGAGGCAGCGACCCTGACTGAGCAGAGCTGTCAACGAGTCTAGTTAGGAGCCCAGGAATGGCCAGCCTTGTAAGAAACGGCCGGTAGACGGAGCGCCTGTGACAACTAGTTGTAGTAGTTTGCGGGCAAGGGAGGCAAAAGACCAAGGTGAGCGAGGTGGAGAGCATTCTGGGGGTGGCTCTGGCCGCAGCAGACCCGAGACAATGAGAGCGAACGAAGCACCATTCCAGGACCAGCATAGGTGAGAGGGTGTGTAGCTGCGAGCCGGGACCCCGCTTCCCTGCTGGTGGCGGGAAGTTAGCGGATGAGGAAGAGGCACCTAAGGGATGACTGGAGTTCGCAGGAGACGGTGGAAGCCCCAGACCATCGGAGTCTGAGAGGATCCCCATCTCAAAGCCGGCTTCGGAACGCCACTCCTGGAGGGGACGCCCAAAGGGGTCCGGGGGGGCAAAGGTGTCACTCGTGACCGGCTTGGGGCAGCCCTCCCGCAACCCAGCCCCAGTACTCACAGAGTTCAGAGTACCGATGACAGCCCCGGCCCAGCTGCTGCAGATAGCGCTGCAGGACGTCCGTGAGGAGGTGGCAGGCACTGAGCTGCACCGAGTCCCAGCCCAGCGCCTGGCAGATCTGCGCCACCGAGACCCTCAACAACGACCTGGAGTAACTCTCGCACATCCCGCTGCGTGAACGCCACCGCAGCCCTTTGCTGCCACTGCTCTCCAGCCCTGCCGCCTCGCCTCAGCAGAGCCCCCGATTCATTCTCTGGGGGCCCCGCGGCGGGGAAATCGTCCCCCTCCGGCCCCGAGCGACCACCTCAAAGCCTCAGCAGCACGGAGCGCGCCAGGCTGAGAGCCGCCATTTTGGACTCGCTCCGCCTCCCGCTGGACGGCCGCCGGGACGAGGCAGCACAAGCAGAATGCCGAGAGAGAGGAGGCACAGGCTCCGCCCAGTGGGAGGGGAGCGATAGTCTCGGGATCGACTCTACGGCCTGGACACCGGCCGGAAGCCGAGCGACTAAGCTCAGGTGGAGTCTGTGCCTCCCTGACAACAGGTGCCAGTGTCTTTCTCTCGGCTGATGGAAAAGTAAGAGGTGAACATCGGTGTGTTCAGAGGCAAACCAGGGAGGCAATGTGTGACATTGGAATGTTAAGGAATTAACATTAATAATGTTGCTCGAGATTTAAATGTGAGACTAGGGAATTGGGAATGTAAGCTACTCCTCAGAACGCGGGTTCTATTCAGTTTTCCTTTACTTAAATTTTAAAAAGTAAAAACTAAATTAAAAGATGAGAGAGAAGATAATATTCAGAATGGAATTGTGGTCACATGGGCGATTTGAGTGAAATCCAAGGTGTTCACTCAGGAGACCGCGGCAAGAGAATCATAAGCTAGAGGCCAACCAGAATCAACGAGAAAGACTCCGGCTCTAAAAAGCAAACAGAACTAATAAACTCAAGTTGTTCGTTGTATCGTTCAATGCTCTTCATAATAGGGCTGGAATTAGGGGAGTAAAGCCTACGTGTTCAATTACTGGGAACCGCTATCCCACAGTCGTGAGCAAGATATTATTTTGGTGCAGTTTATTCTTTCTTTAAAAATAGCTAATTCTGGTTTGCGTCTTACTAGACACAGTAGTCTATCCAGGACATGAAGAATGCAGTTTCCTACAGAGGTCGAATACTCCTTTAAATCCTTGAGATTGATTTTGTCCAGAGAATGGTTCCCTTGCCTTTCCCAGAGCCTTCTTCCAGCCCTAGTTGAATTTTGCCTGACTCTTGCACGGGACCAGAATCTGTAATGATATGATAAATAACTTGGGTTGAAATAGAGGGATCCCCCCCCCATGTGAGTCTCAATCTTATTATGTTGCCTGATCTGCCCTTAGACTTACTGGGATGCAGTATAAAAGTTTCAATTTGCAGCCAGGAGGTGTTGGACGGGCTTTTAATCCCAGTGCTGGGCAGGCAGAGGCAGGCAGATATCTGTGAGTTCCAGGCCAGCCTAGTCTACAGAGCTAGTTCTAAAACAGGGAAAAAAGCTTCAAATTAGAAGCCAAACTAATCCCAATGACTACTAAGCTAAACCTAACCTACTTTGACTATATTTAATCTGTGGTAGCTCAACTACTCCATTTCTTAGTTGTGCCTGCCATATTTATCTTTGCATATTCAGTATATAACTTGATGTGCCTTCTCCAATAGATCGTTTCTGGGCAGCTATGATAGCTAGTCTCAGTTGTCAACTTAAGTACATCTGGAATCAACTAAAACCCAAATGACTGGGCACACCTGTAAGGGATTTCTTTTCTTTTTTCTTTTTTCCTTTTTTTCAAGATAGGGTTTCTCTGTGTATCCCTGGATGTCCTGGAACTCACTCTGTAGACCAGGCTGTCCTCGAACTCAGAACTCCACCTGCCTCTGCCTCCCAAGTGCTGGGATTAAAGGCGTGCACCACCACTGCCCGGCAAGAAGACACACTTTAATCTGGATCTTTGAGGTGGGACTATCCATCTTTAATCTGGCCCACACCTTCTGCTGGCAGCATACATAAAGCACATAAAAGAAGGGAAGCCTGCTTTCTCTCTCTTTGCCTGCTTGCCTTCACTTTAGCTTACAAGTGCGTTCCCTCCCTGGAATCCCTCTTTGGGATTCCAGAGTATACTAAAGATCAGCTGAGGTATCCAGCCTCTTGGACTAAACAACTTCTGAATTCTTGGACTTTCTGTTTGTAGACAGCCATTGTTGGGTTAGCTAGACTATAGCCTATAAGCCATTCTAAGAAATCCCCTTTTCATATATTTTTTTAAAGTCTTGAAAGCCCAGTAAATCTGAAAACATGTTAGTTTTGACAACAATCTGGAGGGAAGCAATGATACTAGGTCCATTGGTAGTTTTGTACCCAAGAATCAGGAGCCTGTTTCATGCAAAATTGCAAGGATACTTTTCATCTCTAGCCTTAATTGAACATTGTTATTTTTTTTATTTTTCAAGACAGTTTTTCTGTGTAGCCCTGGCTGTCCTAGAACTCTAGGGCAGGCAAGGCCTTGAATTCAGAGATCCAGCTCCTTCTGCCTCCCAAGTGCTGATACTAAAGGTGTGTCACTGCGCCTAGCTTATTTTTAGAACTATTTGATAACATTGAACATTTCCTCAATTTGAAACTCATACCTTGGATTTCACCCCCTCACTACCTCTTTATTTGCCTGTGTGTGGTGGAAAAAATTCAAAACTACAGAAAAACTGAAACAAAATTCATGAATTATTAACAATTTGCCACATTTACTATGTATGGATATATTTTCATTAACTTATACTCACTTTTTCCAAGAACAGTTTGAAATTATGCTGCAAACCTCATGACACCTAAGTCTGAAAAACTTGAGCATTTATCTTCCCAAACCGGCATAGTTCCTTGTGTAGCCATATGTCTGACCATATGTCCGTGACTTTGGTTTCCCAGGAAGCTAAGTGTGGGATGGAGGGAACTCTACAGCAGGTTTATCTGGGAGCACTCTTGGGACACCAAATGTGGGAGGGAAGGAGTGGGAGCCTGGCAGATACACTGTCAAGGAAGCCCTCAGCTAATTTCAGAGTGCTTGCTGAAACTACTGGACCTTTACATTGCCAGATTCAGAGGTCACTTTGTATAGACTTTCCAGGAAAGGGTGTGTGATCTTAGGCCAAAGTGCTGTCTATAGCTGAGTCAGTTCCATAGAAGGCTGAAGTCCTTGAGGCCTGAAGAGCTTGGTAGTACCTCATAATATTCAGCACAGTTCATCTGTTTCCCCTCTGCTCTTTTTCTTGGTGTAAATTTGAAGAACAGTTCTTCCAGAGGTGGTGGGGGTTCTCTTCTGAGAACATCATTAAAAAGGAAGACCGGGAGCTGTTACCACTCTTCCTGCTTCAAATGGGCCCCACTTCTATTTTCAGTGCCTTGCTCAGACCTCATGTGTAAGGGAGGGCTGAGTCCTAGGTTTCCATGTCCTTTCTAGAATGTGGCTGCTGGCCTTGTCAATTCACCTTCAAAATTGAATGAAAGCACCCAAACAGACCACTAATATGGCAAATAGTACCCATTACCCATTGGGATAACAGCTCAATCTTGTATAATCAGGATCACCTGCCTAGATGGACCTCTCTGCTGCTATCTCTTGGCTGAAGTACTGAAGTAGCACCTACAGTCTTGTTCATTCCAGCAGGACTCTTACTGTCTCCTCTGATAAAACTCACCCATGAGCCTCGAGAACTCTGGGTTGCAGGAATCAGAACAATTATCTAAGTCCCTGGGAGTGATGGCAAATGGAGAAACTGTAGCCTCTACTCCATGTTAGCTACCTGTTGAGAACACAGCTCCAAAGAAAAATCAGAGATTGTACCCCATCCCCACAAGGAATTTCCTATAAGCTTGTGCTTAGCAGTGCCTACAAAGGGCATCCCATCGACCTGCCAGCATAACAGCTTCAGGTGATATAGGGCAGTGTACTGGCTAGTTTTGTGTGTCAACTTGACACAAGCTGAAGTTATCACAGAGAAAGGAGTTTCAGTTGAGAAAATGCCTCCATGAGATCCAGCGGTAAGGCATTTTCTCAATTAGTGATCAAGGGGGAAAGGCTCCTTGTGGGTGGTACCATCTGTGGGCTGGTAGTCTTGGGCTCTATAAGAAAGCAGGCTGATGCTGGACAGTGGTGGTGCATGCCTTTAATCCCAGCACTTGGGAAGCAGAGGCAGGCGGAATTCTGAGTTCAAGGCCAGCCTGGTCTACAGAGTGAGTTCCAGGACATCCAGGGATACACAGAGAAACCCTGTCTTGAAAAACCAAAAAAAAAAAAAAAAAAAAAAAAAAAGAGAGAGAGAGAGAGAAAGCAGGCTGAGCAAACCAGGAGAAGCAAGCAAGCCAGTAAGGAACACCCCTCCATGGCCTCTGCATCAGCTCCTGCTCCATGACCTGCTTGAGTTCCAGTCCAGTCCTGACTTCCTTTCATGATGAACAGCAGCATGGAGTGTAAGCTCAATAAACTCTTTCCTCTCCAACTTGCTTCTTGGTCCTGATGTTTGTGCAGGAATAGAAACCCTGACTAAGACAGGCATTAACAGTGGATTTCATATCTGGTGCCTTTCCCAAACGCTCACTTGTAAAATAGGTCCTTGGGGCTTGTTGCAGCATGACATGGAACACAATTGTGTTTTGGATGAGAATGCCCCCCAAGGGGTCATATATTTGAATAATTGGTCCCCAGTTGTTGGAACTGTTCTGGAAAGATTAGGAGGTATGGCATTGTTGGAGGAGATATGTCACTGGAGGTGGGCTTTAAGATTTCAAAAGGCCATGCTATTCCCGGTTAGCATTCTCCCTTTCTGCCTCAAGCTGTTAGATCAGAGGTAAGCTCTTAGCTACTGCTGCAGTGCCTACCTTACTTCCAACTTTGGTCATCATGGATTCTAACCCTCTGTACTGTGAATCCCCAAATCAAGTGCTTTCTTTTATAAATTGCCTTGACGTGGCAATAGAAAAGTAACCGGGACACCAGTGAGTCAGAAACCATGAGCAGGAATATCCACTCTTAGCAACACAGTGGCTGCTCTTTCTGGGGTTGAAAGGCTGAATGCTGTCACCTTGTCTCTTTGAAAAGCCTCAAGGGACTTTTTCTGAGCTTCTGTAACACAGTTCTGCAGCTTGGTAGCTTAATCAACAGCCTCTGTCTTAACAGTTCTGCAGGCCAGCATGCTTGGTTATCCCTAAGACCTTTCTGCCGGGGTTACAGACTGCTGCCTCCTCTTGGTGAACTTTATTTATTTATTTATTATTTATTTATTTATTTATTCTTTTTTTCTTTGTTTTTTTGTTTTTTTTTTTGTTTGTTTGTTTGGTTTGGTTTGGTTTGGTTTGGTTTTTTCGAGACAGGGTTTCTCTGTGTAGCCCTGGCTGTCCTGGAACTCACTCTGTAGACCAGGCTGGCCTCGAACTCAGAAATCTGCCTGCCTCTGCCTCCCAAGTGCTGGGATTAAAGGCGTGCGCCACCACTGCCTGGCATCGGTGAACTTTATGACCTTTGTCTGTGTGCACAGTCCTTGTTTTTCTTCCATTTACTTTTTTTTTTTTTTTAAAGAATTATTTATTTTATGCATATGAGTACACTGTAGCTGTCTTCAGACACACCAGAAGAGGGCATTGGATCCCATTACAGATGGTTGTGAGCCACCATGTGGTTGCTGGGAATTGAACTCAGGACCTCTGGAAGAGCAGTCAGTGCTCTTAACTGCTGAGCCATCTCTCCAGCCCCCTTCTCTTCCATTTCTTAAAAGAACAGCCAGTCTAGTGAACCAGGACCCATTCTTATAACAGTTTAATATGACCACTTTATTTTATTCATGAATTTGTGTGCGCATGCATGCATGTATGTGTGCGTGGGAGACTAGAGAACAACTTTGGGAATTAGTTCTCACCTACATTTGGATCCCAGGGAACAATCTGAAGTCTTCAGGTTTGGCGGTGCCTTTACCAACTGAGCCAGATTGATAGCTCAACATTACTTCTTTTAAGGCCTTATCTCAGCCAGGTGTGCATGCTGTTAATCTCAACACTGGGGGTAGGCAGAAGCAGGTGAATCAGTGAGTTCACAGCCAGTGAGACTCAAAACAACAAAAATCTCAAAAGGCTGTTATCTCCAAATCCAGTCATATTCTGAGGTATACATACACACCGTCAATGACATCATGGTACTGTCCCATTCCACCTTTGTCTTGACCTGCCTCTTTGGTCATTCTCCATGGAAGGAGGTTGGCCTTTTCTCCTCCCATCAGCGGGACATGAAGAACTGTGGTGTGACCATTGGTAGCTGGCTTGTAGCCTGTGAGCCCTGGTGGTGAATTCTTAGTGATAGTGGGAGGGGACAAGTCTTTGAGACAGAGTCTCTCTGTGTAGTCCTGGCACCCACTCCATAGACCAAGCTGGCCTCAAATTCACAGTGGTCCTCCTCCCTGTCCTCCATGCCGCATCGCCGATCTAGTGTGCAAAGTTTTGGCTTAGTAGTTTTGTTTTTGTTTTTTCTCAAGACAGGGTTTCTCTGTGTAGCCCTGGCTGTCCTGGAACTCACTCTGTAGACCAGACTGGCCTCGAACTCAGAAATCCACCTGCCTCTGCCTCCTGAGTGCTGGGATTAAAGGCGTGCGCCACCGCTGCCCGGCTTTGGCTTAGTAGTTTTATCCTACCTAGCTTGTTCCTTGCCACCCCTCCAGACCCTTCATCTCTGCTCTAACGCAGCAGCATGGTAGGCATTTTTCCAAGGGTGTATGATTCAGGACCATACATACCATGGCCTAACCTCAGAATCCCATGGCTTTGCGTTGTTTACTCTTTAAGGCTTGTGCTAAGTTCCACGGGATTACTACCCATCTCAGGTGCCTCTAATACTCCAAAGTCTACTATAGGACCTGGCCCTTAATAGATGTCTGAACTTACACTGCCCTTCCCTGTTCTGGACCTTAACGAAAACCTGGGAGCCTTTTATGCCATCAGTTCAGAGAGAATTCCTAAGTATGATACATTCTGCTTCCTGAAGTTATATAGGTCACCTGGCATGGTGTTTCCTTCCTCAAACCAGAAGGTGCAAGACTCAATCCGCTAATTCCCTGTGACTTTGTAGATGTACCCCGGTGAGTTAGGCCATACAACCAGAAAAATCTTAATCATGGCAAACCTCCCTCCACCTCTTCCTTCTCCACCTCTTCCTTTCCCTCTTCCCCTTTCACCATAGCCTTGGAGGCTAGCAGGAGCTCTTGGTCTCATCTCACAGGAGTACTGAATCAATAATCACCAAATAAGGTCTTTTACAACAACTTATCTTCCCATAAAACAGGGCAGTCTATGACTCCTAATGAACTAAATTGAATTCTTTTTTTTTTTTTTGCCACCCCGTCCCCCGTCCCCAGTCTCACAATGTAGCCCTGTTTGGCCTGGATCTTGCAGAATCTATGTAAGCCTGGATCTATGTAGACCTGGGTTGAATTTAAGAGATGCTCCTGACTCTGCCCCAAGAGTGCTGGGACTAACTACATGGTTGAATTATATACTTTGGGTGAGTTTTATGGCAAGTGCCTTGTATCTCAGTAAAGCTGCTACTTTTTTTTTTTCTTTTTCTTTTTTTTTTTTTTTTTGGTTTTTCAAGACAGGGTTTCTCTGTGTAGCCCTGGCTGTCCTGGAACTCACTCTGTAGACCAGGCTGGCCTCGAACTCAGAAATCCGCCTGCCTCTGCCTCCCAAGTGCTGGGATTAAAGGTGTGTGCCACCACTGCCTGGCAAAGCTGCTATTTTCAAACACTAAGTTTAGAGGCAGGAACTCTCTCCTCTCTCTGCTTATGTGTGTGGTACTGGGATTGAACCTATGATGTTCCAGTTGCTTGACACCAAGCTATAAAGCCAGTGTATTAGCACATGATGTTAAGGGCAATGGAAGTGAATACTAGGGCACAGAGGCAAAGATGTCTGAGCCCAGTCCCATCACTATCTCTTGATAGATGATGAAAAGAGCAGAGGATAAAATGACAAAATCTAATACTGAGAGAAAAGCCAGTGCTCAGCTACACAGAATCCGTGTTTGGCAAGGCTGGGACACTGGGACAAGAGGATTGAGGCCCAGCCCAGGCTATATAGGAAGTTCAACACTAGCCTCCTTTAGAGTAAGACTGTTTCAGAACAACAAAGCAGGCTGGAGAGATGGCTCACTGACTATTCGTGCAGAGGATCCTGGTTCAATCCCTAGTACCTACTTGCTCACAGCAATTCTAACTCTTCTCATTCTACCAAAATTTCAGCAAAACAATTTCACAAGGTTCAAGAGAGCTGGAGAACATGAGGAAAATACCAACAATTCTGAAGCTAGAGCCTTGCCCCGTGCAGTAACTCCTCTCCAGTCCTAGGAAACAGGTTTGTTTTCTGAGGGAACATAGATTGTGGGGTCATGAGAGTTTTGCTTGTGCAGAAGGTACTGTCGTTGAAATGCTTAGCTCCATTCTTCACCCACCTTGATGCTAACTTCACAGCCTTCACTCTAGGGAGTTGGCAAGAATCTGCTAAGACTTGAAGATACTGATATAGGTAGTAGCCCAGTAAACATCCCATCTAGCTCATGAAGTGAAGTTCATGGCCATCAGTATATTCCCAAGTATATACATTTTATTTTTTGATTATTTTTACATATGTGGTTTTCTTTCTGCCTGTTTGTCTGCATACCAGAAGGCACTGGATCCCATGGGACTACAGTTGTAGATGGTTGTGACCATGTGGGTGCTGAGGAATTGAACTCAGGACCTCTGGAAGAGCAGCCAGTACTCTTAACTGCTGAGCCGTCCCTTCAGTCCCAAGTATAGATAAATGAGCCTGCAGTAGACTCACTAAGAATTTCCAGGCCTCTGGAACAAGAATTGGCAGTTAAAATAGGGTCAAGTTAATAAGCATGTTTTCATATACATATGCATATATATGTATGTATATAATTTTAATGGATTTGTACAAACAAAATTGAATATGCAGCAGAGACCTTATGTGGCCCAGAGGCCTAATGTATTTACCATATGGCCCTTTATGAAAGTTGTCAAGCCTTTAGAACATGAGAACTAGGCACTATGCAGGGAAACATTGAGTCATAACATTTAAAATTAATGTTTTAAATAATTACAAGAATACCTAGGAAAGAAATGCAGTGGAAGACTTACCAGAAGAGATTGGAGAACATACAAAGAAAGGAGAAAATTGCAAATCAATGTAAAATTGGGTTCTAGAAAGTGGGGCGGTAGGAAGAATCCATCAATGACACTGGGGTAGGGATGGGAATCTGTCCTCTACCCTAGCCCTTTTCCCTCACTCAGTTACTACAGCTGAATCAGTGTTCAGTACAGTGCACATAAAAGGTGCCACATCGTTCAGAATTATCAGGACAGAAACCTACATGTTTTCAGGGAGGATTAGGGGTGTGGCTCAGCATTTGCTGTGTGAGACTGTGTGTGTGTGTTCCCCTGCATTACACACAACATACAGCTTGCAGAAGAAAAATATCACTGATGAATGGCTTCAATACTTAAGTCATTTGGTGGCCTAGCAGACAAAATTAATTAGGGAAACCACTTTCTAACCATATCCAGGGAAACTGGTGTGTGCCACTAAGAATGACAAGATGAGGTCCTGTTCAGAAAGATCCAGGAATGGAGCTCCAAGATGGTAGAGGTATACTACAGAGCACATGTACAAATTGTTGAAGCAATACCTGAAGCTACTGAGATGGGATTCCAATGGGACTTCTGGCCCCATTGTTTGCTTCTGAACCTAGGCATTCTGTCAAAGGTTGGCCTGACACAGGTTATTCTTAAAGTTGAATATATCAAATCCTGCTTTTCCTCCTTCGAGTCATCTGGGATGCAAAGGTGACCAGGCTTCATAGTACTCCAGTCATGGAAATGAGCTGATTGTTAAGCCAAGAGATAGAAGCCTAAGAGGACTCAGGAGTCCGAGGCCAGCAGATGGGATCGTCCCCTGACAATTCACAAGGGGCTCTTCTAACACGAAGTAACCAGAGAGAGCTTCACTTTCTTCTTCAGAAAGTGCTCATTTCCTTACCAGTTCTTTTTTTGTTTTTTTTTTTTTTTTTTTTCGAGACAGGGTTTCTCTGTGTAGCCCTGGCTGTCCTGGAACTCCCTCTGTAGCCCAGGCTGGCCTTACCAGTTCTTTACTGATCAATTTTCATTTCAGCTTGGTAATATAGCTGTTGGGAAAACAAACTATTTGAAGAACTTCGAGCTTATGAACTCACTTCTTAGTGGTTTGGGCTAAGAGCAATGCATGGGTTCTATATGCCTTTTCAGGATCCCTGTATTACTTTCATAAGAAACTGAGGTTTTCATACAGGTATCAGTGTACCTTTTGGTCACTGTCCCCAGGGCGCCACTCTACCTCCCACAAAGCTCCCATTCTCATCACAAACACAAGGGGTCTCTTCCATCACTCCGCTTCCTCCTCCGTGGGGCACCTTCCTCCCACAGTCCCTCTTCTGCTTTCATGTCCTATGTGCTTGTGTATATTTGAACTAAAACTGGAATCATGGAAGGAAAATATACTGTCTTTCTGACCTCAATTCACTTATGATTCCAGCTCCACTATAATGTGTATCATTCATCTCTTGGTGGACATCTAGGTTGGGTCTGTATTTTGGCAACTGTCAATAGTGCAATGTTAAAAACACAGGTATGGGGACTGGAGAGATGGCTCCGCAGTTAAGAGCACTGACTGCTCTTCCAAAGGTCCTGAGTTCAAATCCTAGCAACCACATGGTAGCTCACAGCCATCCATAATGAGATCTGATGCTCTCTTCTAGTGTGTCTGAAGACAGCTACAGTGTACTTACATATAATAAATAAATAAATTAAAAAGAAAAAAACAGGTATGGGGGAGGGAGGATGGAGCTGGAGAGATGGCTCAGAGGTTAAGAGCACTGACTGCTCTTCCAAAGGTCCTGAGTTCAATTCCCAGCAACCACATGGTGGCTCACAACCATCTGTAATGGGATCCAATGCCCTTCTCTTGTGTGTCTGAAGACAGAGACAGTGTACTCATACATAAGATATCTAAATCTAAAAACCAAAACAAAAAACAAACCCAAAAATCTACAGGTATGCAAACATCCTTAAGGTATGCTGACAGATTTCTTCTGATATACAACCAAGAGTGGTGGTATATAGCTGGGTCACGTGGTAGTTTTGGTTTTTTGTTGTTTTGAGGAACCTTTACACCGATTTCCATAGTGACCTTAAGTATTTCAAATAGAAAACCCCTGACCATCCATCTCTGTTGGTATGGCTAACATTAACATAGTACATGGAATCACTTCAGGCATTCAAACTTTATGAGACAAGTACACTGATTCTCTAGGAGGCCAGAATACAGATCCGATCCCTGGAGATGGAGTTACTGGTAACCAAACTTGGGTTCCCTGGAAGAACTGAAGGTGTTCTTAACTACTAAGCCATCTCCCCAGCCCTTCAAATCTTAATGGTCATCTATGTGAAACATACCTTCTCAATGTATGCAAAATATTATTTAAAAAAAATTTAAAATTATCTATGTGCCTGAAATTCTGCAGCATTTGTGAGAAACATTAATTTGCCCCAGTTGTATTCTGCTGGCATTTTCGCAGCAGGTCTGCCTGGGAAACTGGCCTGCAGCCATTCCTGCCTTGGACCCAGAGCTCTACACCATTGAAGGTTGGCAGAAAACTGTAAATCAGACCTGAACTGACCTTCTGCTGAAGAGCATTAACAGTACAATGTTACTATTTTCAACTGCTTGATATTATCTTCTGAAAACTATTATTGTTAATAATAAGACTGATTTTCTCATTGTAAGTTGTTTATTGTAAGATAATTTACAAACATCCTGCTGTCCTTGTAATTCAGTGGACCAAGTTTCTTCTGACAAAGACAGCAATCAGTTAAAATCAGCTTGCTGCGTTTTTCTTCTTTACCTGAAAAACAGTATAGAAGAGCAGTAGTCAAACAGAATGCCTTGTGGAAAATAAGAACATATTCTTAAATGGGGCACAGAGAACTGCAGTTACACAGAAGGTACAGTTGGTTCTCCAATTCTGGTCTGGACTCTCTGGGATTTGTGAGGGCAACCTAACTTCATAATACTGTCCCTCCTCATTCCCACTCACAAGGAAATGCCTGTCTCTCCAGAGGCTACAGAAAATACAGTGTAGTGAAGAGAGGGCTCCTCTGTGAGCCAGCCATCAGGAGCCAGGATCATAGGCTTGAGAACCACTGCTCTCACTAACCCACACCGAATACTCTACAATGATTCAAGGTCTCTATGCCTAAATGTATTTCCTTATATCTACACCCTTTAGAACAAAAAGGCTCACTAGCAACACCCACATTTAGGTCTTTGCCTACATCTGGTACAGCCCAAACACACAAGTTGGCTGCACTATAAATCAGCCTGCTCAGCTAGCCTGCCTTAGGGAAGCAATTCCAGTAATGCTAACTCCTAACTGCTAACTTTGGTGATACCTGGGTAGGTTTCTTTGCTGAAGGCTTAGGGGAATAGTGTGTGAACTTTACCTCTTGTCTGAGGATGCAACTTGATTTTCATTAATCCCTGGTTATTATATTAGAAAAAACAAGAGCACAAAACAAGCAGGTTAGGAAGCGATCCATGCTAGTTAACTATAGACCATGTCTTTGTATGTTACTCTGAGCATACAATGCAGATAGTTACAGCTTTAACAACCACTCAATATAAAATGCTGTAGATTGCAACGTAGTTAGAGGCAATAAAAAATGTTCATACAAATAGTCAAGACAACGTAATAATTTTATATCTTTAAAAATAGCATACAATTGAAAAGATTAAGTTGTAAGTATAAATATGATTTATTCATTCTTTTCTTTTTAACACTAAAAGCCAGTGTTTGTATTACAATCTGAAAACAATCCCTGGTAGGTTATACAGAGCATGCAAACCCATTAATAAAAGTGAAAAAAGCTCTTTACCCACACTTAATATTCAAAGGTATGCTGGCTTGGCATTTGGCAAAAAGTCATAAAGACTTAATCCTAGTATTTGTCTGCAACAAGTCCTCTAGGTTTTAAGAGAACAGAAAGCGCAAGCAACCCGGGGCTCACTGATCGCATCAGAGAGAACACAGCCTGCTTTAGCACCAGCTACATTACTTACAGAGCAGCAGCCCCAGAGATGATTTCAATCAACTCCTTTGTGATGACGGCCTGGCGGGTGCGGTTGAAAGTCAACGTCAATTTGTCAATCATATCAGCTGCAAACAAAAGAGATAGACAGCAAAATAAAAAGTTTTCAAAAGAGTAATTTCTACTTAATGAAAGCAATTAAGAGTTTAAGTAAATTCTGCTGCAATTTAGATCCCCAAATGGCCTCTCGGGGCGGTAAGATTTTATCAAGTTATATCTCACATTTTCCACAAGCTACTTTCATGGTGCTTGCAAATCCTCTACCTATCAAGTAAGATGGACATCTCAACAAAACATTTTTAACATTTTTGGCATTACTCTGAGCGACGCTCAGTCTCCCTCCCTCCCTCCCTCCCTTTCTCTCTGAGATGCAGTCAGGCTCCGAGAGTCCCTGGAGCTTTGTCTGATGGCTTGTTTCTAGGTGTGAGCTAACAATGCCCTCTAGCATGGCCTCACAAGCGTTCTTGCTGGCGTTGTCCATGGCTGTCATCCTGGCACTCTGCTCACTGGTGGTGGACTCCTTCAGGGAGTAGTAGATGAGGTTGGCCAGATTGTATTCCTGGTAATTCTGCAGCACATCAGCATCAATGTCATCATAAATGCTCATGGTCTCTGTTAAAACAAGAGTTTCCTTGAAGAATATAGATGAAGACCCATTCATTAGAAATAGCTTATGAATAAGGATTTCTATAATTATAGAAATCATCTTGAGTTACATGAATCTGTTCTAATAATAATTCTTTTTCCATACTATATTATCAGCAAAATATGTGTCAACAGGTATTTAGCTTTTTACCTCAGAGATAACTTTAAGAAGCTGGTGAGAAACCCTGTCTCGAAAAACCAAAAAAAAAAAAAAACCAAAAAAAAAAAAAAAAAAAGAAGCTGGCATTTAAAATAAGCACTAAATTTCAAAGTTATGGGGTTGGGAATTTAGCTCAATAAGGAGAGTGTTTGCCTAGCAAGTGCAAGGCCCTTGGCTCTCCCCTCAGCTATAGGGTAGGGTGTGGGGCTTAGGCCTCAGTTATAAAGCCCTCTGAACAGCCAACTAGCCAAGCATTTGTCACATATCCATCATTAATCATTTTTTTAATTAAAAAAAATCAAAGACTGAATCTAATAGTGTTATACAAATCCACCTTAATCATTAGTTATTAAAGAAATATGAATGTCAGTCTGACAGACATAAGGACTGAAGAGCTAGGAACTGACATGAGTTTTGGATTCAACCTAGATACTTGCCAGACATTTCAAATTCATTCACAACTGCTGAAATAGTACTGTGCTGCACCAATCTCAGACGGTAGTAACTCTTATTTTATGTATTATGGAAAAAACCACGCCTCCCCCAAGATACCCTAAAACCAAAACCTCATTGATGGTTTGTATATGCTTGGGCCAGGGAGTGGTACTATTAGGAGGTATGGCCTTGTTGGAGTAGGTGTGTCACTGTGGGGGTGGGCTTTAATGCCCTAGTCCTAGCTGCCTGGAAGCGAGTATTCTGCTAGCAGCCTTCCGGTGAAGATGTAGAACTCTCAGCTCCTCCTGCACCATGCCTGCCTGGATGCTGCCATGCTCCTGCCTTGATGATAATGGACTGAACCGCTGAACCTGTAAGCCAGGCCCAATTAAACGTTGTCCTTTATAAGATTTGCCTTGGTCCTGGTGTCTGTTTACAGCAGTAAAACCCTAAGATAGAAGTTGGTACCAGGGACTAGAGTATTGCTGTGATAGCTTTTGTTTGGAAGAATGTGGATTTTGAAACTTTGGATTTGGAAAGCAGTGGAATGCTTTTCAAACAATCGTAGCAAGCTGAGAAGGGAAAAAAATAAAATATATGGTTCAAGTATTAAAGGGGCACCAGGAAGTGGAATGGAGCTGAATCCTGTGTCAAGGAGATAACACATTAAGGGAGTGTGGCTTTGGGGCAAAGTCCTACCCAGCTGAGTTTAGATCCAGGCATGGCGGTATACACCTTTAATCACACGAGACGAAGCCATGCAGATCTCTGAGTTCTAGGCCAGCCTGGGACAGCAAATTCTAGGTGAAGAAAAGCTTAAATCCAGGCATGGTGATACATATCTTTAACCCCAGGAGACAGAACCATGCAGATCTCTGAGTTCAAGGTCAATCTACAGAACAAGTTCTAGGACAGCCAAGCTTAGGCAGTGAAGGAGTTAGAAAACAGAAAGCTGGTGATAATGTAATAGAACAAGGGAACCATGTTCTAGCCCCAGCAAGCAGCAGAACTCAGCAGCTTTGGCCATGTGGCTCTAGCTTTAGAGTCAAGAGGAGAAGGAGATTACTGGGACAACTGATACTGGTGGTTATTAAGAAGATCCCAGCATCACTGAGGTGAAATCTTCTTGGAAGTGTTTTCTGAGAGCACAAAGCTGTGTTCCCAAAATAGCCAAGGTTGTACCTCATGCTGCAGTTGTACTTAAGAATCCAGGTGGTACTGGTTTTGAAGGCACTGAAGGAGTAATGGAGAGCAGCTGAAGCTTGGCACCATGAAGAGAGCCTAAGAGAAGCTACTGGTGAAGCCTAGTTGCAACAGAAGATCCCAGTGTATTGAAGACGCCAGTACCATGGGATGATCACCAACAACAGCAGCAGCTGTGGAGTGGATTAACCTGAGCTTAGAGTGTTACAGAGGGCAGAGCTGGAGAAATAACTCCAGTCCTTAGGAAGAGCCTAGGATCAATGTGTGGATCCCAGACACTGAGACAAGAAATTGTAACAGTGAAGTTGCCTTGGAGACCCCAAGGTGTTTGAGATGCCAGAGCCATGGGCTATTTGTTAAGGAAAGCTGCTAACAGGGAGTGGGACCAGCCCAGAAGAAAGAAGTTTGTTGCAGTCAACAAAGTTGAAAAAGGAGTTGGAGATCTGAAGACTGCTTTGACATCAGACATGGAGATGCAGAGTTTGGAGTTTGCCCAGCTGTTTTCCTGTCTTGCTTTGGGGATTACAGTTAAATGACTGGATGAAACTCAGAAGAGACTTTGAAGTTTGCACTTTTAACATTGTTGAGACTGCTATTGACTATCGGGACTTTGGAAGTTGGACTAAATGTATTTTAAAATAAAAAATTTTGCTATGTTTAGGTATGGGCCCCGTAGACTCATATGTTTGAACAAACCTATGGGGCCAGGGAGTGGAATGTGATGGTTTATATATGCTTGGGCCAGGGCGTGGCACTATTAGGAGGTGCGGCCTTGTTTGAGTAGGTGTTGTCACTGTGGGTGTGGGCTTTAATGCCCTAGTCCTAGCTGCCTAGAAGTTGAGTATTCTGCTAGTAGCCTTCAGGTGAAGGAAGGACTGTGCATTTGGACTGTACCCATGTCCAAGGGGGTGGGTTTGGGGAGTAATTATACACAACCCCCAAAAGTAAACAAATGTAAAACTCCACAGATGAAATGCAATACACACGAGGAAGATACTTCTACAGTATGTTGTTACTGAGCAAAGATGACTATCCAATAAGATGACAGAGTTCAGTGGGCCATAAAAATTAGTTATGAGCATTTTAAATCTCTATCTTCAACATCTGATTGCATAGCAGTTGTTTGCAAACAGCATCAAGTCAATTTTTAGCAAGGCTTTTCAGTCACTGAAAACAGAAGCATGCTTAGTGACATTGCTCAATAAACGACAGATCAGAGCTGGGTTGTCTGCAGCCGGATTAAGGTGCCTGCAAAGCACAGCCAGTGCTGCTGCCTCTTTTCTTTTTTAAGATTTTTATCTTATGTGTTAGTATTTTGCATACATGTATGGATGTGTACTATGTGTGTGACTAATGCCCACCGAGTCAGAAGGGGGTTAGAAAGGGAATGAAAGGCAGCTGTGAGCTGACATGTGCGGGCTGGGAATCAACCCCACATCCTTTGTAAAACAGCTCTTAACCACTGAGACATCGCCCCAGTCCCCGTATGGTGCATATGAAATACAGTGCAATCCAGGGGACAGACTGCACTTAGAATCCTAGCTACATGGGAGACTGAGGCAGGAAGAAGAAAATTTAAGACCAGCCTGGGCTACAGAGCGACTCTACTTTAGACATCAACAGTAACACAGCAACCCAATAAGCACTGGCTTTCCTCAATATACAGAGGTCCCCCGACGCCATACTGCCCTGGGAAAGTGGCTTACCAGCAGATGCGATGGTGTTGAGAGAGAAGATGGGCTTCTCTTCTGTCTTGTAGGAGATAACAGACCTTGAAATGACAGATGCACATGTGAATAGCAAAGTAATTTCTGAACTGAGCAGACATGCACATCAAAGAGCTCAGAATTTTAAATGTTCTTACTTGAATTGATTAAAAATGATAGAGCCTTCATCAAATTCATATCCAGAATTTAACAACTCAAGGGCAATGACTGATGCATCTCCAAAAGTAGGGGGCTTCCGTCCCACATCTTTGAATGACACCAAAAACTGATCAGAGTGAGTCCTGGAGATCACATAAAATAGGTTAATGAGATAATTGTGTTGCAAGAAAATAGCAAAAGAAAAAGGGTTTGTAGGGATGTGGGTGGTGGGCTGCCTTCAATTAAGCTGTTCCATACATCATGACTATTCCTTTAAAGACACCTGCAAAAAACTAAGAACTACAAGTCAGGCAGCCTAGCTTTGTTTTTTTTTTTTTTTTGGTTTTTCAAGACAGGGTTTCTCTGTGCAGCCCTGGCTGTCCTGGAACTCACTCTGTAGACCAGGCTGGCCTCGAACTCAGAAATCCACCTGCCTCTGCCTCCCGAGTGCTGGGATTAAAGGCGTGCGCCATCACTGCCCGGCCAGGTGGTCTATTTAAATTCCTTCTGTTTAATTTTAACAGACTAATGTTCCTTTCTCGTATTTCTAGGCTGTGACAACCCTGAGGATTCCTTCTTTAGCTTAATGCCAATAGCTCTGGTAGTCTTCATTGTATTCCACTCCTGGTATCAAGGAAGTGTACACACAAGCACACACACAATGTAAAAAGCAACACACAGAACATACATACACTCCAATATATCATGGAAAGCTTTTCTCTCTCAGAGTCTTCCATTCACTCGTGTTCCCACTCTTCCGACCAGGAACTCACGCCTCATTACCTATAGAGTATGCCCTTGATTTTTTCACCAACTCCGACAATCATGACTTCTTTCCCAGCTGCTGTGAGGGCAGCCATTTCATTCTTCATCTGCTTAGCCACTGAGGAATGGATAGCACCACAGAGCCCTCGATCTGAGGACACACCAATAATGAGGTGCTTCTTCTTGTCCTCCGGTCCCTTAATGTCAGCCTTCTCATACAGAGCTAGAAGACAAAATGAGAAGAGTATTGAAATAGAATTTATAGTAAACGTAGTGTTAAGTCTCTAATTTAAAAGGGAATGAGTTAATTTCCACTTTGCATGTCTCTTAGGTGGCTCCTGGTGAGTATAATCAGGGGCATCTGTGTATTTATTCTATTACAACCAGGAAGAACACCACAAAGGTTCCTAAGGACCAACTGGTGGCCAGTTTTTTTGTTTTTTTTAAAATATTGACTAAAATGCCTAGATACAACCAAAAGGAGACTAGAATACAAAAGTACCTGCTTAGCTAGACATCAAATTTCTATACAACATAAATTCCCAGCACATAGCTAAAAAAAATAAGTATTTCCTAAGCCATTCATGTAATCTGTACAGCATAAGCTCCTGTTCTATAAAAATTGTTGATACTGAAGTTAAGGGTGTGAATTTATTTTTGGCATTACTTTACCAACTTTCCTGGTCTGGTTTTCTAAGAGGTAGAGGCAATGAAGAAAATTAAGTCAGATTAAAGATACCTGGATCTTACAAAATGAATTACCTGTGACAGAAAACAAGAAGTTGAGAGGCTGAAGAGCCATCAGACCCAGCGATGGCTTTCAATAGCTGGCTGCTGCCAAGACTTCAGGTCTATCTTCACAGCCACCATATGCACTCACCTTAAGAAAACCATTTCTGTTTTCATTACAGAGCAGGAAGCTTATATTTTTATGCCTAAGTGTCCCCTCCCCAAGCTGAAAGAAAGAACATGAAACTACAAAGTCCAGAGAGTGTGGCAAACACATACAGCTTTTAGACTGAATTACTACACAGCATAAACTCCTGCCCCAATGTTGAGATATTTAAATGAATGTCATTTAATGTCTGGTACTGTCTGGCAGCACTCACTCTTCAGCTCACATACCTCAGAAGCTGCCAGGAGCTTCTGTCCTCATTGCTCCATTACAGAAACCTGTCAGTGCTCTGGGGCAATTTCTCCCACAGTATGTGAAGAATTTTGTTGTTTAGAGACATGGAGGAAGGATTCCTTATTAGCAAGAAAGGAAACCAAATAAGTGACTCCCCTTCAGACAAATAAGCTAGAGATTTGAAAAGAACTACTTTCTTTCTGATTGAGCAAACTAGGAAAGAAGTGGTCAAACTTTAGGGAGCCAAAGGTGTCACTCAAACCCTCAAGAGCATAGTGTGAGGCCCTGGGTTCCACCCTGTACAGATTATTCAGTGCCCACTATGGCACACATTTTATGCATGTTAGGTGTCAAGGCCTTCACTGGCTGAGGCAGCTCTCTAGCTGTAGATAAAGCACTTTAAAAATAAGAAGCCATTTCATCTGAGGCCTGTGCTCATTTTTCTTCATGTAAAATGTCCTTTGGCAGGATGAAGTGTATGCTAAAAACAAGGAGGAATGCAAGAGAACTTATCACAAAAGGCAATCCACACCTAATGCATATACATGCTGCTATATAAACAGATCATGCTAGTTTCAATTTGGAAACAAGCAAAATTTCGGTTGAAGTTAATGCTTCTGTTGGTAATGCTTGTCTTTTTTTGGGTTGTGGGGTATTTATGTGCTTGTATGTGTTTGTGTCTATGTACATGTATATGTGTGAGGGTGGCCTTAGATACCAGAAGGGGGTAATAATGTGTCTTCTGGAAGAGCAAGAGTTCTTGCCACTGAGCCACCTCTCCAGTCTCTCCATCTTTTTTTTTTTTTAACTTTCATTCCCTTCTATATTTAGCAAGTGTTTTGTTGGGGCTGCAGGAAAGATGTTTTTATTCTAGCACAGTCATTCAAATAATAAAACAAGGACACAATGGGTCCAGTTATAATTGTTAGGTTAAAAAGAACCCCCCCCCCCCAATGGGGGAGACGACGCAGTTGGTAAGTGTTTGCCCCACAGCCATGAGGACTTAAGCTTGCACCCATGTAAACAACGGACATGTTTGTTGGTGCATGTTTGTAGTCCTGGGCTGGGATGCAGACAAATGGATGGATCCCTCTACCCAGCCCCGGTTCCCTGGCCACCCAGACTAGCCAAAACTGTGAGTTTCAGCTTCAGTGAACAAGCCTGTCTCAAGAAACAAGGCTGAGATGTAGCCAAGGAAGACCCCTGCTATCCTCCTCTGGCTTCTACACACACAGTACCCACGTGCTTAGCCACATCACAGACTGGATGGTGGAGAGGTAACAAGAGGCCCGAAGACAGCACAAACCCTGTTTGTACAGTCTAAGATACTACTGTCAAATCTTGGTCCAGCATCCATGACAATGCCTCAGTTCATAAATCAACAGCTAGTCATAAGAAGGAACATGGACCCTGAGCAGTCTCATAGCAGTTAGATACAAGGTCACCAAACAGCCTGTAATGGGATCTTCTTGGGTCTGTCTTGTGACTGTCAGAATGTCCTTTATACTTAAATGACCTTGAGATTGGAGAAAGATTGTTCTTGTCATATCAAAAACCGAGGCCCAGGATGGAAAGATGGCACAATAGTAAAGAGCACCCGCTGCTCTTTCAGAGGACCCGAGTTTGGTTCCCAGACCCCACGGCATCAGTCAGCCCACAGCTCTCTAATTCCAGTTCTAGGGTATCCGACTCCCTTCTGTCCTCCGTGGGCCCTTTACAGACAAGTAACGGAAAGCAGAACATTCCCCCACAGGTGCGCTACTAAAAAGGTGTGCACCTTCAAGACCCCTTGGCTACACAGCAGTGTTGTTACACTGTGGACGCTGTAGATGATTATGAGAATACCTGAGAGGATATGTTAGTCTTGGAAACCTCCTTCAGAGTTTTCTTCACTTTCTTAATAATTCCATCTTGGCTCTTACCTCTGAACTATGCTGCCTACCTCAAAAACATTTCTTCAAAACCCACAATGGAAAAGCCACTGTTCAACTGCCCTCATGAGCAGCCCACTCCAGTCTCAGGACAGTGTGCTTTGCTAAATAAATAAACTGTTGCCTATATTTTCTGTCATTGAAGTCTTTCCTTCAAGATAAAAAAACCTGAGAACCCTAGCATAATGAGGTGAGGAATAAAGTATAGGAAGTGATCTGGAAAGAAACCGGGGTGGGGGCAGAAGACGGCTTGAGGCCTGCAGAGCCTGCATAAAGCAAACCAAGGAAAGGAGCAGCAGCAGGGCGTAGGGAGGTGAGGCAGGCATACAACTGCAGACTACTGCATTCTAATTGTAGGGAGCTGCAGGAGAGACAGAATGACATCATCACTGCCGCAGCCTGGGGCGAGAAGACACTACAGAAGAGCAGAAGCGAGGCACCAGCTAAAGGCCCTAACGGACTGCGCAATGGGTACCAATCTTAACCTGCTACCATCTCCTTCCCATCATGCACTTTTCATAGCAAGTTAAGGATTCTTTGAAGGGCCCAAGGGACACATCTTAATCTAGTGTAAGACAGCATGATACTGCAAGAATTTGGATAGTGTAATTACAGTTAAGATGGGAAGTTTCCTACCTCTTTAATTTTGCTCATCAAATCAGTACAAAGTCATCTAAACACAAAATCTAAGTTCTTGCCACCTTTCTCTGCAGGAAAAGCAATCAAGAACAGATTGCATAAACTTACAATTGAGTCCTTAACCGGTGTGCTTTCCCACTCACTGTCTCCACCCTGCCACCCTAATACAGCGCCCATGGTTATAAACAGGATGAGTACCATTTCCCAGTCTGTGCATATAATAACTCAGGAAAGGTTTTAGGTTATTTCAAGTTAACAGTCATAGACAAAGCTAATACACAGGCGTTGTGGCAAAGCATAGAGGGCTCTTGTTCACTCCTGTGAACATGTCCCCAGACTCTGTGTGCAGAAATGACATGTGCATATAAATTCACACACATGAAAACGTGAGTACATGTGGAGTGCTCGGACAGACTTGGCACGATGCCAAGGATCCCAGTTTCGTCTCTGCTGATACAATGGGAACTGCCAACTCGAGGAGGAAAGGGTTCATCTTACACTTCCAGGCAACAGTTCATCACCTGGTTGTAGGCTCTGCCCAAGTTACCTAGCAACAGCCATGGAACTTCTAAGAATCTGCTCTCTCTTCCCTCCCTCCCTCCCCCTTTCCCGTCTCACCCATAACCTTTATGTCTGTTTCATGGCTTGATTCCTCAGAGGGAGGCCCCACACAGGCCTGCCCGGGCGCTCCCTACCCCTCACCAACACTACTGTTGGTTTATAAAACAACACAGGGGGCCATGGCGGGGACCTGGAGGCAAGAATGAAACCAGAAGCCATGGAGGATCATTGCTTCCTGGCTCTCTCTGCTCACTTTATATACAGCCCAGGCCTGCCTGAGCAGGGACGGCCCAGCCTACTTACAGTAGTCAAGATGTCACACACACATGCCCACAGGCCAACATAGGGAGCAAATCCCTCAGTTGGGATTCCCTCTCCCCAGGTGTCTGTTTTGGAAGCAGACAGAACTCCCCGCACAGATGACTGAGCACATCATCTCTGTGGCAGGCGAGCTCTTCCTAACTCACCCAAGGAACCTGTTCCATACACTCGAGCTGGCTTCAGCTCCCGCTCAGCCCGGGCGTACTTCGCAGCTGCCACCATCTTCATGGACTTGGTAATTTTCTGGATGTTTTTGATGGACTTCAGCCTCCTGGTAACTAAAATATTGACGTGTCATGTTAGACAAAGGAGGCACCAGCACATCATCACCTGTGAATTCAGAGGTCCCACCAAAGTGCCAAGCAGAACAATTAGCACTTAGGCTTCCTAGGCAAGCAGCTGGCTCTAAACTAATCTAATCGCACAAACTCGTCAGAAGCCACCAGGGAGCAAGACTGGCTACTTAAGACATGGAATGATCACTACATACACATGTGATATTAAGTTGGACAGCAGTGGCCTTACCTACTTACTTCCTACCACTACTTTTCGTTGTTCTAATACAAACGCACTGAAATAGTATAGATTTGTCACATTATTCTGCAGACAATAAAGACCAATATTCTTCTGTGTCATCTCAGATGGTCTTTTGAAAAAAAAAAAATCCAATATACACAATGTAAACTAATTTGTCAACTCTGAAAAAGATACTAATGAGGCATATATACATATGTATATAATGTGTATTATATGTATGTATATATGTATGTATATATAACACACATACACACACTGTTATTTTGTGTGAGTGCATGTGTGGGTGAGTACTACGGTGTGCATATGGGAGATCAGAGGACAATCTGCAGGAGCTGGCTCTTTCCACTGAGGTCCTTCCTTATTAAGCTTTGTGGCTAGAACCTTTATCTGCTAATCTATGTTGCCCACCCAACTAGCATATTTTAAAAATTATTTCTATTTGTCAAACTTCAGTTTGTCTTAATTTGCATATCAAGAGAGACAACATACTTACTATCTTTCAGAGTTGCCATATTTCGAACTTGGATCCTGAGGATAAAGAATTAAAAAAATATTTGAGTTCTTTTGTTCTAAAGTAGCTCTGCTACACAAGCGTCATCAGTTAATGCTTAAACACACTATATAGGCAGACTACCCATCCAGGCCTCTGAGTGTCTGTGAACAGAACGGTTTGCACATTTACACTCTAGCGCAAACAGCACGCCCTAAAGCACTGTTGGCTTTCCCCAGCACTGGATTTCCACTTCCACACCTCTGCTTACTTCTGAGGCAGGAAAGTCTTTCACATTGTTAGGCCGTCTAATCACACTTAAAATTCAGGACGGATATGCAACCCCAGTCCTATGGTGCAATTAAAAAGAATACTCAAGCCAAGCCAGGCACAGTGACCCACGCCTTTAATCCCAGCACTGGAGGCAGATACAGGTGGATCTCTATTAGTTCAAGGTCAGCCTGGTCTACAGAGTTGAGTTCCAGGACAGCCAGGGCTACACAGAGAGACCCTGTCTTTTTTTTTTTTTTTTTTGGTTTTTTTCGAGACGGGGGTTCTCTGTGTAGCCCTGGCTGTCCTGAAACTCACTCTGTACACCAGGCTGGCCTCGAACTCAGAAATCCGCCTGCCTCTGCTTCCCAAGTGCTGGGATTACAGGCATGCGCCACCACTGCCCAGCTGAGACCCTGTCTTAAAAAGAAATCAAAATACAACAAAACCAACAACAACAACAACAAAATTACACTCAAGCCCATCACAGTGGCATGACCCCAGTATTTATTTTTATTTGGAGATCAGAGGACAATTTTTCATTTAAATAAATATTTCCTCAAGTTTTTACAGATGGAGCTAGTGAACAAATCATGTTCTCTGAACAAATCATGTCCTCCAAACATTATTTCAGGCAAGAGTCACAAAAACTCAATTGACAGAAAATGTAATCAAATATTAAGTCTTTAAAATTAGAGTGCTAATACAGAAAAGTAAGAATGATTAGAGTTACAGGAAACATTCCATAAACTGAGCCCTCAATCCTAGGAGGAAAGACAACATGCTATTAAACATTACTTCTAACTGGGCACGGGAGCACATGACTTTAATCCCAGCAGAGGGAGGCAGAGGCAGGTAGATCTACCTGAGTTGGGGACCAGCCTGGTCTACAAAACAAGTTCCAGGACAGTCAGGGCTACACAGAAAAACCCTGTTTTGAAAAACCAAAAGGAAAAACAAAACAAAGCATTTCAATCTTTGGATTAATGCATGCTACTAATATTGGGAGTCAAAGCTAAGCTAAAAAGTAACCAATCAGCTAGTTGTGCAGAGAGGACCCAAGAAGGGCATCTCCAGAATCACTTCTGAAGGACAAAAGTCTTGTTTGGGAGCAGTAAAATAAAGTCATGGGGAAGTGAAGGCCACAGGCTGTGCTGGAATATTAAATGTTTAATATCTTTAATATTTTTCTTATAGACAGCCTAGGACTTTTACACACACACAGATACACAGCATGAAAACAGCATGGGAGTTACTAGGAGCAAGAGAGGTAAGGATGACGAACACAGATACATCAAAGTGCTACCACAGAACCCACTTCTAGCACACTACCTAAAACTATTCTAAAACCCTCCAATAGCAAGTTTAAAGAGTGGGCTCCAGGCCCTTAGCGGTCCGTCTGACAGCTACAGCTTGGGGTGCTCCTGTCACAGCTGTGGGTTTAGACCACTCTCAATAAAGCCTTATTTCCATTAAAGTATTTTCTTTCTTTTTAAACTAGGTATTAGGAAAAATATGACAGCTTCTACCATAGTCATAGGAGCAGAGAACCACAATGCAAAGCTATACACTACATGGACCCCACCCTAACCTACACATTTGGCAGAATTTGTTCCAAACTTGACTTGTTGGCGCTTGTATTAGCATATGGTAACAGTAACAGGTTTCATTAGGACATTTACATACATGCATGTATTTTCATCACTGTAAATCCCATCATCCTCTCCTTCCTCTCTCCCACTTCCTCTTCCCAATCAATCATCCTTCTGTTCCATGTCTTTTTTTCCCTACACTCCCTGCCCCTTTTCTGGTGAACCAATGAGCTTAATTCGGTTTCTTTACGGGAGTAGAAATAAGGGGCTATTTAGAGGAGCAAGGGCAACTTACTGCACCACTGAAAAAAAATGTCTCTTCCTCCTTCAGCAACCCTTAACTGCCTACAGGTCCTCGGGAAAGGTGGGGCCTGTGAGCCCCTCCCACCTGGCAACAGTTAACTGCCAACAAAGTCTCACCCAGGGAGGGCTCCTTTCTCCTCCCAGATGAAGGCTGAAGGGCCCAAGAGTGCCAGGCCATGAAATGCCAGAAGACTGAGCCTACAATACTCCACGCCACCTGATGGCTCTTACACGTTTTCTATCCTTTGGAGGTGATCCCTGATCATTCATTCTTTTTTTTTTTTTTTTTTTTTTTTTTGATAGATTATTAAATTTACTCTTACACAAAACATTTAACAGCCATAATCTTACATTGGTAGAAATCTTTATATTTTGGTGTAGAATTGAAGTTATATTTTTCTTATATTGGTACAGAATTTATATATTGATAGAGGTGTAAAATTTTCATTGGTATCAATCTTTGTATACTGATACAAAATTTAAATTAATTTTGTTACACTTAGATAGGCATTGTACCTGTGCAAGTCATTTAAGAATAAAAGATTTAATCCCAGACCTTTTAATAGCAGCTATTACAAATTGTTTAGGACAAACAGTCAAACTCATGTTCATATTAGATTCCCATTTGGTTATTTATAATAACATGCTTTCAAGGTTATTGAAATAGTAAATAGTTAAAAACAATTAATGTGTAACAATTCAGTTA
>CM052714.1:48044468-48083657 GCA_028551405.1 Uromys caudimaculatus | reverse complement strand
TGCCCAGGAGAGGTATAGCTGGGTCCTCAGGTAGTATTATGTCCATTTTTCTGAGGGTCCGCCAAACTGATTTCCAGAGTGGTTGTACCAACTTGCAATCCCACCAACAGTGGAGAAGTGTTCCTCTTTCTCCGCATCCTCGCCAGCCTGATCATTCATTCTACAGTCACGTCTTCCCTGCACCCTTACGAGCTGTATGAATCTCTGCTGCTAACTCTGCCCATAGCTGGCAGCGGCACTCATCCCTAGGCATGAATGTAAGTATCTAGGAGGCAGTTTGGTAGGAACACCACACCCATTTAGCAAGGCAGTAGTAGCAGCTCTCCTACTAAAGCTTCTTCCCAGGTTCACAGTACCAGAGGTGAATCCCCCTGCCATATAAGAATCAAAAACAATCAGAAAGTAGATGGTTAAGGGCAAGATGTTATAAGTCTACAAATCAGATTTCAGATGGCAGTCCCCAGCAGGAAATGAAGATGGGACGGACTCTGGCGTGTGGTGTAGGCAAAGCAAATAGGAGAATACACAAGAACACATTCCTAAGAGGAAAGAGAACCAGGGGCGCTATGGAAGGATTTAAGTGGACTCTGGAAGAAAAAGTGAGCTCTCTGGAGGAGCTAATTTTTGAGTAAGACATAGTTAGAAAGACTAGGGGGCTAACTGGAAATATCTAGTGTAAACAAGAGCAGTTCTGAGAGTTTAGGTACAAATTAGAAAACCAGGAGAAATCGTAATTGATTGGAAAAAACTAAAACCAACTAAAGCAAGGCACATCCAAAAACGGCAGGTAAAAGTAGAAGAAAGCTTTCCAGTTTTAGAAAAAAAAAAAAAGTATTAACCTAAAAATGGACTACATAAATGCACAAATAAAACACAGACACAACACCTCTCATGAACTCAGGCACAAAAATATTTTTAAAATTCTACCCCATGTCCAGGTAGGGTGTATTTCAGTTACGCAATGCTTGTTTACTATTTAAAAATAATATAGGCCCATCATACTAACAGGCCAAAGAGAAAACATCATCAGATGCAGAATCATCCAACAGAATCTAATGCCAATTCACAAAAAAGTATCTGAAAACCAGGGCAGAAAACTTCCTTAAGCAAAACCTATGACTTTATGATGAGAAACTAGAAGCTTTCCCCCCAAATCTGGGAACAACCTAAGAAGTGTACCTCTAAGCCTACATCACAGTTAAGGCGGCAAGTTAAGAAAAGAACCAAAAAGAAAAACTCATCTCTATAGATGGCACAACTGTCTATTTAGAAATTCCCAAAGAATCTGGAGTGGAAGAAAAACCTTTGTGGCCAGAGAGATGGCTCAGTGGGTAAGAGCAATTGCTATGTAATAAGGACCTGACCCATGAAGCTTCAACCCTACACAAAGAACCACAGGCGACTGAGTAGAGCTAGGAGTGGTAGCCCAGGGAAGAACATAGCAATTGGTTATCCAGTGCCAAATGGTCAGCCCTGAAAACATACATACAAATAACAGTATACAAACTCAACAACTTATATTTAGGAATATGTATATATGTATTGTAGGGTAGAAGGGTCGGGGAAAGAACACCCTGACCTTGACTTGACTCCAAGTCCAAGACCAGGGCCAAGAAACAGAATGCCACCAATCCTCACCCCGGAAAGCTCCACCCCCATAAACCTTTTATAAAGTCTGCCTTCTGTTCAGTTGTAGCTCCTTGCCCAAGCAGAGGCAGCCTCTTTCCTGGGTTTTTCCCTTCCAGTAAATCTCTTGCGTGAGGTTTGTAGTGTGGTGTGACTTTTTTAAAAAGATTTTAAAAATTTTATTAGTTCTTTGTGAACTTCACATCATACACCCCAATCCCACTCATCTCTCCCTCCCCTCGTACCTCCCCTTCACCCCGGCAACGCCCCCCCAAACAGAAAAAAAAAATCTCCTGGAAGCTGTAATGTATCACAATGTGTGATACACTACTGTGAACCTTTTGTCTATACTTAGCTTGCAAACGTTCATTGCAATGACTCATGGTTTAGTGTGAGGCCTCTGGCTTCTGCTACTCTCATCAATACTAGAACCTCACTGGGACTCCTCTCGGATGTCCATTTGTTGCTCTATGTCATAGAGATCCTGTAGTTTTGGATCTGTAGGACCGGCCCCCTTCATGCACTCCGGCAAGTTCATTGATGGTAGATGTTGAGGTGGACCACCCAAAAGACATTCATGTGGGCCTGAGAGTTATCAGAGATGGTCAGCCCACCATGATCTCATGCCCTTGGGGCTGGCTCACCACAGCCACTGCAACAAGGGCCAGCTCTCTCACTGATATAATCCTGGGGCCTTTCCCATCTGCCATAGAAGGTGAGAGATCAGAGGAGGGTGCCTCTCCCCCCATCTGTGCCACCTCCCAGCAGACAAGAAGCAACCCCAACATCCATGACTATCTCTACTATTCAACCCAGGCAAGGTACAGGGCCTGCTCTCCTGCTCTCCTGCCCCCAGGGCCAGCTCTCCCAACATAGGTAACAAGGGGCGAGGGTGGGGGACACGACCACACGGCAGACAAGAGGCAGGACCGGCTCTCCTACTCTAATGAGCCCAGGCCAGGTCTCCTGAGGGGTGAGGAGAGTATCGTTCATTAATGCCACCACAGGGAGATGAGTGGTAGGGCCACTCTCTGATCCTCAGGTGGCCAAGGCTAACCAGAAACTCAGTACTTCAGCTGTCTATGGGCAGTGCAGCTCTCCCTCCATGCCCAGGTGAGGGCTGAGGCCAGTTCTATACAGCCCTCAGACATCAACATGTCTCTAGTGGCAGCGCAGACCAGGGACATCCACCTGGCCTTTGCAAGGACATGTGTGGGTGCATGTCAGCACAGGCCAGACGCCATCATGGTCCCAGATGGCACGGCCAGCAATTCCCATGGGCCATTCCTAACTACCTTCAGCCTCCAATTCTGCTTCTCTTCATTGTGCCCACATCCTTGTTTCTCTTTCTCTTCCATTTCCCCACCACATAATTGCTCCCTTTAGTGGCGCCCTGGGTCTCTGGGGTGTCTGGGGTCTTTTCAGGCGTGATCTCAGGAGCTCTTTGCTCTGCTCATGCATTATGGTGCCAGGCAGGAGTCATCTCGAGCATGGCTTGCCCCCATTAAGTTGGTGTTCATTCATCTCAGGCTGGCTCCCTTCCCAGGCCCCATGGCCCTAGTCTGGTGGTCCTTTCAGGCTCACTCCTCTACAGCCCCACCCAAGTGTCCATCTGTCCAGGGGCCCTTCTAGGCTCCAGCTTGTTTCGCATCCTGGAAGCCTGTCCAGGCCCTCTGGCACCAGAATAGTGGTGGGCTCAGGATTGCTTTTTTTCAGAGAATGTTAGGCTACTAATCATTCAGATGCCCATAGGTCAGAACACTGAGCGTAGACGTAGCCTCTCTCCTCTCTGCCACCTACTGACACACATGTGACACAGCAGCCACACCTGCAACGCCTCTAGGGGCAGGCAGTGTGACTTTTGTGTATTCCTTGGTTTTTGATTGCCAGGTGCCTCTTGGAGCAAAGCTGAAGCACTTTCACTGGGGAAACCTCTTCCTGCAGGAGCCAAGCTGTTACACTTACTTGTATTGAGAAAACCTTCCCCAGCAGCCGTGTGTGTGTGTGTGTGTGTGTGTGTGTGTGTGTGTGTGTGTGTGTGTGTGTAGCACTCGGGTGTGTGTAACACTTCTGTAGGGGAAGCAACACTTACATATGCAAATACATAAATGCATGCAGTAACAACAAGAGAGAGGACCTGAGCTCGAATCCCTAGTACCTACATAACAGACCAGATGGAGGGAGTGGAACCTTGATCACTAGGGCTTGCAGGCCAGCAGCCCAGCTCCAGGTTCAGTCCTCCTCTAGCCGCAGCCCTAACAGTTAGTACACACCATACACACGCCCCTAGAAATAACAAGTAATTTTAGCGAAGTTGTAGGACAGGAGGTTAATGTACATAAAAGCTGATTGCTTTTATATACACCCTCAGCAACCACAGGGTTTAGTTTCAAGACCCTTTTTAGATACTAAATCATTGGTGTTCAAGTCCCATATGTGAAATGGAATAATATGCTCAATCTTCAGTTGTAAAGTCATAAAAAAGGATGGTCAATTCTATCAGTACAAACAGTTCCAGAACGAAGTTAAGGAGACTATTAAAAAGTTAAGAAATAAATTTTATGTATATTTTTCAATAAAAAAAGCACTAAAAATGGAAGTAGGTATGCATATAACGCCTGCATGAAGAAGCCAAAATATTGAGGAATGAAATTAAATTTTTAAATAAATGAAGATTCCACAAATGAAGACTTCACAACATTGCCAAAACCCGATTCTCTCCCACTTGATATATAATTCAACACAACTCTAACCACAAGTTACTGTGGCCATGAATAAACTATCTTAAAGTTTATATGGGGATGCAAATGATCTAGGGTCGTCAGTAATAATGAAGAAGAAAAGAGCTGAAGCTCTGACTTGAACTTCATAAAGTTACAGTAGTTAAAACTGCTTGAGTGGATGGACAAGGAGCTGGGCATTCAGACTTCCACACATAAAAATATTAATCTAAACAATGACCCTACTTCTATAACCAAGTGATCACAGATCTAAAACTTCTGGAAGACAAAAACCATAGTAGAAAAAAAAATTAGGTTGGATTTTATAAAATTAAAAACTTTGCAAAACATATCTCTTGATAATAGACTTATACACAAAATATAAACCTCTTCAAAATTCTTTTAAAATTTACATTTAGGTGGATGAGAGTTTTGCCTGTAAGGTGTCTGTGTATCGTGCCTGTGTGGCCCTTGCAGAGGTTAACAGAGGACATCAGAGCCTCTGGGACTGCAGTTACAGACAGCTGCGAGCCATCATGTTGTTGGGAATTGAACTCGGGTCCTTGGGAAGAGCAGGTAGTGCTCTTAGCCCCCGAGCCATCTCTCTAGCCTCTAAACCTCTTTAAAAACCAAACCAAACCAAAACCACTCTTGTATATATGCCATGTGCGATGACAAGGCACACGTCAATGTCAGAAGGACAACTCATGAAGAGCTGGATCTCTCCACTGACTGTCAGCGTTCTGGGGAGCAAGCTCAGGTCAAACTTGGTGGCAAGCGCCTTCACCCTCGATGGCTCTAAAATATGTGAAAGCATGTAACTCACAAAATGAGTGAACCTTAAGGAACTCTATCACACCACTATAACACATGATGCTAAGCACAGGGGCATGGTTCTGAGTGGTGGGCAGGGATAGGCTCTTCCCATACTTTACATCCAGCATCATACAAATCTAAAGCTACATTGAAAAAATGTGTTTTTCTCTTAATTATAATTTTCAAATGCAGACTAGAGAATGATGTATGCTTTGTGTCTCAGTATTGCTGCTAGGCATTGAGGTTATAACCAAAACAATTGTTTTAAAGAGTCAATCTCTTGCCTTATAAATTGGGATACACAACTCTGTGTTATAGTATTTGCCTGTCATGTTCAAGGCCCTGGGGTCAGACTCTAGCACTAGAAAAAATTAAAAGCCAAACTGGGGGGGGGGGGGAGGAAAAAAAAAAAAAAAACCAACCAAACTCCCCCTCCCCCCAAAAACTTTTGATTTACTTAGCTTGATACCGGTACTACTTAGGCATAGAGAAAGAAAATTAAATGAGAAGAAATAGACTACATTGAAAATACGAGGTTTGGTTGTAAAAATATAGAAAAGATCAAAGTTGGAATATATGACAAACTATTTCAGCGGATCAGCTATTGGGCATAGCGACAGTCTATTAATCCCTTCTAGAAGTGGCACACACAACAAACACCAATTTGAGCTGCTTTGTTTCTTTTCTCTTTTTTTTCCTTTCCTCAATGATACTACTCAAATGCTCTAGATGTACAGCTAGGAAGTCTGGTTTTAGGTACATGCTTCACTTGAACTGACACAAGCTCCTCATAATGGAAGACTGTGTAGACAATTCTGAATCACACACCATATTTGGACCGATACAGTGCTTTTGTCTTTACATTCCAAGTCTGTGGTATGGTGAGGAAATGTCTTCTAACTCTCCGTGCGGTGCATACCATCACTTCATAAAGCTTTCAAGTGCTTCTATGGTTCTCCCTCCTGTAGCTCAAGACCACGGTCTATACCACAACTCTATCACTGAATGGCCAGGAGTACCTGACTGCTTAAAAATATTATGGTGCGGGGGGATATAAATATGGAATATTGAGTCTTAAGGGTAGAGGTCAAAGGACAACTTTTGGGAACTGGCTCTCCTTCAAATGTGTGTCCAGGGAAGCTAGAGCCAGATTCAGGATGTCAAGCGTGTACCTCTCTGGCCACCTTTGGAGCCTTTAGGGTAATTTACTCTAAGGAATTTCACACTGAGAAGAGTCTGCACTGAGAGGATAAAGGGTCAGTTCCTGCATCATGTCCAGACTCATCCTCTGGAGGCTAGCACAGAAACCTGGCAATATCAGACATGTTGATGGAGAAGCCAAGTGGATCATGGGTAAGTTTCAGTATCTTCTTTGATTGTACAGTGTTATTTGAAGATTTCAAGTCAGTATAGGAAGGAGTCAGGATGGATGCCTATGAACGAATCAGCAGTCTGGAAGGAATGTTGGGAGTGTGTAAGGCTGCACAGTATACAATTAAGGAAAATGCCTAGCATTAGCTAACTCTCAGGAAAAAGTTTGAAGTTTATCAACTTCTGACAGTGGCCTCACTACACTTGACTACAGAAAAGCCTTTTCATACACTGTCTATACAAACACTAGAAAGAGTTGATGCTTGCTGAGCACCACAGGATGCCAACAACTTTCCCAGAAGCTCAAAGGCCCTTCACATCTTAACACCTAAGCGGTGCCAATTGGCGTAGGGCAGGGACTCCATGAATGTCTACCAGCTGACTGAGACAAAACTGAGAATTCAACTGCTATTGACTTCCATAGAAGTAACCCAACCTGACTTCCAAGGTTAATCTATCAACACTCCAACACACACACACACAAGGTTTCTCTGGAACTCCCTTTGTAGACCAGGCTGGCCTAGAACTCACAGAGCTCCACCTGCCTCTGCCTCCTGAGTGCTGGGATCAAAGGTGTGCACCACCACCATCCAGCCAACATTCTTCATGTACATAGTTCATATCGTAAGTCTTAGCATATTTGCTTAATGAAAGAACTATTTCAACTAGTTCTTGGCCTAGGTTACAAAATCCTAGTTCAGTGCTGGAGTGTCTTAACTAACCTCTATAACGTAAAACCAAGGAATAGCTAAAACGCTGTCCACAGTTAATCTCCTTAGCATCAATTCTTCTAGCCATCTAGCTTCAAAGTAGTTCATGTTATTGTAAAATGTCATCCATAAGCCACATTTTACCTGACCATCCCTAGGCATTCTAATATACAATTTTATTTTATTTTCCACAGAGAATTAGTATTTAAAGTCGTCAAACCTTACGGCAGATATCCCTTTATCACATAGCAGTTAACAAACGTAACTTTATTAAAGCCTCCTCTCCTCCTACTGAGGGACCTTGGGACAGTTTTATGACCTTGCAGGGATTTTACTTCTACATGAGGGTGTGATGACAATGGCAATGTCTTTCTCTTCCTCATCGACAGATTCTTTTAAACCTCTTCAGCACCAAGGCTACCAGCAAGTTCAGGAGGGGGCTGATTTTGAGTTCCTTCATTTCTCCAGTACCCAGGAAAGAGCCGGATGGATAGAGTGCCTGACCAGAGCTCAATCAAGTGATCACACATTAAAGGGTCACGCCGCTCCCCAGTGCAGTGTTTCACAGGGCGTCAAAGACTAAAACTTATAACTTAACGTTCCCTAGGCTTTCTGTCGGGTCTCTCTTTCACCTTCGGGGCCTTTCTAAAGACTTTGCAAGCTGTGCTCCCGGATACGGAGCGGAAGTAACGAGTTGATCGAAACCCAGATGGCTCCAACACTCAATCCGACTCCCGTCCGGGTCCTGAGGTCCCGGATGGCCGTTCCAGTCTCAGGGGACCAAGCCGTGACCTTGTTCCCTTTGACCCCAGCCCGAGGTCTGGCACGCGACCTTCCGCGGCCCGAGCGGCCGGGAACTGCAAGAGCTGAGGCCTTCTTCCGCCAGGGGTGAACATGCAGCACCATCCCTCCTGCCTTGCAACAACCCGAGCCCCCGCATCCCTCCCGTTGTGGTCATACCATTGCGGCTGCACGGCGCAGGCCGACAGCCCGACAATACTCGCCCGCGAGAACATGGTGGAACCTTGAAGGTCGGGCAGACGGGGCTCACTGCGCGTGCGCGGGAGCTCGGGGCTCACCAGACGGCTCCGCCTGCGTCCTCAGTCTCGCTAAATCTCGTGAGCGCGGAAGCCGCGAGTTCCCTGGCCCCACCCATTTCCTGCTGTCAGTTTTGGTCCCGCCTGTCCCCGCGCGGATCCAGTTCCGCTTCCGACGGCTTCGCAGTTTTAGCGCTCAGGGTCGCCATGGGCAAGTCGGATTTTCTGAGCCCTAAGGCCATCGCCAATAGAATTAAGTCCAAAGGGCTCCAGAAGCTTCGCTGGTACTGCCAGATGTGCCAAAAGCAATGCCGCGACGAGGTAAGTGGCTCGGGGGGCCGCGACCCCGAGGATCCCAACGGCGACCCTGGTACCCTCGGCTCGGGAGCGCTCTCCCGCGCAGTCTTCCCCAGCCCGGCGCCTGAGAGCTGTTTCCTCACTGCCTTTTGTGCCGTCTTCATCTCCACGAGAAGTGATCCCAGACAAGCACGCTTTGAACACTTCTAATTGTTAGACTCCGTCGAGCACTGAATTTTACATATATACTTCTCTGGTGGGGTCGGTCAAGATTAGGAACTCAAGTTGCTCCTCTTAATAGTGATATGGGCTTGGACAATACTGATAAAGTGGAGGTAAAAGTTGTACCTACTTGTGAGGTTGTCGCTGAGTTTTTTTTTTTTTTTTTTTTTTTTTTAAGACAAGGGACTCCCCATGACATAAATGCCCCAAATCCCGACTTGCTACTGCTGTCCTAGAGTTTCAATATATAGATCCAAAGGTACAGGCTTGCAGTTCATCGCACCTAGAAGTTACCTCTAAGTGTTTTTCCATATTGCTTTTTGTCTGAAATATAGTAAATTATATAAATATCAGTATACTCTCACCCCTGAAAACTTAATTGTGTGATCAACATAACAACTAATCATATTATCATTTCAATTTATGTCAAAATGCCACCAATATAACAAACCTAAAAATTCCTGTACATTATCTGCTACACACTTCTTTATTTTTATTTTGTTTTGGAGACAGTGTCTCAGTATGTAGCTTTGGCTTGTCTGGAACTCGCCATGTAGATAGACCAGGCTGGCCTCAAACGAGATCTACCAGCCTCTTCCTCCCAAGTGCTGTATCAAAGACAAACACTACTCTTCTTCATATTAATACTTTGTTGGTAGTCCTCGTAGTGGTGATGGGGGCCAGAGAGCTTGTTTATTAAGCAGTACAAGTTCAATCCAAGGTCTCACGTATGCCTGGAAAATGCTCTACCACTGAGCCTTTATGCCTCTGCCCCATATTTCTCTTATCTTATTTTGCTGTGTGTGTCTATTCATACACGTGTGCATGCTGTACTAAATGTGAACAGATACACTCACACAGAGATCAAAGGGCCACATGTAGATGGTTATTTCCTAACTGCATGAGGATCCTCAGGATTGAAATCGGGTTGTCACATCTGGCACCCAGCACCTTTAGCCACTGAGCCGTCTTACTGACCCTATGCTACCTTTGTAGTAACTCATGTCAGACTCTACTCAGTCCTGCTGCCACTGACTGGATTGTAAGACTCTGTGCTTTATTGTTGTTTTTTTTCAAGACAGGGTTTCTCTGTGTAGCCCTGGCTGTCCTGGAACTTGCTCTGTAGACCAAGCTGGCCTTGAACTCATAGAGATCTGTCTGTCTCTGCCCCCTTAGTGCTAGGACTAAAGGTGTGCACCACCACTGTCTGGCTTCAAAACACTGGTTTACTTACACCCACTTCTTTCTTATTTATTTGTTTCTTTTGTTTTTTGTGATAGGGTTTCTCTGTGTAGCCCTGGCTGTCATGGAACTCACTCTGTAGACCAGACTGGTCTTGACCTTCCAAATGCTGGGATTAATGACAGCTCCATCACCACCCAGCTCATTTCTTAACCTTTTAGTTATCCATGGGCCACCTACAATTTTTGCCTAATTTGTGCACTGCCTGAAAGAAATGGTTATTTCATTTTGACTTTAAAAGAAATTTGGTATCAAAGACCAGTATTGCTTCCCATAAATTAAAATATAAATCAAAATGAAACCAAAATGTTATTCAATTCTAGAAGCCCAAAGGAATGGAGGGGTGGAGGAGCTATCATGGCTCTGGTCTTCCTTCCTCTCAGTTCTCTCAGTATTTCAAGATGGGAACATGTAAGAGCCAACCCCCTCCTCCCCTTGACCATCCTTGAACTTTGGGAAGGCAGTAAACGTAACTGAAGACGACCAGCTAGAGTCAACAGAGTCCTACAAAGAGAACGCAGTTAACAGAACTGCCCACGTGTCCTCTTCTCATGAGAACTTAATTTCAAAAGAAGATCTGAGGATAATGGAATGGATGCCAAATGTGGTGGCACACACCTGGAGTCGCAGCACTCCACAGACAGAGAGAGACAGGAGGGTCTCAAGTTTCAGGCCCAACGCTGAGGTTTGAGGTGTATGCCCCCATGCCCACCTCATTACTTCTTGGTTCAAAAAAAAATTTAAACTCTTTTCCCCGTCTTGCTAATTCCTTTCTGACTCCCAGGATAGACTCCTTTCTAATATTACTTTGTAGCTGGGCTGTCACCTTTAACATTTCTTCATGAATCTTAGCACGCACTGTGAAGACTTCCTTCCATGGCACAGAATGAAACACATGGGATCACTCATAAAGCAGTCTTTCCCAAAATGTTTACCCTGAACCTAATCTAGCTGACAGAATTACACGACTAGAGAAAGAAGGCAGAACAAAATCATTCGCCATCATGAGAGTGCAGTACACAATTACATGACATTGGCCTCTCCACCGAGGCAGTGCTGAGAAGAAAAGGATGAGGCAGGGAAGGCTGGCTATGTTTAATGATATGAGTGCCAGTGTGTCTGTGTGCACATTTGCTTGCCCATGCCAGAAGAGAGAGAGAGAGAGAGTGTGTGTGTGTGTGTGTGTGTGTGTGTGTGTGTGTGTGTGTATGGGGGGGGGGGAGAGGGAGAGAAAGAGAGAATATGTTGGAATACATAGGGTAAATTTTTCATTTCGACTACATATGTACTATTGAAATTTCAGGTTCCAATATAAGTAGAAGAAATATACCAAGGCATATGGCGTTTAAGTTTTTATTTCTTTGTGTGCGTGAGAAGAGGTGCTGTATCCCTGAGGTTGTTGTCACAGGCGGTTGTGAGCACCCTGATGTAGGTGCCGGGTACTGAACTTAGGTCCTTTGCAAGAGCAGCTTGTTCCCTTAACTACTTAACTATCTCTAGCCCCAACTTGCTTTTTTTTTTTTTTTAAGCAATCTTAAAAAGCATAGCTATAATATATTTAACAACATCTAAGCAACGGGCATTAGTGTATTTTGGATAAGAAGCTAAAATAGAAGAAAATAAGTGAAACGAGTGTCTGCAGGGAGAGTTCGGGTGTGACCCTGTGGTGGTTTGTACATGCTTGGCCCAGGAGCAGCCTATTTGGAGGTGTGGCCTTGTTGGAGTAGGTGTGTCACTGTGGGCGTGGGCTTTAAGGCCCTCCTCCTAGCTGCCTGGAAGCTAGTTTTCTTTGGCTCAAGATATAGATCTCTCAGCTCCTCCTGTGCCATGCCTGCCTGCACACTGCCATGCTCCCATCTTGATGATAATGGACTGAACCTTTGAACCTGTAAGCCAGCCCCAGTTAAATGTTGTCCTTATAAGAGTTGCCTTGGTCATGGTGTCTGTTCACAGCAGTAAACCCCTGACAAAGACAGACCCTTTGTGCTTGTTTCGCCCTGCCAGGCTCTGGCATGGCCCTCAGTAAGAGCGGGTTGAGTCTCCCTGTGAAGTCACTGGCTGCAGTGTACGTGATTTTTTTTCCCAGCACCACTTTTAGTCTCTTGACTGTGAGTGTTCTGTATCTGGCTGGGTTGCAAGATTCAATTCTGTGAACAGCAAAATGAAAAATGAAGCTATACTCAGTCAGTACGGTATTTCCCAAGATGTCGTGAGGACCTGCATTTGGATCAGCAGCAAAACTGGTGTAAGGGAGGCAGAGGCAGAAGGCTCCCTGGAGCTTGCTTGCCAGCTAGTCTTCCTGAACCTGTGAGCTCCATCTCAAAAGAAGTAACTGGAGAGGGGCAGGAGTGCCCCTAATTCCCACCTCTGTCTACACATACACACTCACACACTCATATACATACCTGCTCCAGCACACACACAAACATACCCACCTGTATACCTCATACCTGCATATACACACACACACACACACACACACACACACACACACACAGAGGCACATACTCTCACACACTCATATATACACCTGCTCCAGCACACACACAAACATACCCACCTGTATACCTCATATACACACACACACACACACACACACGCACACACACACACACACACACAGAGGCACATACTCTCACACACTCATATACACACCTGCGTACACATGCTCACACACACATACCCACCTGTATACACTCATACCTGTACATACACACACACGCTCTCACAGGCACACACACACACACACACACACACACACACACACACGCACACAGGCACATATAACACACCTGCGCGCACATGCTCACACACAACCACCTGTATACACACACTCACTCACACTCATACTCACATAGGGTGTGGTTAGAGTAAGTGATTTGATTTAGTAGAAATCATTTATTAAAACTGGAGAAATGACTCATTGGCTAAGAGCTCTGGCTGTTCGTCCAGAGGACCCAGACTCTACTCCCAGCACCACTACTGTCTGTCACTGCCTTCAGTTCCAGCGAATCCAATCCTGTAGCCTGTCCCTTTCAGATACTGCACATGACGGTACACAGGCATATGTGTGCACAAAACACCCATACATAATTTTAAAACTTAAAAAAGAAAAGAATTTATCATTAACCCATTTGCAGGGCTTAATCGACTATCGTGGGGGGGGGTATGGGTGTTGTGATACTGTAGATAAGATTTTAACTACCTCCTTTACATATTTTGTAGAATGGCTTTAAGTGTCACTGTATGTCTGAATCTCATCAAAGACAACTGTTGCTGGCTTCAGAAAATCCTCAGCAGTTTATGGATTATTTTTCAGAGTGAGTAATTCAAAGCCATCCTTACCTCATAAAGTTACTCAGCGGGCATATGATAGAAGTGCTTCACACTGTATATATTGTAGATCGTTGTCCCTTGTGGGTTGAGACACTGAAGGCTCACTGTGCCCGGTCTTTATCTTCTTTTGAAGTTAGCCACAGGGCGACATTGTTGGCAGTGCATCTTAGAACTGTTTTCCTGCCTTTCACTTCAGCTCTGCCTGGCCTCAAAGCTTTCCCATCTAGGGGCTGTGGGGCAGCACCTCAGGATGAGCGTTCTGAGTTTTCCTGTGCTTTAGGTACACCATGGGTATGATGGCACTGACGTGGCTCCTCACTTATTCTTGGGCTCCTGTGTAGGACTGCAAGAAGATTAAGTGACTTAATACTTTTAAAGGGCACAGAGCTTGTCTAGTACTAATAAGGCTTTCTGGTATATTAGCAATACTAGTCTTGCTTTTCTTTTTTTTACAAACTTCTAGATCTTTTCTGAGGACCACTTTATACATGTGATTGAAGATACCAAAGGGCTTTTGTTTCTATGGGTTATATGTGTCAACATTTGAAATTAAATCTGAAAAAGTTACCAATATTATTTTTTAATCCATTTAAAAATACCAGAACACTTAACCCTATGTTCAAATAAAATGGAGGCTTGGGTGAAGACTCCTCCAATAAAGTGTTTGCCAACCCCATTTGAGGACTAGAGTTCTAGTCCCCAGCATCCACAGAGCAGCCAAACAAACGGGTGTGGTGATTAGTCCTCAATCCAAGTGCTTAGGAACAGAGACAGCGAATCCCTGGGGCAAGCCACTAGCTAGACTGTACATTGTAGCTGTCTTCAGACACACCAGAAGAGAGCATCAGATTCCATTACAGATGGTTGTGAGCCACCATGTGGGTGCTGGGAATTGAACTCAGGACCTCTGGAAGAGCAGTTGGTGCTCTTAATAGCTGAGCCATCTCTCTAGCCTCCCCCTGCAACCCACTTCTCTTTTCTTGATTTAAGACAGGGTCTTACTGTGCAGCCAAGGATAGTCTTAAATTTAAAATTCTCTTGCTTCAGTCTTACAAACACTGGGATTATAGGTGTGTTCCACCATACTTGACTGAGGTTTTTAATAGAAACCAAACCAAGGCAACATACTATATTCCAAATACAAAAACATATATTTTACATTTTTACAAATGTCTTCAGTATCTCACTTAAAAGGCAACTAGATTCTCACCTTTCCTTGCACATTTAGTCTGCTACAAAATACTATTTGATTGAGGAATATAAAGGACACTCAGTCTTAGCATAGATGGTCTCTTAGATGAGGAAAGTACTCTAATGATCTCCCAAAGATACTGCACTGAGGGCGTATGTGCAAGGTTCTTGGAGTAGTTCTAATACTGAGTCTGAAACCAAGACAGTGAGCATGTATATTCTGTTGAGTTAAAATCCACTGGTCTAACATTTTGGGTAAATCTTATACACCCAAAAGGTCTTGTAATGAATGCATCTTAGTCTTTTGAAAAATATTGAGTGACTCAGTTACAAAAACCTTCCTTTGCAATAGTGACCTCATTTACTGTACATTGTCATCTGATCGTGCTCATTAATAGCGGCACAGAGTTGATCAGAACAGCTCTTGGGTGGAGAGGTCCGTTGAGCTCACGCTGGCAGGTCCTACTTGCCACATTTCTAATCGTGACTTAGAAGCTCAATCCTGCCATTGGCAGCGCATTGCCTGTTCTTATACTAGCACGAGAGTCTTACTCTAATTTTGAGAACATGTATGCTAAATGCCCAGTTCGGAATAGCTTATGTAGCTTATGTGTCTTTTGGTCTTTTATGCCTTGTGAGACTACTTCAGCTCCCAGCTCGGTTGTATAAGTGCTTTCCTCACGGCAGCTGTAAGCACAGTGGCAGCAGTTCATCTTAACGTTCACTCTATCACAGTGTCGAAAGGTGACATTGAAGGCTGGGATGTAATGCAGCTAGCAAGATTCACTGCTCCATGGGGGCCGTCTACATAAAGCTCGTCTTAGTTTTCCTGTTGTTGGCATGGTTCCAGAGCACATCTATTGTTGCATGGCTTGAGATCACCCACTACCCGTGACCTTGCTTTGGATGCTAAGCTGCTGGGTTTACCTTCCATCTTGAAAGTATTATTCATTCATTCATTTGTGTTTTGAAGCAGGGTCTTGTTATGTAGTCCTGGCTGACTTGGTACTCACTATGTAGTACAGGCTAGTCTCAGATTCAGGTTAGTCCTCTTGTCTGAGCCTTCTTAGTGCTGGTATGACAGGTGTCTATCACGAAGCCTATTTTGCTTCCATTGCTTTTAATCTCTGAAAGACCGACAAGAACAAATGCAGAAGTAGTCTGAATTACCTGAAACCACAAGGACAAATGCAGAAGTAACCTGTGAATTACCTGAACCATCTTGAATACCACTGGATGCTCAGGTCATGCACTGGGAAAGAATACTGTGGCAGGTGCTAGAGACTTCCTGCCTTTACTCCCTTTCTCCTGTTCACGCTACTGTCTGCTGGAGGCTGCCCTTCTGTCCCTTGACGTCACTATGGCTTTTCCCCGTCTTCATCTTCCTCGGTCTGTCTTGAGTGGATTGCCCTTATCACTCCTCACTGGCGTTCTTCTTTCTGTGCCTCCTTTCAGGGCAGTCTTACTTCTACTCCCTCCTTGTAGTTCCTTGATATCAGAAAGTTCTTCAGGCTGATTCTCTGATCTTTTTTGTGTCATTCCACAGTCACCTTACGTCACATGTCACTGTAGGTCACATTCTTTTAACTCTTGCCTTTATGGTCAGCTGTCTCCTAAATCTCCCCTAAATCGTAATGCTCATTTTTAACAATCATCCTGAGTTACAGATGATATTTTCCTTGACAACTCTGCTTTTCCGAAAGCTTGTTCAGAGTTAGCATTATTTTTCTTTCTAAACTTTTGACTTTATGTGTATGAATGTTTGGCTTGCATGTATGTATGTGTGTGTATCGTGCTCATGACTGGTGCCCACAGAGGCCAGAAGAGGGCAGTGGATCCCTTGGAATTAGATGGTTGTGAGCTGGGAATCGAACCTGGGTCCTCCACAAGGGCAGCAAGTATTCTAAACCACGGAGTAATCTCTCTAGCCAGAGTCAGCATTTCTGAAGTTGGACTCAGTGTGTGCTCCACCAGACTTCCCTGTCAACTAGACAACCCCTAGTCCACTTGGAACCCCTCTTAGCTATTTTCTGTGATGCCCTTTAAATTGAGGCCCTGTCCTTTCTTTCTGCCCTAGTAATGGTTCTCAGCACTTCTCACTTGAATCACTTTTAAGATTCCTCACTGATGTTCTACAAACAATTCTGTGTTCAGATTAGCTTAGAGCTTAAAACAGTGGCAGAGCCTGCAGCCATCTTGGAGGGGCCGTAGGTTTTATGTTTCTGTGACATTCCCAAGTGATTGTGTGCTGCTGGCTTGGGAGTGTAACTTGAGAATCACTGTCCTGCTGTCCCCGTGCTTTTCTCCCTGCCTTCCTTCCTCCCTCCTTCCCTCCCTTCCATCCTTTCATCTGCTTCCAGGTCTGTGTAGATTACATTTTTTAAAGAGAGCATGCAGAGTACTGAGTTTCATCATGACATTTTCAAATGTGCGATTCTACTCATAATTGATAATTCCCTGCTGGCCTGCCCTCCCTCCTCCCTCCCCCTCCCCCCCCATTCTCCACTGCTTCTCTCCTCCTTCACTCTCCCAAGCGGTCCACTCTTCTTTTGTCATGTCACATGTATTCTGTGAGCCTCATTTCCTCTCCCTTCCTCTTGTAGCTTCATATCTCCCCTCCCCCCCCAACCTTCAAATCTAGGTTTCTCAGATGAGAGAAAACATATTTGTCTTTATGATCTGGCTTAACATCATGATTTTCATTTCTATTTTTTCTTCCAAATATTATAATTTCATTTTTTAAAAATTAACTTATTTTATGTGTATGTGTGGCCTGTGTGGAGACTAGGAGGTGTTGGATCCCCTGGAGCTGCAGTCAGAGGCAGCTGCAAGCAGCTGTGTGCTTGCTGGGAACCAAACCTGGGTCCTCCCAAGGAGCAGCCTCTGCTCTTACTGGCTAAACTGTATCTTTAGCCCCTCTATTTTTCTTTAGGACAGGATAATATATAATCATCTTTCAAATTACAGATTTTAATTTATTAATTTTCAGACTTAAAGTTTGAATGTTTTTCTAGTGCCTGCCTAAAACTAGACCTATATAACATGACATTCAAGGTGATTCAAAACTTTGGCTAGCCCTCAACTTCCAGGCACACCTTCTCCCTCATGCAATTCTTCCTCCACGTCCTTATTACTGTCTCTCAGATTCCAGCCTCAGCAGGTCAAGTGTTAACTGGGACTGGCCTTCCATTTTGACCTTTGAATTATATTTTACTGTCCATATTAAAATCACCTCTGGCAATGCTCTTAAATCTGTTTACGATATCTTTTCTTTTTTGGTTGACTTTATTGGAACTGCTTAGGTTAGGATGTGTCTTTTGCTCACTGGACACAGTGGTATTACTGTGCTGGAGTCATCAGCACAGGGGCCCTGTGATGGATCCTCTCTGAGGGCAAACGTCTCAACTCCAGGCTGACTTACAACTTTCCTTTGAAAGCCAATCTTCGCAGACCTTTTCCTGTTCACTTTAAAGGTTTGTAGCACATGGTAATATAGGTGATTGGTGAGATGATTGATCACTAAAGTTTGTGATTGCTCAGACTTCAGGAAGATGGCACATTATATTTGTAGTAAGTACCTTAATGGCTCTTTGTCTTTCTTTCTTCACTAGGGAATTCCGAAATGACTTCCTGGAACTTCTGAGGAGACGCTTTGGTAGTCATCTTAAATATTATGGAAATAATAATTTCATAATTGTGTGGGTTTTTTCAGGCTCAACAGTGTCATATTTTGTTTTCAGGCACCAAGAGAGTCCACAACAACATTGTCTACAATGAATACATCAGCCACCGAGAGCACATCCACATGAACGCCACTCAGTGGGAAACGCTGACTGACTTTACCAAGTGGCTGGGCAGAGAGGGTAAGAAGAGAGCGGAAGGGAACTGGTGATCCGTGGCTCAGTTTCTAGGGGAGACATCATTTTCAGTTTCTGTCTGATTTTATAGAGAAGAGGATATGTAGAGCAATCAGAAAGGCAGGAGGCCATACTGTCCCTCGTGTGAGCTTACTATATACCACTTAGGTTGTTTTGTTTCCTTTTGAAGCTGGGTCTTACATAGCCCAGGCTGCACTGCAACTTCAGACGCTCCTGCCTCTGCTTCCTGGGTGCTGGGCTTACAGACGTTGGCTACAATGCACTATCAGGCACTTTCATCACAGTGACGAAATTCCTGAGAATGATCTCTTTTGACTCACAGTTCCTGAATGCGGGTCACTATCACTTGGCTCCTGTGCTTCTAGGCCATAGGGAAAACATCATGTCAGGGAGCACACGATGGAGCAAACCATGAGATAGGAAGCAGGGAAGGAGCCAGGGGCTCAGGGTGAGCTGTGCCCTTCCAGAGCATGGCCCAGTGAGCTGTGCCCTTCCAGAGCATGGCCCAGTGAGCTGTGCCCTTCCAGAGCATGGCCCAGTGGGGGCCTGCTCCCTCCTGCCAGGACCTACCTGTTAGTCTCTGCCATCTCCCAACAGTGCTGTCAGATTAGGAGTCCATGAATGGATTAATTCCCTAATGGAGTCAGGGCCTCTAGATCTAGTCACTTCACAATGCCTGGAAACCAAGCTCTCAACACATGAGCTCTGAGAAACGGTTTGTATCAAACCATAATATTTGCATTTGGTTTAAGAACTATTAGCAGTCTGATGGCCTGAAGTTGATCCTTAGGGCACACTTCAGATTCCTAAAAATTTCCACACAAACACATGTGTACATCACACACATACACACACTGCACCACACATACACGTGTACCACACATACACAAGTAAAAGTAATAAAAATTATTTTTTAAAGTTATTATTATTGCTAATAACTTTCTCCTCTTTTTCTTATCTTCATGTTCATCCTTTCTTCCCCCCTTTTTTCCTTCACTTGTTGAGACAGTAGCTCACACTGTGCTCCAAGCTACTCTAGAACTCATTATGTATCCCAAGGCGGCCTGGAACTCAAGGATGTCCTCCTGCTTCAGCCTCCTAAGTGTTAGGTCCTAGCATGAGCCACCATCACAGCACTGCAGTCCTTCTTCAGGGAAGGCTGCGCATTCTGTCTTTAGGTTAGTGCTCAGGTTTGCTCTCCTCTCATCTCTAATCTTTATATGATGAGAAATGAGGAAGGCAGGAACTTGGGGCCAGTATTTTGCTTATTTGGTGTTACTTCATTCTACGTTAACAGATCATTTAATATTTATCAGACAGCAAGGACTCTGTAGTAGATCAGTTGTTTCTGAAGTATTTCCTTATGTGTCTCCGAACTGTCCCTCAGTGTAGCTGTGGAAGCGTGGAAGGTAAACTCCTGTCTCAGGTCTTTGTGTTCCAGGATATTGTTGGAGTCACTGAACGAGTACATATGCAGAGGTGGAATGCTCTACATGTGAGTTTACTCTTCATCTATACAGTCACACTGTCACTTAGTTTTGTTTTTGTTTTTAAGGCTTGTGTAAAGTAGATGAGACACCAAAAGGCTGGTACATTCAGTACATAGACAGAGACCCAGAAACTATCCGTCGGCAACTGGAATTAGAAAAGAAGAAGAAGCAAGATCTTGATGATGAAGAAAAAACTGCCAAATTCATTGAGGAGCAGGTGAGAAGAGGCCTGGAAGGGAAAGAACAGGAGACACCTGTTTTTACAGAATTAAGCCGAGAAAATGATGAAGAAAAAGTTACATTCAATCTCAATAAAGGAGCAGGTAGCTCAGCAGGAGCAACAACGTCCAAGTCAAGCTCTTTGGGACCAAGTGCACTGAAGATGCTAGGGAGCTCAGCATCCGTGAAACGGAAAGAGTCTTCACAGAGCTCGGCTCAGCCTGCAAAGAAGAAGAAGAAGTCTGCCCTGGATGAGATCATGGAGATTGAAGAGGAAAAGAAAAGGACCGCGCGGACAGATTCCTGGTTACAGCCTGGGATCATTGTGAAAATTATAACGAAGAAGCTTGGGGAGAAATATCACAAGAGGAAAGGGGTCGTTAAGGAAGTGATTGACAGGTACACAGCTGTGGTAAAGATGACTGACTCTGGAGATAGGCTGAAACTGGACCAGACTCATTTAGAGACAGTCATTCCAGCCCCAGGGAAAAGGGTTCTAGTTTTAAACGGAGGCTACAGAGGAAATGAAGGCACCCTTGAATCCATCAATGAGAAGGCTTTTTCAGCCACCATAGTCATTGAAACTGGACCTTTGAAAGGACGCAGAGTTGAAGGTATTCAATATGAAGACATATCGAAACTTGCTTGAGTTTGAAAATTTGTTAACAACATATTGAAATTGTAAAGCATCAAATTGATGTTAGCCAAGGCACTATGTAACTCTACTGTGTTAGGGGATTTGTTTTGTATTAAAAAAAAAAAAATCATCTATTTAAATACTACTGGATGGTTGTTTGGGTAAATTTATAATAAAATGTAATGTTTTTTTAAGTGTCAAAACTGTCGTTTTATCTTTGTTCCATTTCCCTGATGGATTTTTACCATCCTTAAAGAATATTATTGTCAAGTGTCATGTAAGCAAATTTGGAAAAAATAGCAAATTCTTAAAGAGCAGTGGCATCTGTTTCTAGTCAGGCAAGCTTGACCTGGATTCTGATGAGTCATTGGAGTCATTTTCTTTTGCTAAAATAAGACCAGCGAAGAGATGTCACTTTATTTTATTAATAAATCCTTTAGAGTCTGTTGAGATGGCTCAGCAGTTAAGAGCACTGATTGCTCTTCCAGAGAATCCACGTTCAATTCCCAGCACCTACATAGTGGCTCACAACTATCTATAACTCAAGTCCCAGATCCAGTGCCCTCTTACAGCCTTCATGAGCACTTCATGACATGCTGTCCAGACATCCATGCAGGCCAAACACTCATACATGTAAAATAAATCACATGTGTGTCCAATCTTTGGGTTCTCTGGGCCACATTGGAGAAAGAACTGCCCTAGAATACACATTAGATCTAATTGTGTCTAACTAGTGGTCCATAGGTTGTGAGAACATGCACTGTTTTATTTTCTATGACCATTGGGTCATGATGTCATTTACAAAGTTCAAGATTCAGACAATCAAGTGTGTGTGTGTGTGTGTGTGTATATGTGTGTGCACGCGTGCGCATAAAACTGGAGTTATAGATGACTGAAATGACATGGGGGCTCTGGAAACTGAACTTGGACCCCTCTGCAAAATCAAAAAGTGCTCTTTGCTGCTGAGCCAACTCTCCAAACTCTTGCATTTACAGTTTTTACCCTAAAGAAAGCTGACTTAATTTACTTGATTTACAATCATTTTAAAACAGATTTTGGACTTGCAAGAGTTTTTAAGGTAGATTTAATTTTGCTTTGATTAGTTCTTATAATAGGTTAAACAGCAAAAAGGTTAAGACAGAGATAAGTTCATGATTATTATTTAAAACTTTCTCAGCTAGGTGTAGTAGTGAACACTTAGGATCCCAACCCTCAAGAGTTAAAAACTGAAGAAGAAACAATCTCAGCTAAGATGTATTTTTCTCAAATAAGATTTCCAATCATTTAAGATAAAATGCACATTTAATTGGGTTCACGGTAACTTGTGTGATTGATACTTGGGCCAAGTTTGTGAACACAGGCCACATGAGACAAAAAGGTAATTAATCTGTCTGCCTCACGAAATAACAACTGAATATTACTTGACAGATCTCAATTTTCATACTGTCTGTAACAAAATAGCAAGTTATCAGTTCATAGGACCCTCTAAAGAATGAACAGGCTTGCTTATAGGGAAAGCTGTTTTTTTTTCCAGCTGTCGCCATTAACTTGATTTCTTTGAAATGCAAGGTTGATTATTGATTTAAAATGGAAAATAAGTCACCATATTTCTGATCTTGAGGGATTATATACAAACAGTTACTGAGAAAGTTACTTTTGCAGGTGATGAATGTTGAAAAACTATTAAAGTTTTGTCTGCTGAGTTACACGTATGGGGTTGATTTTTATAGAACTATTCTATAGAACTGTTATCCAAGTTTTTGCATATAAATGGATCTTCCATTTGGGCAGTGCTATCCCTGCAACAGAGTTCAGTAAACCACTACTATAAAGCAGTCGTGAATACATAATGTTCCCTGTTTATGTCTGTGTTCACCCAAAGTCTCATAATTGACCCTCCTGTGAGTTTAATCCCCAATGCTGAGGGACATTTAACAGTAAGTGGATTTTCACAATATAGACCAGTTCCTGGACTTGACCTTAGTGGCATCTTGACTCATCAGCCAGGTCCTGGGTACTCATTAACACATCATCCGAAAACAAACTCCTGAGTCTTTTTTTGCAAATATTTATTTTTCTCAGGTGGGTTAGCGGGCCTTTTAGGCCACTATAATATCTGGGTTTATTTCAAGTTGCTGAAATTAAAGAATAACTGCAAAAAGTGTCAAGGGAGAAAAATGTATGCATACGGTTTCCAAAACTATAAGCCGTTAAGGCCGTTTGAGAAAGCCATAGAGCTGAGGCACGAAATAATCCTTATAATGTCCATCGATGAAACCTTTCCCACTGTTGTGTACAAACCAGCAGGGAACGTCTGTTCCAAACACTATGTCAGTCCTGTAGTCCTTCTGCATGCCTCTGGAAGGAAGATGGTGCGTAGGGTTAGGGACCAGACAACACAGTAACAGGGCATAGCTGGAAACAGCCCTTGCTCCTGTTCTCTGTGTTTTTCTTACTATTTCTACCCACCCTCTACCCCTTCCCTGCCACCCCAACCAAGTTTGAAAAAATGTCAGTGTCTAGGGTTGGTGCTAGGACAGAGTCACCAGTGTGTACTCAGACAATTAAGACATTCCTCCTAGAAGTTGGCCTCTGGATTCTTCCAGCAGCACGGCAGTAGCAAATGACTAGTAAAGCTGGAGAAACTAAAACTCAGCGCTGTGAGCCAGTTGTACTCCCCGACAAATCTGGCACCCCCTCAGCTTGTGGATGTATTTTATAAGGGTGACACCAGCAATGTATGAGCCAACTCAAGTCTTCCCCTTGGAGGATGAAGAAGATAAGAGTTTGAAGTACATACAGCACACTGCTGTCAGTGAGCCTTAAAAGAATGGAGTGGGTCCTGTTCAGTTTCATTTCCTAATCGGCAGGTCTCAGGAGCTCGCAGGAGGCGAAGAGGTTCTGTTCGCTCTTTGTCATAGAAAAGATGGTTTGTTATGGAACTGCCACTGCTGTAAGGCGATTGCTGAGCGAGTGTCGCCATTTCTCCATGCTTACTGATGTCTACTAGTAAGCCATTGTTTTCTGTCTAGTAAGGCAATACCATTTGGGTGGTACCATCAGAATCCATCATTTTGCTTCATGTGTCTATTCTGTGGTGGCACGCATCATATATAATTTTGAGATTTAATTATCACTGCAAAGTTACATTTTCATTATGTGGAAGATAATGGCATTTCCGTACTGTTATTTCTAATAAGGAAAATTAATTGCTTTATAAAATATAAAAAGACAAAAATACTTCAAAATTCTATCAAATGAGGCGCGAGGGAGACATTGAACAAGAAGGAGGGACTGCAATTCAAAGATTTATAATTTACTCTCAGTGCTAATTCCTGCTTTGAAATGAAGCACATGGGTGTGATACATGTAAGAGAAACTACCCCAAAACACATGTAGGGTATCCATGTTCAAGAAGCTGTTACATAAAAATATGCATGCCTTCTCTAGGACTGTGCCTCTTGGTCAACAGTTTCAGTTATTCAGTTTCTAACCATAAGGGTCCAGCATTCAGGTGAGAGCACTAGATTAATTCTTGCCATTTCATGATGTGTGTACACATACGTGTGGTCATGATTTGCATTTACTCTGGGCTATCTGACATGTTCTCTAGCTAATATTGTCTACGCGTCTATTGTCAGTGACGTGGGAAGTTTGACAGTGTACCAGGTGGCTTTTCTTATGCATCCAGGGCCTACCTGGTGACAGTCAGCTTATGTCCTTTCACCTCCATGCTTGCCTCGGGTTTTCCCGGCTCCTTTCCTGGTCTCTCATTGAAGATGTGGATGTCTGGCTCATGCATGAACTGTCCTAATGACACAAAGCATAACGTTAATTTACATGGAATCCAAGGTCTGTCACTGGGCCCAAGTGATATATTGACCTTCCCTCTAGAATCCCTTTATACTTGATGCTGGTTTACTAGACCATCAATAAATGACTACCCTTCTGATGGCAGCAGGCTAGGAAGGCATTGGAGAGTGTAGCTCAGATCATAGATGTAAGGTGATGTCATGTGCTTACGTCTGAACTCTTCTTAAAATACCTGATGTTATGGAATCTACTTGTAATGGACCTCTGAAACTAAGTCAGGTCTCTTCAGTCACAGAGAAAGCCTTAGCATAAATCTTTTTTTTAAATATTATTTTATTTCATGTATATGAGTACACTGTAGCTGTCTTCAGACACACCAGAAGAGGGCATCTGATCCCATTACAGATGGTTGTGAGCCACCATGTGGTTGCTGGGAATTGAACTCAGGACCTCTGGAAGAGCAGTCAGTGCTCTTAACCACTGAGCCATCTCTCCAGCCCTTAGCATCAATCTTAACCTGTTTTATGCCTTGTCTTAAGTTGCTACCTTCGGGTCACTGGGAAGATGGTCTTGGCCATCATGTTCCCCAGGCATCCTGCCACGTTGGGCCCTCTATCTTCTCTTGTGGCCTTACCTCCCGCCTTCCCAGCTTCTAACCATAGTCATCCAGGTCACTCGGTGCTGTCGGTGAAAATACTTTACCTAAGAGTCCGTGCACGCTAGGTGAGAACTTGTCTGTGGGGGGAGCGTAGATCCCCAGGAAGTCCACGTTAACGGGATGCTTCCTCCACACACGGTGCAGCAGCACGGAAAAGAACAGCTCTTTATTCAGGGTGAGAGTCACAGATTTTTCTTTCTTCACAGAGATAAGCATCCTATGAGAAAGTCAACATAGAACTAGTTTCTGAATGATTTCAAGTAGACATTTTCTCTCTCTCCCTCTCCCCCTCCCTCTCCCCCTGTCCCCTCGCCTGTGTGTGTGTGTGTGTGTGTGTGTGTGTGTGTGTGTGTGTGTGTGTTTGTGTGTGTGCCCATGTATGTACGCATGCACACTAGTAGAGGTCAGAAAAGGAAAACTTGCAGGGCTTTCTTCTCTCCCTCTACTTTGTGGGTCTTGAGATTGAACTCAGGGAATCAGTCTTAGAAGCAAGCGCCTTTGCACACTGAGCCACCTTGCCAGCCCTAATAAGAAACTCTCTGTTCCTCCAGTGAGAGCTGCACCCTCTCAGTGCTATGGATGTGGTATGTCTAAAACAGTCGGTGGCCAGGTCCTAATTGGGAAGATACCCTTGCATAAAACGCAGTCATACCATTTGGAGCATATTTGATGTACAGATGCTACAGATTCCAATGGATGGATCTGCTTACATATACTGAGCACTTACTGTATGCATTTCACCAAGCCTTGTCACTGAGACACTGAGCTTTGAGAAGACCTTCCCTGAACCTCAACGTCCTTGTATCTAAAATGATGGCTGTATGATCGCTGCTGAGGCTGAGGCCGGCTTACTTCTGTAACCGTGCTCTGAGGGCCGATGAGATTCGAGCTGGGACACTACTTGCCTCGCGTTCCCAAGATGAGCTGTAGCTGTATCAGACCAGGACAGTCGAGATGTAGAGGAACCAGAGCTCAGGGTGATGGTCTCAGTGCTGATTTCTATCTTCATGTCTTCTTTTTGGAAATAAAATCCCAGTTTTCCAAAGTAGGTGCTTAGTTTTCCATTCTCTGCCTTTTTGGCACCAATAAGCTGACCGTTGACTAAAATCCCTGTAAATGAAAACATGTTTTCTCCCTCTCGCCCCTCCTGTGGGCATCACAGTTTGTATTTATAAAGTTTGACAAGTTGACAATTTCATAATGCAAATGCTTTTCTTTATGAGATTTTTTTAAATATTTATTTTATTTATGAGTACACTGTTGCTGTCTTCAGACACACCAGGTGAGGGCATCGGATCCCATTACAGATGGTTGTGAGCCACCATGTGGTTGCTGGGATTGAACTCAGGACCACTGGAAGAGCAGTCAGTGATCTTAACTGCTGAGCCATCTCTCCAGCCCCTCTTTATGAGATATTTTAAAGTTAATGTTTTTATAAAAATAATTAAATCAAAACATCAGCTGGCTCATGCTCAAAATTTATATTTTTTAAGTTATATTTGCTTAAAATGATTAATATATATAATTCAATCTCTCACTAGTTATACTTTTAAAACTATAGTATATCTAATGAGGTGAGAAAAAAAAGGAACCCCAGGTAGTCACAGGGAAGCCTGGCCATCATGCAATTAGTTAGTTCAGTTGTAATCTGCTTTTACGTTACCTGATTCTGGATCAGACACTAGACTTAGGATTTTTCCAGGCTCTGAGTCAATGTTGAAACAAATATTCTTTTTGTTTTTGGGCAGGTAAATGATGAAGTGGGGGTCATTTTCCACTAGAAAATATACAAGAAAAAAAAACCATAAAATTATAAAAAGGAAGTTGATTTTTGTCGTTGTTGCTTACTGAGACAGGATCTAACTTTGTAGCACAGGCTACCCTTGAACTTGTGAGCTTCCTGTCTCAGACTCCAGAAGGCAGGATTCTAAGCATCCATTACATTACCTCCTGACCGTTCCTTTCATTCCTCAAGCTACAGTTCCTTTCAGGTGCTCAGCAAAGACTTTGTTCATTGACCAACGTCAAAGCTGGGCACTAGAGGGCGTTGTTAAAGTATGCCAGATGACTCCTTTGGAAAACAGTTATGGTAAAATTTTCCTTCTCTATAAATATAGTACTTATGGTGGTTTGAATAATATTGCTCCCCACTCCCACCCCAGGTTTATATATTTGAATGCTTAGTCACCAGGGAGTTGCAATACTTGAGAAGGATTAGGAGATGTGGCCTTGGAGGAAGTGTGTCACTGGCGGGGTGGGCTTTGAGGTTTCAAAAGACAGATCCAGGCCTGGTAGCTCTCTCTTCCTGCTGGCTGCAGATCCAGATGTAGAGCTCTCAGCTACTTCTCCAGCGCCCTGTTTGCCTGCATGCCGCCATGCTCCCTGCCATAATGATGTATTTCTAGGCAAATGACTTGGAACTCCTCCTTACCCAAGTCAGTGTAGCCTTAACTTTTGATAGGGCTGGAAGTGGGTGGAAGATCTCCGTGTCAACTTTATATATTCCTGGAATCCTAAGATTTATGAGCCAAGCACTAATGAGACTTTGTTGAATGTCTAGATATGAGAATCTTGCTTCATAACTACTCTATTGCCATTACCCCATAATACAGGCTAACTGAGAGCAGAGAAAGTGCACAGCCCATGGTTACATTAGAAGAATTTGACCCCAGGATGATCTGATTCAGGGGCAGCCTTTTTGTTGCATCAAACAGCAGACTAGACATGTGGAAGAAGCCTTGAAGCCTTACTGGGAATGCCATTTTAAAATAGGCTGTCTTGTCCTTTTATGTTGCCAAAGCCTCACTCTGAAAAGTGACGCTGTGTTCTAGCATGTGTGTGGCTCCCGTGCTGGATGGACATCATAGCATGTCCCACTCTTGGGAGCCATTCACCACCCAAGCCTTACACACTGATTTCCACTCAGGGTCCCTACTCAGGAGCGCAGCTATAAGGAGCATTACATCAACAAAAGGAAACCAGCACATCATTCGGGGGCCTTCAAAGAACACTATTGGGGACAAGCCACAGGAAGTGAGGTGAGGCCACTTAACATGGTCATCCGAGTCCTTGCTGTTGCTTGTCACAAAACGACGCTTGATGTGTGTAATAAACGGTCGCAGCCTTTCTTTCTCTTTTCTCTCGCCTCTCTGTGGCACTGTGATTTGACACATAGGACACTGCACACACAAGGTGTGTGCTCTCCCACATACTGATACCCTCAGCCATTCTCTTGGGAGATGCCGAATTGCTGTGTGTGCACGTTGGCCTCAAACCCACAGTTCATCTGCTTTCACCTTGAATTCTGGGATTACAGGTGCCACCCACCCAGTCTGGAGCTAATTTTTAAACACCATTTTGTTTAGTTTTCATTTTAACTAATTAATTTTTTTTTGAGACGGGGTTTCTCTGCATAGCCTAAGTCAGTCTTGCACCTATGATCTTCACCCACCTCACCTTGGCAGTGCCAGCCTATGCCACCACGCTGGTTCAATGGTTCTAAGATGCCAGTTCTGAAGATTATCTACGTGAGTGTGTGTGTGTGTGTGTGTGTGTGTGTGTGTGTGTGTGTGTGTGTTTGTACATATGGGCCTGTGTTCTAGCTTGTATATAGAGTTTAGAGGATTACTTGTGGTAGTCTGTTCTCTCCTACCATGCGGGTCCCAGGACTGAACTCAGGATATTAGGCTTGTTAGCAAGGGCCTTTCGCTCAGAACCACTTCACTGGCCCATCTGAAGATTTTTTTTTTTTTTTTAAATAGGAGAGTCTATTCAAGAGAACCAAGGGATCTGTACTTGCATGAACGACAGGAAGTAGCCTTCTGCTTTCATTTCAAACAACCCATATGCTGCTGACCAAAGCCTGGAGCACTCTTAGCATGTCCAAAGTTGGTTCTCTAAGAGAGAGAGCTTGCAAAGCACATACCCACTCCAGGGGCTGCTAGGAAGTCTGTGAAGGCAGCAGCAAAGCCAGGGCAAGGGTAAAGCGGGTAACCTGGCAAACCCTCAGCTCATTGGCTTTCTGTCAACTTTGACAAGCACTAACTGCAGAGGTGGCACAACTGAGCTATATGCTGTTTGTCTCCTAGCTTTGCTGTGGTTAACACTCTCGCTGTGTTTGGATCATGGTGATAGCAGTTGCCTAATTACTTCTCAGCGACTTGAAGACCTGGCTTATTGAAGCCACTGACTCTTCCCTTGGACAAGAACAGGTGTCTGATGTGTGGCTTTATGATGCCAAAGGGCTGTCCCTCCATCCTCAGATGATACTAGCACCTCCGTTTTCTGAATGTGCATTTCACAAAGGCCTCTGGAACCTGTGTGTTTGTAAACCACCCATCCCTTCCGCTATCATTCCCCACACAGTAACCTTTGCTCTATACATGTTCTCAAGCCCTAGGGCAAGTGGCTTTGAGACCTGCATCATGTCCCGTGTCTCCCCATGTTCAGCCACAGTGTGAGTAAACTTTATCTTTTGCAAAGCTGTCGGTAATGGACAGAGTGCATGTGGCTACCATTCCTGTAAACTCTGGGGCAATGGGAGGAGATGCATTTACTGTTAAGTCCTCCAGGTGGCACCTCTGTCTCACACATTGAAAGGGAATGTGTCCATTGTGCATTGAGCGTGTATAATGGCGCCTCAGCACCCAAACTCTCCAACGAATACATGCTATTGTCTTTCAGATGGTCACATCTCCTATCCTTGCCTCCCACATGCATGTAACAACGAATGCATTTGAGTCAAAAACCCGATAGTTCCTATTCAATGATAACATCCACTTACTGAGCAACTAGTAAGTGCTTAATCGAGGCTATTCATCAAATGTGAGGCCGTGCTCGACCAGGACCTTCCCATGAGAAAAGCATCTCTTCTGGTCCGGAGAGCTCACCTCATACAGTTGGAAATAGTGTGAGGTATGGGTTTGTCCCCATGCAAATTCATGTTCTGAGCCCTACCCCTCACCATATGATGGTATCTAGACATGTAGCCCTTCAGAGGTCATTAGGTTTCCATGATGTCAGAGAATGCCTGATGCTAGGATTAGCACCAACAAGAAGAGACACCAGACATGCTCCAGCTACTTTGTTATGGCACCGCAGGAAGCTAATTCATGGAGCTTTTGGTTCTCCGTAGAAGGCAACAGTGCCTGGAAAAGTCAGCTAGTTTCTCAAGGCGCAGAGATTCTATTCATTCATGGAAATCCGCACAGGGTTCTGGTGGGGTAAGGAGGGAGAAATGCTTTTACCTCGAATGACATGAGGAGGGGGAGTAGACTCAAGTGGCTTCGCTCCGACTGCAAGCATGGCCATTGCTGGTGTCGGGGATGGGTTGGCCCACGATGGGATGGGACTTGAGGCAACCTTGGTGCCATAATACAGTGCGCCTGTGTAGAAGAACTCCCAGCCATTAGTTCCCATGCACTCTTCCGTAGAAATCGCACTCAATTTAAAAAATCTGATTTTTGCATCCCCTTTCCCAACTAAAGGTCTTTCAGGTAAAGTTTTCTCTTTCTGTCCTTTTTTTTTTTTTCAGTGCTAGGCATCAAATCCAGAGTTTTGAGCATGCAAGGTAGGCACTCTGCTACTAACCATCAACCCACACCCCCCTTTTTATTCAGAGTCCCCTCTCTTCTTGTTCTCTCTAGCATCACACGGCAGCTGACTGTGATCCAATTCTTCCAGTGTCTAGGACGATAAATACGTCTGCAGAGAAAGAACCCCTCTGCTGGGCACAGGGACACAGACTTACAACCCTAGCACTCAGAAAAGTGGAGGCAGGAGGACTAGGAGTTCAAGGTCATCCTTGGCTAAATAGAGAGCTGGTACCATCAAGCCCACTGGAACAAAACTCAAAACTTAGAGGATCATTGTAGCGAATGGCAGCCACATTCAAGATAGTTAAAGACTACGCATCAAGAGGACACAGGAGGGAGAGAATCGAACTGGTTCAGTGTTAGCTATAAACATCCTTAGGCATTTCTGGAGACTTCTCATGGGGCGTAGAACACAAGGATGATTTTCAAGGCTGTTTCTAGGCCTCAGTTTCCATTTATGCTCTTCTTTAAAAGTGTGTGTGTGTGTGTGTGTGTGTGTGTGTGCGCGCGTGCACGCTCACACGCGCGAGTGCTGCAGGAGTGTGTGGGTGTGTTTATGTGTATATGTGTGTATGTGGGTGCACATATGTGGGGAGGTCAGGGATAACCTAGGAGCTCTCCACCTTGTGATTTGAGACAGGGTCTCCCACTGGGACCTGGGAGATGCTTTAGGCTGGGCTAAAGGATTCTCTTGTCTCTAAGTCTGTGCCGCCACACCCTGATTTAGGTGGGTGCTGGGTATTGAAATCAGGTCCACATGCTTGCAAGACTCAGGCATTTCCCTAGCCTCATTCCCTAACCAATACATACCATTCCCCTGCCTCCCCACTAAGAGTCCCCAAGAACCAAGGCACCAGCTAAAACAGTGTAGCGCTAAGAAAGGACTCCAGTGACTCAACAACGAGTTCTTTCTTAAGCAAAGTGTTTGTCTATTGCTTTTAATGAGAAGAGGGTTGGAGAGATGGTTCAGTGGCTAAGAGTGCTTGCTGATCTTCCAGAGAACCTGAGTTTGGGGTTCCCAGCACCAAAGCTGGCAGCTTCCAACTGCTTGTAACTCCAACTCTCGGGGATCTGATGTCCTCTTCCGGCCAGCATAGACACCAACACACACAGGCCATGCACTCACACAGACACGTAATAAAAGTAAATTATTAAAAAATGATTAGAGAAGTACATTGGCAACTTATGCATCATTCAAGTTTTGCGTTTTGCATTTTAAAATGTTACTTATTTTTGTTTTATGTGTTTGAGTGTTTGCTTGCATATATGTCTGTTCACCTGCATGGCTGGTGTCCACAGAAGCCAGAACAAGGTATGAGATCCCCTGGAACTGGAGATACAGATGGTTGTGAGGTGCCATGTGGGAATCAAACCTTGGTCCTTTGGAAACGGGGCAAGCGCTCTTAACTACTGAGTCATCTCTCCAGTCGCTCTTTTATTTTGAGACAGGGTCTTGTTATGTAGCTTAATCTAGTCATGAATTCACTATGCAGTTCAGAGTAGTCTGGGATATCAAATCTTCTAGCCTTGGCCTCGGAAATGCAGGGATTTCAGGTGTTCATAACTTGTGAAACCAAACTTAAGCTTGAACACTTACGGACACAAGCTGGGAGCCAAAAGTGGAGAGGAGATGGGAGCAGAGGCTTTGGGACATCAACACGAGACAAGAAGCCAACTCCATCTTGTTGCTCATAAGGACCCAAAGCACTGACCTGAGCAGCAGGAGTGGTCCTGTGGCGGGGAGTCAGCCAGCATGCGCTCATCGCCAGCATCATTCTCTATCACCATGGCAGTCAACGGAGTCACGATATGATGGTCTAGAGACATCTGCAGGATTGCTTTTGTGATTTTCCTTTTGATGGCAGCTGTAGGAGCCAGGCTTCTGCATTCCAAGAATAGATTGAAGAGCATCACCATATACAAGGGTGAACTTGGGACCCAAACCTCTCTAACCCCCCCCCCCCCTTCTGATATTCACCCAAGGACTGGGCACAGGGTGAGGGTGCCTAAGGCAAGAGGGAAACAGAACCAACTGGCTTCATGAGCCTTAGTATTTTATCTAGCCATGTGGTCTCTAGGGAATATTTGTTAAAATTACGTTTACTGTGTATGTATGTATGTATGTATGTATGTATGTATGTATGTATGTATGTATGTATGTACACATGTGCCATAATGCCTGTGTGAAAGTCAGAAAACAACTTGTGGGAGTTGCTTCTGTCCTGCCATCATGCAGGAGCCCAAGAACAGACTCAGGTTGATAAGCATTGTCACAAGCACCTTTACCTGCTGAGCCACCTCACTGCCCCTTAAGGGATTAGTTTTAAAGACTTTTTTTTTTCAGAGTAGATTTAGGCTCATGGTGAAATTGAGTAAAAGGTACCGAGAGGGTCTCCATGTATCCCACCAACCCGTAGCCTCCTGGATTATGGATGTCTTGTACCAGCGAGGTACATGTGTGACAACAGATGTAGCATATATAGATGTATTGACATATAGGCAAGTGGTTTACACTGACATTTACTTGTACATCCTGTGAATAAATAGATATGACAGACCTACCATTGCAGAGTCATATGAAGTAGTTCTCTGCCCTAAAATGTTCTGTTTTATGCATCCCTCGAAATTCTATAAACCACCAATCTTTCTACAGAGCTTTAAAAATCAATATGTAACTTCCAGAGCAACTTCTCTATGCTTTCAGGTATAGCCAATATACTTCTATCCAAAGGACAGGGATATTTCTTTCTTACTTCAAAACCACAGCTTCTAGGCATGTGTATTTTTAAAAAATATATTCTTAGTGACATCAAGGATTTTCTCTGTGAGTTCAGTTATATGGTAGCTCTTATAACCTAGTTCAATGACCTTGGTCCTTCTTCCCAAGAATCCTATCCAAGAGGTGAGGTGGGAGCTTTGCTATGGTAAGTTTTAGCAAATATCCCCCATGAAACTCTGGGGCATGTGTGCAGGTGTTTTTCTAATGACAGGATGTTATGTTAGAAATTTGAAATACAGCTCAGAAGGAGAAGCCAGCGATGGCATAAGTATCAATGTCCTTGGGAGACATTGTAATCACGCAGTCATAAATTTTTCCTTGGACCTATTTTTCAAGAGGAAATGCAAATGGACCATTGACATGCACAGCAGCACGGCTGAATCTAACAGTCATCAGGCTGAGTGAAAGTCAGAGATGAGTTGTATGGCTGTGTGAAATTTAGCAACAGACAAAACCAATCAGTGGTGATACCTGTCAAAAACAGTGGCTTTCTCTGGATGTAGGGAAGGAGAGCAAGGTGATCTTCAATAGTTCTACGTTTATAGCAAGATGGTCATAGATATAGATGATATAGATAAAGAGATAGAGATAAGGATAGATAAAGGTATAGGTTACATATATTGATGGATATAGATATCTTCAGTGTATATATGTATACATTAAACTACATACTTAAAATCAATTCACTCCATACATCTCATATATGTTGCATTTAAATTTTGAACATTTAAACTTTTCAAAAATGTATATAGGTGTTTTGCCTGCATGTATGTTTCTGTGTACCACATGTATGCAGTGCCCACAGATACCAGAAGACCGGCACTATATACCCTGAAACTAAAGTTAGAGCTGCCATGTGGGTGCTGGGAGTTGCACCCAGTCCTCAGGAAGAGCAGCCAGTGATCTTTTTTTTTTTCATATATTTTTTTTTAATTTTTATTTTTTGATACTTTATTTACATTTCCAATGTTTCCCCCTTTCCAGGTCTCCTCTTTGGAAACCCCCTATCCCCTCCCCCATCCCCCACCTCTATGAGGGTACTCCCCCTCCTACCCACCTGCCCACCCACTCCCGTCTTCCCACTTTGACATTCCCCTTTACTGGCAGCCAGTGATTTTAACTGCTGAGCCATGTCTTCAGGCTCCTTGTTCCATTTTAATCAAAAGACAAGGAGGAGGAGGAGGAAGAGAAGGAGGAGGAGGGGGAAGAAGAAGAGGGGGAGGAAGAAGAAGTAGAAAGAAGGAGGAGAAAAGGAGAAGGGGACGAGAAGGAGAAGGAAGGAGAAGAAGTAACCCAGCTTCCATTAAAATACTGTGAACGAGTCAGTAATATCCAATCCCTTCATTAATTTGATACCTTTCTTGGTTCCAAATTCTTCTTGCTCATGATTTCAAATGTCCCATTTGCTGTTTTGTTGGAAGTGTAGGAATTGTACCCAGAGCCTTGTGTGTTCTAGGCAAAGACTTTCACTCTAAGCTATATCCCCAGCCCCAACCTCAAATATTCTAGATGGACATTTTATGCTTGTAAATTTTCATGGTATACACTCTTCTTGCCTTACCTCTCTGCCAGCAGTTGGTTGACTGTGAGATAGGCCCAGAGCTTCTTGGTGAAGTCAGGGTCCGCGTGCTTGTCTTTTGATAGGAACTCCTCCAAGTCATCCATTTGACTCAGGGTTTCCAAGACCAATTCTGTGTTAGCCTGGACAATGGAAGCATCACTTGATGGACACCCATGGATCAGAATTACAGTTAACTCATCTGCTGTAAATGCACTTGGGGGTTATACAAGGAAGAAAGCCTTGACTGGATAGGCCTAGTGCACAAACTCCAGAGACCGGGGTTGGGGTTGGGTGAAAAAGTGAGGTTTTATAGCATGGTTGAAAAGATGGCCGAGATGTGCCAGGCCTTCTCTTCGAACTCTTGCTCCTGTTCTACACAAACTCGGGGATTCAGAATGCTAGCTTGTCAACACAGAGACTGAGTGCGTCAGGGGACCAGTTAGTATTTTTAGAACAAGGAGGGAAACAAAAGTACCGAAGTCGCCGTGATGATGCTCTGAACTTCCGACAGTTTGCTGGGATCAAATTTCCCTGCCACCACAATCTCAGAACCTCCAAAGTAGTTGTGGAAACTGTTTTGGGTGACATCCGTTACTGATGCCTGAGGGTAGTTGAAATGAACATTTCTGAGCAGCGGAGTAGAGACCTGGTTGTAAAATTTCTAGAAGTCATAGGAAAGGAAAAATATTAGACAAAGAGTTATTTTCATACCACTTTGTAGATCTAAAGTGTTTCCCCCCTGAGGCTTCTCAATATGTAGCAGATATCTCTTAATTTATTTGCATGAATCTCTGGGATGATGGACAGCTATGGTCATGAACTCTGGGCAGGAAGACAAAAACATACTGTTAAGAAATTACCTACAATTTAAGAGCCAAAAATATTTCTCCCCTTTTTGTTACGATCGGAAATGAAAGCTTGTGGGCATTTATAATAAAAGCTATCTGGGTTGAAATATCCTGAATCAGAACCATATCTTCTAGGTGTCCCATGCTTCCAATGCTGTTCCTGGCATTGGCATAGTTTGGTTCTTCATTTAATAAACACAGGAATCATGAAAAAGGTTATGAAGCTAATTATTTGCTAGTTTCAAGTCAGTCATCATTTCTCTCCCTCCATCTCTCTCTCTCTCTCTCTCTCTCTCTCTCTCTCTCTCTCTCTCTCTCTCTGATGGACAAGAAAATTAAAAGGTAACTGATAGTGAATTTGAGAAGCTCCATGGGAGCCCTGTGGGAAGCCCCCTGGCTTCAGAATGGCCATTCTAACTATACAGAACTTCACAGAGAGGTATAGAGTTTAGGACTGGGAAACTGCTCAGTGGCTTCCTTAAACTAACAGGGTGAGAGTTTTGTTTATTAATTAGAATAAAGCGATTTTATTTAAAAATCCAATAAAACAAACAATAGTGTGTATGTGTGTGAATAGGTAGCCCTAGGTGGCCTGGAACTTGCTATGGACATAGGCTGGCCTTGAACCCACAGAGATCCACTTGCTTTTACTTCCTGGATGTTGGAATTAAAGGCGTTTGTTACCATGCTACCCAACTGGTCTCTCCTTCTTGTTTAAGGAAGCTTAAAGTTGGACTTGGTTTACATTATAAAAATGATATCTAAAATGCCAACACAATTCAGAGAGAGTAGGTGGCCATGAAAACAGAATGAGCCATTGCTCATGGGACAAGGAGGCTGGCAGAAGCCTGAGGCGGATGAAGACCCCTTGGTTCACAGAGCAGACACGGGTTTGGCCTTGGCCTTTCTGTTTCACATTAACCAGTGCTGAAGACAGCAGTGGGAATGTGTGAGAAGGAAAGTGAATGGTTGGGGGAATTTTAAGAGCAAATATGACTCTGACGAATCTGAGCCATGTTCAGGGGTCTTCTGAGGAAATCGGTATGAGCAGTGGGATGATCTCCAGGAAGGGAGAAAAGGAATGTTACCTTGAGCTGAGAGGATGTGTCCCTGTTCCCGTAGATCCGTTGAGCAATACCACGATTTTCATTGGACAGCCTCTTCAAAAAATCGTAGTCCACATCAAACCCAATTCCCAAACTAAACAGCGAGATGTTATCTTGGATGTTCTGCTTCACATTTTTCTGAATTTTGGACAGTTTTAGTTCCCCTGGAATTGACAGAAAGGCAAGAGGAACCAGTCAGAAAGGTTAATCTTCAAAATCGATCAAAACTAAAACTACATTTACCCTCCGATCCAGTAAGTCAAAACTTAGAACTTTTAAAATGGACGCGCTCTTTCAGGGAAGATTTGAAGTGGCAGCAATGGTGCCTACCAACATTCCTTGGGTATAGTGACATATTAGAAACAATTCAAAACAGGTCCCCCTTAAGGGAACTTGGTTAGATTGTGGTGAAACTGAGCTGGGAAATCCTATGCAGCCGACCTGGACAGCCCTGGTTAGACACCAGCCTTGTGCACATGGCAAGACACCATGGCCACACCACCTAGCATCCATTATCTCCAATTCTCGCCAATGTGAAGGCGCACATAAAAAATAACAGGAGGTGATGGAAACAGGGAGATACTGAGACCATTTTGTAGATAAGGAAAAAAATAATTTATTGAAAGGTTGTCCAAGCCAGCAGTCATTTCTCCCGTGGCAGCTGGAAAGGAAGTGAAGAACAATAAAGACTATATTCCTGTGGGAACTGAGATAAATATGGACCGTTCTCCACTCTCATCTACCATCTTCTCAGACCTCATGTTGAGGAAATAAAGGCATTTACCATCTCTCACAATATAGATGAGAGTGCAACCTTGCTTTTCTGCGCCTGTTTTTTTTTTTTTGGGGGGGGGCACAGAGGCATTCAGGAGCAAGGACTGGTTAACAATGCTGCTGAAATAGCATCCTATTCTAGTTTTGCAAGTTTCTGTATATTTACTTCCTTTGAGTTATTTGTATTTCTACTTCCATGCCTTTTCATTAGCTCTCCTCATGCAAAGCAAATCTTCTCACACAAATATTTTTTGAAAAAGATTGCTCCTGGGTGCTTCTGGGTCAGGAGACTTTCTTGCAGAAGCCAGGGTTTAAAATGTTTAAGAAATGTACGTATATGCCATTACAGTTCCCACATTAAGCAAATAACATTCTTAGAAGCAACAGTGAAAACATCTGTCAATAGAAAACGGAAGCAATACTTGCCCACTGTTGGATCTCCATCAGAAACCAAAACGATCAGAGAGACTGAGTCGGGGTTCAGCAATCCCATGTTGCTGGCTTCATTCAAAATGAAAATTGCTCGCAGCAGTGCCTCATTGATATTTGTGCCTGTTAAAATAATATGATGTGCGCTTGCGCGTGCACGCGCACACACACACAGACACACACACACACACACCCCACAACTGCGATTCAGGTTCATCTGTCTACTAACTTCTTATGCATAATTTGCTCAATATTAAATTATCTTGATTGCTTTCAAAGTGACAAATTTCTTTATCATCAAGATCTCGCGGTGCATTAAATAACTTAAACTATCCTGTTTGAGATAAATAAGCCCTTCAGTGCATTGGTCTGTCATCTTGTAAGGCAACAAATGTAAGAAATCGAAATGACCTGAAATGCTCTGTAAGATATTTATATTTTACACACACACACACACACACACACACACACACACACACACACACACACACATTACATACATAGTTAGTAAGAAAGCCTAGAATGACTTATGAACTTTTTTTTGGTAAAATGTTGGACTGTTTAAAGACATGCATGAGCTATATTGTGTGTTGTTATTTCTCCACAAACACTATTCAGTTTTTAAAAACTCAATACATGAATTTAAAGAAGCCGCATATGTAGCAGAGGAAGGCCTTGTTGGGCATCAATGGGAGGAGAGGCCCTTGGTCCTGTGAAGGCTTGATGCCCCAGTGTAGGGGAATGCCAGGGCTGGGAGGCAGGAGTGGGTGGGTGGGTGGGGGAGCACCTTCATAGAGGCAGGGGGAGGGGGAATGGGATAGGGATTTGGGGGGGG
>CM052714.1:48019908-48043968 GCA_028551405.1 Uromys caudimaculatus | reverse complement strand
TGTCTTAAGTTAGCTGTTGTGGGAAGACAGCGCCCACTGTGGGCATCACCATTCCCTTGTCAGGGAAATTCTGAATTGCACAAGAGTAGAGAAATTTAGTTCAGCTCAAGCAAGTAAGCAAGTGAGCATGTATACCTCCATTTATCTCTGCTTTTAACTCTGGTGTGTTATGCTCTTGTCATTGTGACTGCCCTGTTTTGATGAACAATAACCTGAAATTGTAAGATAAATAAGATACATTTTCTCCCCTAAGTTTTACATCAGGTTATTTTATCACAATAACAAATAAAACCAGGATAGGATGCCAGCCTACCCAAATTCTTTCTGTACGTTCTAGGGGTGGAACTCAGGTCTTTACACTTGCATGGCAAGTATTTTTCCAGCTAGCCAATTTCTATAGCTCCTTCTATTTTTTTTGATAGCATAAAGAATCATTTTCAGATGCATATCAGAAAAATATGGTTGTAGTCTTTTCTCTGTATCCTGAACCCTTCCCTTGACAACCAGGAGCAACTCACAAGCCAAGGAATTCGTTCAACAGCAATGAGGGTGTTTTTGTTTTGTTTTGTTTTTGTTTGTTTGTTTGTTTTTGGCCCCAGCTTGGTAGTTCTGGAGCCTGCCAGCACTCACCTCAAGTTCCCCAGCCTTCTCTTCTCTGTTGACATCATACATCACCACCAGCTCTCCATCCACTGCAGTCTCCGTGCAGCTGGGGCATTTTCTTTGCTGTGTTACTGTGGGCTTGAAGGAGACATGTGCCTGCAAAGGGCAGAGACATCAGAAGCTGATCTTTGCTCCCAGATTCTGATTGGGGTGGGTAGCAGTTGCCTCCGCTCTTCATACAGGATACAGGAGAACAGCATGCTGACAGCATCCACTGGCCTAACACTTATGGAAATGAGAGTTAGAGCAATTGGCTGGAGCATCCAACAGACTGTGGTACTGTTTTCTAGATATGAGGCCTTTAAAGAAAGAGATCCAAAGAGTTTTCTACCAGATACCGTGGAAGGAATGGCTCCCACTCTGGAAAGAGTCTGTGTACATTCTGAGAGGACTCTGGCCTTTTCAGAGTTGTTTCTTATTGGCCATTACGGCAAAGACAATTAAAGCGAATGCGTCTTGTGATTTATGAAAATTCTTTATGTGAAAATTGTCTCGTGAGAAAAAGGATGCTCCAAAATGGATACAATGTAATGGCATAATTGGGAATGCTGCTTTGTGTATTTAATAGGAAAGAAACTCTAGCCTTTGACCTCAGCCCCATTGTCCAGGACACAGGAGAAAGAGAGCCAGGACCCAGTGACCACTTGGATAGCTGGCAATGAGCAATGTATCTAGTACCTTCTGCTGTCCTTTGGATATAACCGGGACACCTTGGAAATGGCCTTCAAATGTGTCAGGAACATGAAGAAATCTCATTCCTTGAGGTTCAATAATCCACACATTCACCTAAAGAGGCAAGAAATGATGGAATCGTTAGAGATCTTTAAAGCAGGAAAGAAAACTCACTCTTTAGCTCTCTGATGCCTTTTCTTATCTCCCAGTTTCCTCATGGTGCTGTGGTCATTCTGGAAAGTCCTTTAAGTTCCCCGGAATCCAACTTTCTGTCACCTCATTTATCCCAGGGCTTACTTCCCCGACTATGGTGTGGGCAAATGACTCCGTTTCTTTTTCTATTGCTGTGATAAAATACTCGGACAAGAGCAACTGAAGGGAGAACGGGCTTGTTTTTGCTCACAGTTCACGGCACAGTCCCTCATGGTGGGCAAGAAGGGGCAGCAGGAGCTTCATGATGTAGATCAGATGACAGCCAATCAGGAAACAGAAAGGAATGAAAGCAAGCCACAGCGCCTTAATCCAGCTCCATTTAAATAGCCCAGGATCCCCTGCTCAAGGACTGTCCCCATCCACAGCTAAGATATGTCTTTCTACATCAGTTAACATAATTAATTCTGTGTGTGAGTCTAGATTTTATAAAGGTGACAATTAACACTACTCATCGGGACACTACATTAGTATGCCTCCCGAAGGGTCACATGCTGGAAACCTTGCTCACTGGGGTAGCATTAATTGAAGTGGGTTGGGCCTCAAGCTGGAGATGGCTCAGTGGGTTAAGTACTTTCCCAGGCAAGCATGAGAACTTAAGTTCTAATCCCCATTGCTCATGCCAAATCTGGGTGTGGTAGTATGCACCTATAACTTCAGCACTGGGAGATGGAGACAGGAGGATTCTGGAGACCCACTTGCCAGGCAGTGAGCTCTAGGTTCAGGAAGATACCCTGTCTCAAAAAAAAATGTGGAAAGCAACAGAAAATACCCAAAGTTAACCTTTGACCTTTACCTGTATACATGTAGGTAAGTTTACCCATGAGCACACTCATACACTCTCTACACATATAAACAAGAGATGGGGCCTTATGCAAGGTATCACCTTGGAAGGGATGGATGCTAATGTTGTTGGGTGAGTGAGTTTTCAAGACAGGACATTAGTTTTAAGAGGGATCAGTCATATTTTCCTTAGGCACAGAGCTGGCTCTCTTTCTGTTTCTCCAACATATTATAGGTCAACTAAGAGCCCTTTGGCAGGATGCTAGCACTGTGAAAATTTTTAAAAGATTTATTTATTTCAGTGTGTGTGTGTGTGTGTGTGTGTGTGTGTGTGTGTGTGTGTGTGTGTGTAATAGAATAGTATGAAAAACAGTGTTTCACTCTTAGGTATGTTAAATTCCTGAGGCTAAATATTTTATACGCAAAGTAGTGTATTTGACTTATGATTCTGGTAGTGGTGACACTCAAATCTCAGATAGTATACCTTTTACAGACAAGAAAGTGGAGACTAACGACACCTTTGCCCTGAAGGGTAATTTCATGGGTTGAGTGGTGGCCCCCTGAAGGACGCAGTACTCAGACCCTGCAATCTGAATTTGAACTTATTTGGGAGTGAGTCTCTAGGGACGTGACGAAGTTAGGCATCCTGAGGGTGAAGTCATCCTGTGCTTCTTGGCTCTTAAATCTAGAAAGGGGAAGGCAGAAGGAGATTTGAGACACTCAGAGGAGGAGCAATGTCAGAGCAAAATGTCATGAGGTCAAGGGCTGCCAGCACCTGGAAGATACCAGAAGCAAGAAACAATATACGTTCTCCACTCTCATCTTGGAATTCAAATTTCCCAATGATTAATCCGTCCTCTCAGTCTACAGACAATCCGTAGGCACTCTGCTTATATCTTGATTGCTGATTACTGCTTGACCATGAGAGAACAGATTTCTGTTGTTCTAGGTTACATAGTTTGTGGTAATTTACTACAGCCAACAGTGAACTGCTTTAGCACATAAGGAGCTAAGCTTCCGTTGAAATCTGTGGAGGAATGGCTTGGTTGACTCAAACTCTGAATCTTTTTAGTACACGATGTTGCTTTTCCGAACCAGGGGCATCAAACACCACCAATGGTAGTGGCGACAAAAATAAACCAGAGATATATACTCTTGCCGACCCTGGGACTCCAGGCTCACCTCCAAGTGCTTGGCCAGCTTCCCCGGCTGCAGGTGAATCTTGTGCTCATAGGACCCCAGCTTCCTCCACTTCACTTCCTGGTACTGAAGTTCAAACTGCACCTTTGCTCCAGGCGGGATGTTCACTTCAGTGTTGAAGTTCTCCATATCAAGAGTTCTGCTCCTAGATGCCAGAGACCCCAACACAAGCAAACATACGCATGAAGATGTTGCGAGACACAACATTGAGAGTTCTCATCTTTATCCTGGGCGATCAGACCTGCTCAATTGTTCATAAACTTTGTTCATTAAGGAAAAGTGGAAGTTGGAGATAAATGTAATCAAACCAAAAACTTTAACCTTTCCCATCTGGTCTATTGATTGATTGATTGATTGATTGATTAAGTTTCTCATTGATTTAAGTGTCAGTTGTCCAAGGACCACTGAGTTGGTACTGGTCTGTGAGGAAGTCTGCTATAGCAGTTAATGTAAGCTGACATCATTACCCTCAACTTTCAGATGATAGGTGAGGCTCGTAGAAGGTAAGGGACCTGTTCAAGATGTCTTACAACTAGTCAGTTGTAGAACCAGGATCAAACAGAAGCTTGAGTGTCTCCAAAGGTGGCACTTAGCCCCTACACTGCATTCTGAGACTTAAGTTCAGTTTGTTATATATATTGGGAGATCTACAGAGCGTTGATCTTCGGGTTTTTTTTTAGACCTAAATCTGTATTTCCAATGTAAAGCCTCTGTTAAGTCACTGTGATGGTTTGTATATGCTTGGGTCAGGGAGTGGCACTATTAGGGAGTGTAGCCTTGTTAGAGTAGGTGTGTCACTGTGAGCTTGGGCTTTAATACCCTAGTCCTAGCTGCCTGGAAGTCAGTATTCTGTTACCAGCCTCCAAATGAAAGTGTAGAACTCTCAGCTCCTCTTGCACCATGCCTGCCTGGATGCTGCCATGTTCCACCTTGATGATAATGGACTGAACCTCTGAACCTGTAAGCCAGTCCCAATTTAATGTTGTCCTCATAAGAGTTGCCTTGGTCATGGTGTCTGTTCTCAGCAGTAAGACCCTAACTAAAACACTATCAAACCCAGTATGATGGTTGCTTTCGAGGTGCTTGCTTAGGGTTTTAAAGAGGAAGCAGCAAGATTTTCCAGTGAAGTTGAATCTAGCATCAAGACTCACCCTGAATGGTGTGTGTGTTCCTGTGTGTGCTTGTGTGGATGATTTTATTTCTTTTGAGACAAAGACTCACTGTGTATCCCTAACTCGTAAGTCACTATGTAGATCAGGTCTTGAACTCTCAGAGACCCATCTGCCTCTGTCTCTGGCATTCTGGGATTAAAGATGTGTGCATCCACACTTGAGTGGATAGTTTTAAAAATTAAATGATTAGTGGGGGTAGGATTGTGCATAATTAGCTAATTTGGGTCCAAAGATGTAGTGTGGGATATTCATGTCACAGAAGAAAAAACTGAGTATATCTGGTACAAACTTTCTAGACAGAGAAGTCTTGTCATACAGGGAGTGGCCTGGAAGTTAAGTTCCAGGTTTCCTGATAAGAGAGTAGTGTCCCAAAAAATTCTGTTACAAAGACAATTGTGGAATTAACAAGTGAATTGACAATAGGGTCTGATGGATAAAAAGGATCAATGGTGGGGCTGGAGAGATGGCTCAGTGATTAAGAGCTCTGACTGCTCTTCCGAAGGTTGTGAGTTCAAATCCCAGCAACCACATCATGGCTCACAACCATCTGTAATGAGATCTGATGCCCTCTTCTGGGGTGTCTGAAGACAGCTACAGTGTACCTACATATAATAAATAAATAAATCTTAAAAAAAAAAAAAAGGATCAATGGTAAGCAGGGTGTGGTGGTGCATGACTGTAATCCCAGAGGCTAGCAGGCTGAGGCAGGAGGAGGCTGAGTGTGAGATCAGGCTGTATAAGTACACACATCTATGTATGTATATGTACACAAACCCAGCATCAAGAAAACGACAATACAAGTAAGATATCACAAAGATTCACAGAGGTCCACTGCTGTAGTGGAGCATGTCCTCTGCTTGGGCTTTTCTCCTTCCCTGATATGGCTGGACTCTGTGTATCTGGTTGAGCTCAGATGAACTAGTATTCCCCTGTGAGAATTTTCTGGACCTCCCTACAGAAGCACACATGCAGGAGTCAGATCCCCTGGGTCCATTAGCGCTCACCCACTATCCGCCCAGTGGCCATGCTTCCTGTCTATGTGCTCTGTGAGCCTGACAATGCTTGCCTTTATGTTGCCTTTAACAGAACTGGGTGCAGAGTTGACATAAATGGATTCTGCTAATAAAAGAAACACATGAGTGAAATGAAGGGATTTTCTACTACAGGTCTGTTTAGGGATGGAGAGGAGGAGACAGAAGAGAAGAAACATGGCAGGATTTGGAAGATGATGTGTGTGGTATGAAGAGTAAATTCTATGTTGAGCGTTCTTTGGAGTTTTGCATTAAAAGTCTTGCTTTATTTTATTTTATAATTTTACTTACTTTCATGGTGTGTGTGTATGTGTATGTATAAAATATGATTGTGTGTATCAGAGTACATCCTCAGGTGTATGTTTTAAAGATTTAAAAAAAAAAATATGTGTACGTGTATGCCTGTGGGGGAGGGTGTACACACACACACACACACACACACACACACACACACACACGCAGTGCTTGTTGGAGCCAGAAGAGGGCATCTTATCCCCTGGATCTGGAGGTACAGGGACTTGTGAGTCACTCAGTATTAGTGTTGAGAATCAAATTCAAGTCCTCTAGAAGAACAGTGCTCGCTCCTAACTGCTGAGTCATCCTTCAGCCCTTCAAGGTGTGGAGGTGGAGGTATTGTTCTTTAGCAAAGCCACCCACTCACTGCATAGACCAGCCAAGGTTTTCCATTGGCTTAGATCTTGCTAATTAGGATAGACTGTCTGGCCAGTGAGTTCCAGGGATCTACCTGCCTCTGCTCCCTTACACGGGGATTACCAGTGGGTGCTATCACTTCATCTCGTTATTAATAGAGGGTCTAGGGGATTGAACTCAGGTTCTTGTGTTTGTAAGGCTAGAACTTTATGAATTGCACCATTTCCCCTGGCCCCAACGGTTACTTTTTTTTTTTTTCTTTGAGATAAGTCATGCATAAGATATAAAGAAAAAGTGTATCAGAAGCTGTGTTTTCTGATTGATGCTTTAAAGGCCATATCCTACAAAACATAAAGCAGAATAATCCATTAAAATAATTTCCAAGCCTTTCCTTCTGATATATTTTAGTTGACATGTATTAGTGTTTTACCTGCATGTGTGTCTGTGTACCACATGTCTGTAGTGCCTGTGCAGGCCAGAAGAGGGAGTTGGATCCCCTAGACCTGGAGTTTCTAATGGTTGTGAGCAACCATATGGGCGCTGAGACTTGAGCCTGGGTCCTCTGGAAGAGCAGCCAAGTATTCTTAACTACTAAGCCATCTCTCCAGCCCCTCTGTATGTTTTATAACAATAACATGAATGCAATATTCCTACAGTTCACATCTCTGCACTTTTGGGGGTGGGGGTGGGGTTTATTGACAGAACATCTAACATCTATCTACTTACAAGACAAGTCACACAAAAACAACCCATGTAAAACTCCAAACCACACTGATAGAAAAGAGATCTTTAGGGAAACAGATATTGTGAAAACTAATTCTACTATCAGACTATAGGACTTGGCTATTTTCCCAGACACCCTGGAAGCCTAGTGTGCCCTGTGAGGAATGGAACAGGAGGGAACCAGGTGGAGAGGCAAGATGGCGAGCCCTGATCCTCAGTCCTTACCTCACCCATCCGGCAGTCTTGCCTTTTGCTCTTGCCTGTGAATAAAGAGCTCGGCCCACAGTTTTCTCTTTAATGGAGCTTGTAAATTTGATGCCGTTCACAGTCCTAGAATAGACAGAAGTCAACAGTAGGCCACATTAGGAGTCTTAGGGAAACTAACAAAGAACAAACAATCAATTAGGTTTCATGAATGAGGGCAATGAGCATTTTGAATCTGCAGGAAGCAAGACAAGTGATCTTTGAATAATTTATAGACAAGACTCTCTTATCTGACTGTAATTTGAGAGCAGTTAAGGTGGGTTTCTGCTCCCTGGATTTCTCTTATGTACTATTATGTGTTTAAACTTTTCTATGTTCAAATTATATTTTTCGGGTGAAGCATCAGGGAGTGGATATGCCCTTTAAATGTGGCCTAGGAGAGGTGGCTAAGAGGCCATTTGTTAGTTAATTTTCATTTGATTTATCAAATCATCTTTGGAAGAGATAAGAATTAGACATAGTCTGGTAGAAAAGAAAGACGGCGTTCCACCAGAGTGTTAGGTTGAACTTCCCCTCTCAGGAATGAAAAAAAGTGCAGTGTCTCTTCCCATCAAGTCACAGAGATGCTTAAAGTTGAACAATTCTCTAGAGACACAGCCATCTTCTATCCTGATGCATTTGGGATTTTGATTAAAGGTAGAAAAATATTTTGCCTAATCCTAAGGTCTATGTAGCCCATTGCATCTCCTCTGGTCTAAAAGTTCAACCCAAGTCAAAGCAGACCAAAACAAACATACATTTCATGGCGTTGGCTTTTGCTACCTCAGTTTGCCAATGGGATAAGAAGGGAAAAAAAGAAAGAAAGTGAATGAAGAGAAACTGAACCCAAAAGTATCTAGAATAAATGGGCATGTGCAACACACACACACACACACACACGAGAGAGAGAGAGAGAGAGAGAGAGAGAGAATAAATATAATTTAAAAAAATCATAAAAGGATAGTTAACATAGATCGACAGCTTCTTTAATCAGTCAAAGCACTTGTTAGCCAAAACACCTGCATGCCAAAGCTTGTATTTGACAAATACCATTCATTGATCCCCTTGGTGTATAAAAGGAAAACGCAAATGAGATGTAACTCAACCTAAAGTCTTCATTAAGAAAGAAATCTGAGGCTGTATGCAGAGCAATATACTGTGTTCCAGGCGGTCTAAGAGGGACATTGACCAACGAGAACGCTGTAGAGATGGCCACATGGGTGTTCAGGTGATTGACACCCATTCCAACCACCTATGGGAACATTATTTAGCTTTAACACACAAATGCCTGAAATGAATAATGGACTTAGCTATGAATAATAGCAGAGCTGTTGACTTCTTTTATTAAGAAAAATTTCAAAATTATAAAAGATAAAGAGAAGCCACCATGAACGCATCCCTGGCATTTGTTATAAATACTGGACCAACCTTGTTCATTCGTAATCTCTTGCTCCCCACCTCAATTATTGAAAAGTCCATCTCAGATCTCATGCCATTTCACCCATGAACACTTTAATATCTACTTTGTAGTAGAGCTTTAAAATGTCTATGTGAGTAACAGAGTCATTGGGTAGAAAATGGAAACATTTTAAATGAAGCATATGAAATAATTCTAACAGAGCTAACAACCATTGAAGCAGTGCATTTATGATGAAGGGAAAAAGCAAGTCTAACCTTTATAATCCACTTGTCAGAGATGCCGTAGAGCAATCCAGACACTGAATAAGACACTGGGCTTAATTGCTGGTTCTCAACTCCTTCCTCCCAAAGAAATGTGTGACACACAGCACTGTGACAAATATACTTATATAGTATCCTATAGGATTCATATATCTGTCTCTCTCAAAGAAATCAGTTACAAATGTGAGTGAGTAGAAGGTAGCTACCAGAGTGAGAGTCTTCCATTTGCTTCAGTATGTTAGAGATGAGAAGCAGGGGCCGGAGAGGCGGCTCTGTCAGTAAAGCACTTGCTGTGTAAATATGAGTTTGACACTTCGCACCTACATTAAGACTGGGCGTGGTAATACATGCTTGTGCTTCCAGCACTGGTGATACAAAAGCCAGTGGATCCCTGGAGCTAGGGTAGCCTACTTGGTGAGTTCCATGCTAACAAGGAATCTCATCTCAAATAAAAGGTGGACAGTGCCTGAAGGAAGGCAACTAAGGTTGATTTCTGCCTACCACACATGAATGTACATGTGCAACTTCACACACGGACACAAGTGTACACACACACACACACACACACACACACACACACACTCAAGACAAGGACCCATCCCATAGTGACCCGAAGCAGGTCTCTAGTTCAGGCAGTAAGAGCCAATGGAGCATTGGCCCTCTAAGCTCTATTGTACCAGGAGGGCTTTGGATTCTAGGAGCATGCAATTTCCTGCTTCTACCTAGGAGCTACTCACATGGTGAAGTTGGAGACAAAGGCTCCTTTGGGGATCTGAACATCGAACACCACATTTTGAGGCAGTGGGGAATTGTTCACCAGTTTGCTCTGGATGGTAGTTGTGGCCATCCGAGAAGTAATAGTGGACTGGACTTTGTAGCTATAAAGAGTCACTGGATCAACGGTGTCCTGAAATTGGCAAGAAAGCATAACTGTAGGAACAAGAAGCTCACAAGGAAAGCACTACGTATATGATGTTTCAAGCTGTGAGTTTTACGAGGAGATTTGGTAAATACGTAACTCAGGTATTGTTAAGCAATCTTCTAACCTCTTGAGATACCCCACAGAAAGAGATTGGTCATTATTATAAGAAGTCTCCCCGACTTTCTCTTTCTACTCTTCCTCCTATCTCTCTCCTTCCCTTTCTTCCTCCCTCCCTTCCTCCTCCCTCCCTCCCTCCCTTCTTCCCCCTCCCTCCTTCTCTTTGCCCCTCTTCTTTCTTGCTTGCTCCTTTCCCTTATTTCCATTATTTTAGAATCTGGGTAGAAAATGGTTGTGGGACACAAGAAGGACTGAAAGAGTCCAGGAAATAATTTCAAAAGCAGAGCTGCAACTAGGGCCAGGAGGTGGGGTCACAGGGTCTAAAGAGGACCCTGTCTGTGTCTTTAGAGTGAGATGCAAGCAGGGGTGCTCTGGGGTGAGCTCCATATGCAACCCCCAAAGTCCGTATTGCTGCCTCTTTCCTTCAGTCTCATCCTTTGCTATCAGGTCTTCGGGCCTTGCTTCTTTCCCTGTATTAAGACAAGCTAAGGAAATCTGGCAGCTGCACACAGTGAACGGAATTGTCCTGGAAAGGACGTTTTGTTGCAGTTGCTTGTTTAATAATGCCTTGGGCCTCCTTTCCCCTCTGCTATGTAGCCCTGGCTTAAGCAAACAAAACAGAACACTGCATCAGAGTGATCACAGACAGGATACAAAGACTCTCTCCTTTAGGACGTTCCCAAGAGTTCAAGGTCCTTCAGACCCCTGGCAATGTGTGCCCTGCTAGATTTTGCTTTTTCTTCCTCTAAGATTTGCTTCACTTCACTACTAGGTCTCACACCTCAGATTTTGCTGTCCAAGGCTGTTTCTAATTAGTCAGCTTCCAGCCTATCTTATGCTAAGATAAAATTCAGGCCAATTTATTTCCCCTTTCTCCCGCTCCAAGGCGGAAGCTCTTAGTTCAGAACTGGACACTAACACAAACCACTCCCTTTGGGTGTTCTCTTGTGGCCAGAAAGTCTACTCTAGACCTTTCAGGAACTTGGGCCATGGTGCCTGAGACTGGTTTTCCATAGCCACAGATATCAGGTGTCATGTTTTTAAATCAAAGCTATTAAATTGGTATTAAATGCATATTGTTGGGTGAAACCTACATCATTAATAAGACATGAGACGACAGGAGAGGCATGTGAGCCTCAGCAGCATCTGTCCTGCCTGTGAACACTGTACTCTTCAATACTGTGCTTCAGAAGTACTTCCAAACAGCACTGGACAAGGGAAAGTTTCAAAAGTCAGGTAAATACCTCCAGTGATGGAGGCAAAGGACACACTTGGATTGGTTTCCAGGTAATAGATAACAGGAAAATCACTCACACACCAATCTGTGATGCAACCAAAGCAAACTCACCATTTCCTCGCCGGATTCTTCAGGAAGGCTTCTCTGCAGAAGGAAGTCAGAGAGACAGTCATCCTTCAGCTGTATGTGGCTTGCTACCTCAAGGCAACCCCCCTCCCCCATGCTCTCGGTCAGAGAATTATGTTGCATCCATACCGTGGCATAAGTTATTCGTTGAAGTCAAGGCAAAAATACAGAGTATTACAGAAAATGGTTTCCCCACCTGTGAGTTTCTCTGAACAACTTTCCCAGCCGTTTTTGTCGGGATGTGTGTTGCTCTGTGACAGAATAGTTAAAACTTCCAGGTCGCGCCTATGGAAGAACTTTCTCTATGGAATTTCCTGACCCTCAAGTCAGCTTCCTTCGCTGTTTACAAAGCGGTACGCATTTTCCTTTAGATCACTCACCTTGCTCATAATGATCCATCCTACGCGTGGGGCGATTTAGAGTCTGCCTCATCCTCTTAGACTAAGCTACGTGAGAGCAGAGACTTAAATGTGTTTCCTACATTGTTAGCTCCAGAGCCACACACGGTGAATGGTACCTTGAAAACTCTCTGCTCTTAACTACGTTAGAAGATTAGCCACATGAGTCCTGTGAGCACAGACAAAGGATATCACCTTACCTTTGAAAGGTAACCAGGTTAAGTATCATGGGTAAACCCTTAATGTCTGAGGGATTACAAAAAAAATGTGCAAGGTTGTACGTCATCTAATTTTGGATCAGATGACATTTTAACAGATGCTGCGTGACACAGGTCAGGACTGCCTTTTGACAGTCTTTGAGGTACTCTCTGAGCAGATCTGGAGCTTACCATATAGTTCCAGCTGGCCTCAGCTTTGTAGCAATCCTCTTGCCTCAGCCTCCAGAGTGCTGTGATTATATGCACCACCATACTCAACTCTTTTAGATGTTTTGACACAGTGGTTAATGACTAAGTTTTCTCTCCAGAGGCGAGATGAAAACCATGATACAAAGTCCTGCCTGCTGGGTGTTTAATGGTATTGATTTATAAAAGCTGGACTTTAGAAAGTCAAACATTCATAGGCAAAGCCAGTTTTCTCTCAGCTTAGCGTTACTTCCATAAACACCCCTTTTCTCAGTATGTGGGCTCTGTGTGAGAGAAGCCAAACCCTTGTTAGCATGGAAGAGCTCTCCTTCCCCCACAAATTAGGAGATTTTCTGTGTCATCTCAGCATCTTCCAGGACGTCTAATTCTTTGGACCAAAGTGTTCACCAAGCTGCTCCCTTTGACAAAATGGCCAGAGGAAGGACAACGCTACCTAACTGCTCTTTATGGGTAGAAATTTCTGGAAAACAATGTCAAAGTCCTTTTGTATATCACCTTGACAACATTCTACAAGAGTGTAACAATACTGGACTACTCTCCGTTAGAAAAACAAAGCGTTTTTTTGTTTGTTTGGTTTTGTTTTTGTTTTTTGTAGAGAATAGAGTCTTCTTTTGCCTTTTCTCCACTCATGGTCTCCTACACTTATTCTCGCCATTTGGAATTGAGTTTACTATACCTGATGTCTTCTGTTCTCTTGCACAAATGGAAGTTTGTCTGGGGCCAGTTCCACAAGATCACCATAGTCTGCAAACTAAAAAGATAGTTGTGGATGCTCATTTCTTTTAAAAGTCGTCTACAGAAAAGAGGCATTTATCATATTATTTCTTTATATTCATTCCTCTGTTGTTGGACTATCTTATTTTTGATACGACAATTTCTTTAATATGTATATTTGCTAGTTAGGTCTCAAATTCGTTGGGTGTCTCAAATTCGTTGGGTGTGAGAATTCAGGTTTGAGCTTGCCTGAACGTGTTAGGGAAGACGTGGAATCTGATGATAAAAGGTGAACAGGAAAGTACTTGGATGGATTTAGGGGGCGTTAATCAAGAATGTATGAAAAGAAGGCTGGTGAGAAATTACCGGAAGAGCACAAACATGTCTGGGTGTTTACCTTCAATCTGAGATCTCTGAAACTTTCTGGTGGTTTTCAAAATGTTGGAAGATATGATAGTTTCTAGGCAGAGTGATTTTCCCTCCTGAAAACATACTGTTTTTCCCTCTAGAATTTTTGTGTGTAATCCACTCTGTGGTATTCTCTAAAATAATCCTGTAACACGTTTCTCTGCCAGCACAGAAGTAGCTCTAGGATGCTATTCAGATTGGCTCAGTTCAGTTTCTGCTATACTGGAGTGTCCGACGGTTTCAGTGGAAAGCTAAAACCCATGGCTGCCATTCCTGAATTTTGCCAGCTCTGTTGCTGCCTTTTCTCAGAACACTTAAAGTGTCCTTATTACAAAAATAACTGTTCACTTACATATAAAAGACCATGATGCTTTGAGAATCGCTAAGTAAAAGAGTAGCAATAATATTTCTATATAACAATACTAGGAGTCACTGAGCAGTACTAGTCCATGTACTGTGTCTAGTAGTTTACATACTTAATTCTCATTGGAATTTGAAATAGTTCTGTTATTACACATGTTTTTATATAAGGAGTGGACAACTATGCTTTGTAAATGCTATGTAAATATCTGACCACTGAATTTAATTTACTTCATGCAAAAATCTGATGTCTTAGTAAGCAAATACATTTTATAATTAGAACAAGAAGTGCCAGTAGTCAGATGAATGTTCTCTCAAGTTTCTGTTCTACACAAAGCAAGTTCATTCAATAGGAATTGCATTCAGTCATTTGCAGTCCATTTGTTCAGGCCAATAGCAAGGAGTCCCGGAGCAGTACTTACTTCAGAGTATCCGTTTATGAGGATTTCGAAGGCTTGTGCTTCCAGAAGAAACAGCCAGATAAGAAGGCCCACAAGCCGATGCATTTTGCTGGACATCTGTGCCAAGCTCTCCAGAGCAGATGGTCTGGGGAGAATTCCCCACCTACTGAATCAGGTTCACAGGAGCTCGTCTGTTGATGAGAGCAGATCGTTTTAAAAAGAAGAAAAAAGAAGAAAGCGCTCTAACTTTGTTCAAATTCAGGACAAATATTTGTTCTGGAGCTCAAACCTGAGTGGTGGGGGTGGAAGGGAAAGCTGGGGTTATTCAAACAGAAAGGCCAGGAGCAGTTCCTGGGCTGTGGGGATTAGTCAGGGTCAGACCTAGGGTTAGACAGTTGTTCATTTCCCCCCTTGATTTTTTTTATTTTAATTGATTTCAAAATCAGAGAGACCTGAAGATAATTATCACCCTCTTTCAAGTAAGGGACTATACTAAGGAAAAAAATCAAAAAGAAGAGCTAAATTCACAATGTCTGGAGATAAGATTATTTTATTTCAATAGCAGCAGGAGGGCTGGAGAGATGTCTTGGTACTTACGAGCACTGGCTGTTCTTGCAGAAGACCCAGGTTCAATTCCAAACACACACATGTTGGTGCACATACATATATGCATGCAAAATGCACATATAAAATAAAGAAATCTAAAAACACTAAAAGAGAGCAAGAGGCATTTAGGAAAAGTATGAGAAGAAATAGAGTGATTTTCTGAGAAGAGAATTCATGGCTCCCATTTTTCCCTCTCACTTCGATAACTGGGTAGTTGCTACATGTAAAGAACAGGTAAAGTTGATGCAGGGGACCAGGGCTCACTTCTCAGGGAAAGCGTTCATGAATTGAAGTGTCCCCTCTAGCTGCTCCTCATCTTTGTTGGCATAGTAGGTTCCGTCATTCTCGTGAGTCTTATGGTGAGAATACAAACTATGAATTATAAAATTGTTCCTCTGTTATTGCAACACCACGTACTAATTTCTTGGAAATGATTTAAAGAGAAAACTGAAAAAAAAAATCCATATCTAGGAAAGATGGACAACAAGCACATAAGGCAAATAAGGGGGGGTGCTAAGCAACTAGCTGAGGCAGTTAACGTACTGTAAACGTCAGTGGAGGCTTTATTAGGTACTGGGTACCAAATCTATACAAGGAAGCGTGGGACTCCTCCTGGAATCACTCACTACAGTAGTGGAGGAGGATAGGAAATACACCGGGGTGAGGGACAAACCAGGTCATGCCCAGTACAAAGATGGGATCCACTGACCTGGAGACATGGAGAGAAGCCGGGGCTTTACCAGCTGGATCTGCAAAGGTAGGGGTGATTGCTTTAGGCTCACTGGGCTTGCTCTTACTCTGCGAGCAGGATGAGCATGACCCAAGGAAGAGAGAATATATCAATATGTCAGGAGATGGAAGGAAAGAGGAGGGAGCAGGCAAATGAGACCACATACATCGGGCCAGAGGAGCCTGAATTCTGGGTTCCAGGCAGAATGAACTCAATAGAGTTAGAAGGGGAGAAGACAGATGGTACCCCCTTTGGGTGTGGCTCAGATGATGAAATTAGCAAGGCACGAACTCAAGGACCTACTGCAGAGACTGACACTCCTTTTGAGATAGCGTAAGGTCCTGGACCAAGGCAAAGGCAGTGGGGCTCGCTTGAGACGACCAGTTGGTTCATGAACTAGTCCTATAAAACTCTAGATATGAATATGAAGTGACAGGTATGCACATTCTCCAGGCAATCACTTTTGATATGTAGATGGATATATGCTAATTACTGCCAACTAATGAAAGCACTGTGCTGACTAAGGAGGCTGTGTGTTGGCAGCTGTAAGAAAATCATATAGACAAATAGCCAAGACATCCTGGTGATTACCAGATTGTCCAGCTTTGGGGCAACTTAGAGTCTTTTCTTTACAGTAGTAGTTAAGAATTTGTCTTCCTACGTCATACCTGCTTCTACTGTTTACTCACTGTGGGATAAGCATCGTCTCCCATTGCTGTAGACTGAATTGTGTCTCTCCAATTCATAAGCCACATCCACCACAGGGAGATTTAGAGTAAAGAAGCAATTACAGTTACATGAGGTCAGAGAGGTGAGGCCCGTGACCCAGTAGGAGTAGCATCCTTATGAGTCTCCCCATGACGACTCAACAAGAAAGCAGCAGTGCACAAATCAAGAAGGGGCCCCCATGGAAAGCTAATCAAATGGTAACTGAATCTGAGATATTCATCCTTTAGAACTTTAAGAGCAAATTTCTATTATTCAATCTGCTCAGCTCACAGTATTTTTAATTACCATAGCTTGAGCTAGGACATGAATCTCCTCTACATCATAGGTTTTTCAGAGCATTAAATATGATCATGTATTTGGAGTACTTGGCCCTGGAGTTGGAAAGGTGCTTGCTCAGTGGTGAAGACCACTCGCTGCTCTTTCAGAGGACCCAAGTTTGATTTCTAGCACTCACAGCAAGCCACTCACAACCATTTCCAGCAGGCCCTAACACCTCTGGCATCAGTAGACACCTGCACTCATGTGCTCATGCACACACACATGCACACACACACGCACATGCACACACACGCGCACATGCACACACACACACACACATGCACATGCCCCACATGCATAATTCAAAGTAATAAAAGTAAAGAAATAGAGTTTGTAAACTGCTAAATGCTCAGTAAAAACATTGACAAATTATGTTCCTCAAAGGTAACATAGGTTTTGGTGCGAATACATTTGGGCGCACGAAAAGAGAGCTCCATAATCGTTAGCTATCCTTACCCACAAAACTACTTCTATGTTTCAAATTTCGGAGAGCAGATCTTAGCTCAGTGCCTGGCAGTCTATTTTTCTGCGTATTATGGAGAGCAAATAAAGACTTGTTCAACTGATTTTTTTCCGTTATAGCTTATTTTGTTTATATGGCTACTTTTTTTCCTTTTTGGTTTCTTCTAAACAAGTAACTCATCCACCTATATCTCCTATCTCTTCGGTTTTGCACACTAGCTAGCATATAAAGTTATTAGTTCACTGTAGACCAGGGAGATCTGAGCACTGAGGGCATTTTGTGTATTGTCCAAGCCTAGCAGAATTTTATTTTCCTTGTCACAAAATATGGACACTTGGATGTAGACTATAACTAAGTATCATTTCAAGGATAGTGGGAGAGAGACCAGGGATCCTCCATCCCCTGTCTAGAACAGTCTGGGTGAACTAACACCTAGCCCTCATGGAAAGGACTTCCTCCTGCTTGGGATTCTCCCCAGAGAAAATGATTTGGGACAAGTTAGGCCCAATGGCACATTTTTCATAACTAATTATAATTTTTCAATATCCTATCAGGTCCCTTTCATTCACTATCCTATCTTCACTGACTTTAAATTGATATTCAGAATTATCTCCAAAGAAACCAAGTTTGGAGCAGCCTGGGTCACATTTCCCTTTTCATAGTGCTAGCTTGTCTCCAAGTGCCAAGGTCTCCAGGAAAAGCACTGTTTGCTCTCTCTTGATGTTTGGAAGCATGGACTCTCAATGGGAAGGGCGTGTGTGTTCAGGTCACTGGGTCCTGAACCTGTGACCTCCCCCCCCCCCCCGTGCCCAGGCCTTGATAACATAATGAACTGAAGCTACCCACTGTTGCAGGTGTTCATGATTTACAAGACGAAAATCAATATTATAAAGACCACAAGAATATTCACTTTCATGTGTGTGGAAAGTCAGCAGTAAATCCACAAGAAAAAAAATCACACTATTTCATGATATTTGGATGGAGTAATAACTCAGTGAGCACTCACTGAGAGTTCTGAGAAATGCCAATAAATCTGAAAGTTTCCACTGAATGTGTTGTGTAGTTTAGACAGTGGCAACTGAATGCTTATAAAAAGCTCAATTTTATCCTATCTGAAATACAGAGATAGATAGATAGATAGATAGATAGATAGATAGATAGATAGATAGATAGACAGATAGATAGACAGACAGCTAGAACACATCTATATGTAGGGGCACTTGCCTTGCATGCATATGTGGAGGCCAAAGGTTGATATTGGATGTATTCCCCAACCTTATTTTTTTAAGATAGTGGTTCTTGCTGAACCGGGAGCTCACTATTTCAGCTAGGCTAGCTGACCTGGATCTGTTTCTGTTGCCTTAACGCTAGGGCCACATTCATGACTGTCACATTTGGCTATTACTTGAGTGTTAGGGATTGAAGAGGGGGCCTCATGCATGATCAGCAATCAATCACTGCTCTGAGACTCCCTGCAGCCCAGGAATATGTTTAGAAGTTCTAAATAAAAGCTAAGCTAATTTATACAGAGCCATACTTAATCCCTGGTTCTCTAGGTCTAATGATGCACAGTACAGAGAGCATCTGTTTCTATACAAATGTGGGCTCTGATTACTTCCTCCTCATAGTAAAGTCAAAGCATTTTGTTAGAGGCTTTAAAGGATTGTCTGTTTGCACTTTACAGATGATGTCCTACCACCTGGCCACATCTGTTCTCTTACATTAGGTATAGGGTTAAGTTAGTGTTATTTAGATCCATGATATGAAAACATTTTGGAAGAAAAATATTTGGAACAAAATATCTGTACCATGAGTAAACATATGACCTAGGGATTATGGAACTGGCATTTTCCTTACTTCTTATGACAATAAAATCTTTGTTGTTGGGTCATTTTCTTTCCTGTGTTTCTTTTATTCAACGTTCAAATTCTTACCATCTGCCACCATAGAGATAATGGCCTGGGGGTGCAGAGCTATCAGCCACCATAGGTCAATCGTAGTATAGCAGGTTTAGGCATTCTTTCTATCATGTCCAGATGTTTCTGGAAAAATAGGGAGCATATCCAGAAGCTGGATCACTCAAACATCTCATATGAGAATCCATCTGCAGGTCAAGATCTCCTTCCTGTGTCTTATCAGATCTCTCTCCGAGGTGTAGCAAGTGTAGAATACGGTTGGATGTCTTAGCCACGGAGATGCTAGAGCTCATCTGAATGGATCCTCTCAAAGTGGTTGTCACATGACCAGGGCCATTACAGGCAGTGAATAGAGAGGGTCTAGAATGGTGGGCACAGTGTGGTGGTGGCAATAGGGTCTGGGTAAGCACTCTGGTTCCAGGTCCTCACCCCCCGTCATATAGGCAGCGTGCCTTTCTGATTCACTAGCGATTTCATGCTTGGGCAATATTTGCATACTTTAATGCCCATACTAAAAGATGGGGGTAACAAGTAGTACCTACGAGAACATGCAAAGGCCATCTCCTATGCTTGCATCGCTCTGGATGCTTATTAAATATTATCATTAATAGTATTATTTCTGGGTTTTGTTTTTTTGTTTTTGTTTTTCAAGACAGGTCCCTGACCATCTTAGAACTTGCTCTATAGACTAGGTTGGCTTCAAACTCAGAGATCTGTCTGATTCTGCCTCCCTAGTGCTGGGATTAAAGGTGTGTGCCACCAAGCCCCGCTTTCTTAATGAGATTATTAAAACAAGTTTTATTAAGACATTCTGGTCTCCAGGTAGCCATGTGTGCTTCTTTCACTTCAGGTCACTTCTCTTGCTTCCCAAGAATGTTTTACGAGCACGTCAAATCATATGTTTGTAGCCAAGGAAATGACAGTCCTTATTGGTTTTTGTGTAATCCACGTTTACTGACCCTCACTCATGCTTCTAATTAATTCAGTCCTGACTCAGGGCAATAGAACCAACTCTTCTTTCTAATGAGAGGAAATTGGATGGAGATACATAAGGAGCGGTGGAACGATAGCATCGTGACCAGTGAGTGGGACAGCACTTGTAAGAACAGTGCTTAACAGCAATAACAGTCATCCTTATAGTGACAGATAGGGCTCATCTCCATCTGCCATGACAGAAGCTTTACTTTTCAAGATGGAGACCACTAGAGAAAACCACAACCAATCAAAATGCAGAGTTATGGAGTCCAGCACCAATGAATACATCAACAAAACATTCCTGTATTAGTCAGGGTTCTCTAGAATCACAGAACTTATGGAATGTCTCTCTCTATTGAAGGAATTTATTGTGATGACTTATAGTCTGTAGTCAAACTAACCCAACAATGGGCAGCTGTGAATGGAACATCCAAGCATCTAGTAGTTGCTCAATCCCACGAGGCGAGTTGTTTCAGCTGGTCTTCTGTAGAAGTAGGTCCCAACAGATGTGCTGGCAAGTAAATGCAAGCAGGCAGAAAAAGAGTGAATCTTCCTTCTTCCAATGTCTTTATGTAGGTCTCCAGCAGAAGGTGTGGCCCAGATTAAAGATTAAAGGTGTGTACCAACATGCCTGGATCTGGGACTTGCTTTGTCTCAGGCTGACCTTGAACTCAGAGATCTCCTTGCCTCAGTCTCCTGGAATTAAAGATATGTACTACCTTGCCCAGGCCTAAACCTTTCATGACCACTACAACTCAAGATCTCCATGCCAAGATCCAGGTCAGAAACTTGTGTCTTCCAGCCTCAAGATCTGGATCACAACAGATGAGCCCTCCAATTCTGGATTGTAGATATAATCAAGTTGATGACCATGAATAGCCATTATAATTCCCATACCTTGGGCCCAGGGAATATTGTGGAAGAGAGGGCAGAAAGATTGTAAGAGCCAGAGGATCAACTAGTCTGCTGTGAAATTGTGTCACCTAGTATCGTCAAAAACTACACCCAATATGATTGCCCAAACACGAGCTGAGCAAGGATGACACCAGTGGAGGTGCCAAACTATACAGGGAAAACCCATGGGGATCAACCCTAAGAACTATAGGCAACCGAGAAATGCTGAGAGGAGAGCTGGGAGCAGGAGGCGTGGCCTTGCTCAGGGACAAGCACATCAACTGACTGTCTAGTGCCAAATGGACAGCCTTGAAAACATACATGCAAGTAACGTTGTAGGACTGAGCAGGTTATATTTAGGAACATACACACATATGCACACACATGCACATGGCACACAATAACAATTAATGAGAAAAGAAGCCATGGATTTGAAGGAGAGTGGAGAGAGGTATATGGGGGGTTTTGGAGGGAGTAAAGAGAAGGAAAAAATGTAATTGTATTATAATCTTAAGACAAATATAAATAAAATGAATAGCTGAAGGGGAGACTATTTGGGGAGGGAAGGAAGAGACAAGTGAATAGGAGAGAGGTTGATGGGGTAAATATAAATAAAGTATAAGGCTATGAATGTATGACATGTTACAAAGAAAGATAATAATAATAATTATTATTAACAATAAGTAATACTAATAATAAAAAGCAGTTTTGAAAGTCTTGAAGAGGGTATGAATTATGGAAATCATACCAAAATTCACTCTTCAAGCTGCATTTGGCTGGAGGGATGGCTCAGTTGGTCAAATGCCTACTGGGCAAGCACATGGGCCCAAGTTCAGAGCTCAGAACCCACAGAAAAGGCAGAAAGTGCTGCGGGCTCCTCTAATCCTAGGGGCAGAAACAGGCAGATTCCTGAAAACTGTTGTCCAGCTAGCTTAGCCAACTCAGTGAGCTTTAACTTCACAGAAAGATTGTCTCAAAAGCAAGGAAGCAGAGAGTAACGGGAGGAAGCACGACCTTGGGCCTCCGTACATAGGACCACATACAAATTGTGTTTGAAACAGACAGGATAGAATTAAGAGAAATAGATGGGCAACCCAGCAAAGATGGCTTAATGTCAGTTAAGAGCTTATTTGACTTGTTTTTCCTTGGAATACAACATCAAACTGTAAAGAATAAAGCATGCCATGGGAAATATAAACCCAAAGAAAGACAGCCGGCAAGGCTGTGCTAAAGGAATTTAAGTGATTCATTTCCCAGAACAATTACTCTGCTGTTCTGAAGAAGTTCTGTGTTGACAGAGATTCTAACTTAAGACAATTAGATCACCCCAACATTTAAAAATAATTTGAGGTCTGTAAACTACAAGTTGGGGAGCTTGAAGCGGACTTACTTGAAAAAAAAAAAAAAAAAAGAAACAATCTAAAAGATGCTTGGTGATTCTTAGAAAGAATTCAAGGGGTGTGTGTGTGTGTGTCTGTGTGTGTGTGTCTGTGTGTGTCTGTGTGTAATTTGCCTTGGGCTCACTCGATGTGGAGTGGAGATGAAGCCGGAAGCTCACAGGGCACAGAGGATTAGTGTTAGGCAGTTAGCTGTGTTTGTTTCTATCACTGTAAAAAAAAAAAAAATAGCGGTGATAAAGCTTTTCCTCTTAAGGAGGAAAAGCTTGTCTTACAGTTTCAGAGGTTTGCATCCATAATTGATTGGTTCTATTATCCTTTGACTCACGGCAAGGCAATGTGTCTTGGTGGGAGCCTGAGGCAAAGGAAAATGGCAGTGTCAGGCAGAAGATGGGGGCAGGGCAACGCCACTACATACCTTTCAAAGGCATACTTGTAACCTGATCATTAATCTTTATTGTCTACTTGAGGGGATTTTGGAGACAAACTTCTAGATTTGCTCATGAGGGCATGGCCATAGAGGATAAGTGGGGTGGGAAGATCCACCCTGAATGAGGGCAACACTATTGCACCGTCTGGGGTCTCAGGCCGAGGGTGAGGCAGAAAGCAGGTGAGTATTCAGCATTCATCTCTCTCTGCATTGTGTCTATAGAAGCAATGTGAACAGCTGCATCTCATTTCTGCTACTAAGCCTTCTCTACTGTGATGAGCTGTGTCCCTTCAAACTGTGAGCCAAATAAGTCTTTCCTCTGCTAAGTCTCTTTGTCACATCCTGTGCTTCGGAAGTGAATAATGTAACCAATACACTTAATGACCTAAACTCTTCCCCTCATAACAGGCCTATAAACAGTCCACCACCTCCTAATCATGCCAAAACTTCAACACACGGGTCTTTGGCCAATGTTCTAGACTCAAACTATAGTGTGGAGGGTGTAGCTCAGTAGCAGAATGCTACCTAGCATGCTGTAGGCTCTGTGTCCAATTCTTGGTACTACAAGCAAATAAACATACACACAAACTATTTGATAAAGGTCAGCAGACCAAAGAAGGCAGAAGATGACAGTCTGGGCCCCAAGTTCAGGAAGACGACAGAAGGGGATCTAGGAAACCAAGCCAAGTATAGAGAGTTCTGCCAAGATGTGCTTAAGGGTGAGGAAACAGAGCAACCAAAGAATCTTCAGAGGGAATTGAAGTTGGGGTTACATTGAAGCCAGAGTTCTGAAGTCACACACAACTCATAAACACTGCCACTACATCATAGCCAAATCTTCCCTGACTATGGCACTTACAAATGATACAGGGAGATTTGCTGCCCAAATAACTAGTGATTGACTACAGAACATTAAATTGAACTAAGTTTACATCACTTTACTATGGTGCTTTTAAGATGAAGACACGGGTTTGTCATAGTACAGAATTATTTAAAAATGTTTCTTATGGGTGAGATAGAAAGGAGAAAATGCAATGGATTTTCATCTGGTTAATTATAGGACCGGTTGTTTCGAGAAATCTAACCAGGAGAATAGAATGACAGCTCAAGAGATAGCTCAGTTGGTAAAGTATTTGTCTTGTAATATGATGATCTGGATTGGCTTCCTGGAATTCATCTGAAAATGTCAGGGGTGTTGGTGTTGGTGTTGGTGTGGTCTTGTAATGACGGTGCTAGAAGAGGGGAGGCAGGAAGGTCTCTGGAACTCCATGTCCAGAGAGTCCAGGCCAACAACAGACCGTCTCCAAGGAAATGGACACTGTTCCCAAAGATGACATCGAAGAGTGGTGGAACCGAGGTTTAAAAACTACATCCTGAGGATATAATCTGAACACAGTTCAAAATGGCAAAGCTGGAGAGGATATGACTGTCATCCAAGTATGAAGCCAGGGAGGAGGCTATTAAGA
>CM052714.1:48005417-48019808 GCA_028551405.1 Uromys caudimaculatus | reverse complement strand
AAGAATGAAAAAGAATTTGGGAGCCATCTTTAGACTAGGGAATATTCTATGACAGAACTACACGCTAAGCCCCCTGGGAATGGTTTTAATACCAAGGAAAGTGGGGCATGTGGAAAGTGTAAGGAGCAGAGTTGCAGAGACGTAATGTCAATGTGGAAATGAGTACTTAATAAAAAGCATTCTAAAGATAAGTTGAAGGTGACCAACCACAAAAAGCTTCACAGTAAATTGAGCATAGCCAAGGCTCACTGAATAGCGTCTGCACTGGTTGTTGACACTTCAATTAATAATGCTGTGTCTGTCATCAAAATGTCTGAACTTTATACAGAGGCTGCCAGACCATATTTTGTGAAGGACGAGCAGGGATTCTTGTATTGGGATAGTAAACTACTGAAAGTCAACCTCTAAGGAGCTACAGCAGTTCTGTAGAAGGCTAGAAAATGGTGTTCTTCTCTTTTTACTAGCTTCAGAGCACCCACCCTCCTTCCAACTAGCTTCTTTCCTGACTTAGCAGATAGCCCATCTGAGATCTTAGAGGTGGATAGCCCATCCGGGATATGAATAGAAGTGAAATAGAGGCAGATATCCCATCTAATATGAATAGAGGTGGGTAGCCCATCCAGCATATGAATAGAAGTGAAATAGAGGCAGATATCCCATCTAATATGAATAGAGGTGGGTAGCCCATCAGAGATATGAGTAGAGGTGGAATAGAGGCAGATAGCCCATATGAGATATGAATAGAAGCAGAATAGAGGCAGATAGCCCATCTGTGATATAAATAGAAGTGGATATGCCATCTGAGATATTAATAGAGGCAGATAGCCCATATGAGATGTAAATAGAGGGCAGCCTAAGAACACAGGTCCAAAAGAGAAATATTTGGGGTAAGTGTTGTCATATGACATCTTTGTATACTTGTATTTTGTATACAACATTACTTGCTCAGCTAGAGCAAGTAAGCTATTTTTTAAACTGCCTCTCTCTCTTATTTTGTTTTTAAAGCAATATAATATTTTTACTAATTATTTGACTCACATAATACCTCCCCAAACTTGCAACTCCTCAAGACTGGAAACCAAAGACAATGAGATAAATGAAATGCCAGAAAGAGATTTCAGGGTCTGACTTTTCAAAAAGATCAATGACCCAAAAATGACTCGGTCAGATCCATGAAGTGAGGAAATCAGCTCAGGACGTAGACAAGAAAGTTAGCAACGTGGAACGTAGTAGTCAGTAATTTAGAGGAGAAACTAAAAACCATGGAAGGAAGGGAAAAATTCATTTTCTGAGAGGAATGGTTCATTCGAACAGCAGTCGTGCGGTTAGCAAGACTGAGTGAGATCAGCTGGGAAGAGCGCCTATCTGTCACAAATTTTCATTTCCCACCATTTTCCCTCAGCATCTAGACTGCAACATTGCCTGTCACGAGCCAACACATCTTTGTCATAAGGTCAGCCACAGAAGACAACAGTGTGTTCTGCAGGAAATAAGTGAGTTAGGTCCGGAACATGGGGTAAGAAGCACTAGGAATGATATTTGAGCTTAGCTGCACATTTGTGCAAAATTCTCGTTTTCTCTGAAGTTTTTGTTGCTTTCATTCATGGGCAGCTAAGGTCGATGTCCTATTTTCTAGAATGTCTGTTTCCACTAGGTGGCAGACAGTGGTCATCACTTTAGGGCTAGTGCGCGGGCTGGTCTAAACTGGAGAGGAGGAACTTGCAAATAAAACAGGGCCTCATGCTGGGAGCTGATGGCCTTGCCAGCTGTTACTGGGACAATAATGTAATGAGAACTTTACCACCACAGTTAAGTAAATATAGCATTCTGTCACGGGAAGAATTTATGGGTAATTAAGCTTTTCTATCCGAAAGCCTATTTAAGTGTCACATCTTAAAACTATTACAGACCCTCTCTGGCAATGCACACACACACACACACACACACACACACACACACACATATACACACACATACGTATATATACACATATACATATGTGTGTGTGTGTGTGTGTGTTTGTAGTGTGATGGATATATAAATATATATGTGTATATATATATATGTTTGTAGTGTGATGAATATATAAATATGTGTGTGTATATATATATATTTATATGTACATGAATACATAAAGGTTCATACAATAGCAGATGAGTGAATATACAGGGAATTTGTGATGCCTAGGATCACTTGGGAAGAATGTCAATAAAGGATTGTCTGGATCAGGTTGGAACTCTAGACAGTTTATGGGACACTATGTTCATTGTCTAATTGAGTAGGAAGACCCAGCCTGATAGCAGGGCCTACTGCTCTCTGGTTTGAGATCCTGGACCATATAAAGAGTAAAAGCTAGCTGGGCCTTGAACACCCACGTGTTTGCTTCTCTTCACTTTCGACTGTGGATCTGAGATGACTCGTGACTCGTTACATCCAGTCTTTGTCAATTCGACTTCTCTACAATGATGAGTTATAGTTGTTTTAGTTGGGGTTTTATTGCTGTGAAGAGACAATATGCCCAAGGCAACTCTTACAAAGGAAAACACTGCATTGGACTTGGCTTACAGTTTCAGAAGTTTAGTACATTATCACGGCGGGAAACATGGTGACGTCCAGGCAGACATGGTGCTGGAGAAGGATCTGAGAGTTCTACATCTGGATCTGAAGGCAACAGAAGGGCAGAGCTTGAGCATATGACACCTCAAAGCCCACCCCCCACAGTGACACACTTCCTCCAACAAGGCCACACCTCCTAATAGTGCCCCTCTCTATGGGCCAGGCATTCAAACACATGAGTCTATGGGAGCCACACCTGTTCAAACCACCACTCCTAAAATGGTAAGCTAAAATAAAACCCTTTTGCCCTAAAGTTGCTTTTGTTCAGGATATTTGACCCCAACAACAGAGGTGAAACCGGGACAGATTATTAGAGCAAATACTTATACATTTATTCAGAAACTGGGCTTATAAATCAGAAAGTGTAGATGTACAGGAAACTCATGAACCAGTCAGCTACCCAGTATTCACTGCATTGGAAAGCTTGGGTACAAATGTATTTAACACATTTAAAAATCTTAAACTCTGAAGATTTCATCAAGAAACCTCCTTCCTCTGAAGAATTTTTGGACATGGCATCAAAAGTCACTGAGAATTATTACAGCCCTTAATAGGCTGTCACCTAGGAGCCCAACCATCGAAATGTTGGCTTTCAGAAATCTCTAGTCTTTTCTACATCTTTACCCAAACATACTTGGACTTGTTAAAATTTTACTGGGACAGGACTGTGGGGATCAGAGGAAGATGCTGGGGGTCTTGCTCTGTCACTGTCTGCCTTATTCTCTAAGAAAGAGTCTCTCACTGAATCTGGAGCTATGTTGGTGGCCAGTAGACCCCAGTGATCCAGGCATAGGTGCAGCCATAGCTGGCTTTTCATATAGGCACTGAGATCCAAACTCGGGTCCCCGGGCTTGCTCAGTGCGTGTTCTTAGCAAGCCATTGCTCCAGCCTTTTTCCATCTCGTGTACTGAGTCAAGATCTCTCAACTGGCCTGAAATCACCAAACAAGCAGGCTAGGATGACTGACCAGTGAGGCCCAGGGGTCCCCCATCTCGGCCTTTCCTGCACTGGAATTATAAGTGCACACATACCACCATCCCTGGCTTTTTTTTTTTTTTTTTTTTTTTTTTTTTTTTGTGACTCTAAGCTTAGATCCTCTTGCTTGCAAGGTAAACACTTTACTGACCTATTCATCTTCCCAGAAACGTATCCCTATATAAAATGCTTCTCTCTTCTCAGAAGTACAAAGTTCAGGCTGTAGAGTAGGGCACTAGGTATATTACAATGGTAGTAAACTGAATGACAGATGTTCCTGTCGTCAATTCCAGAGCATGAAGGTATGTTTTTTACACGATGAAAAGAACTTTGAAGGTGTCAAGGTTAAGTCAAGGGTCTTGAAATGAGATCTGAGTTATCTGGGTGAGCCCAATGATCACAAGGATTCTTACAAGACAGAGGGAGGGGAAGAGGGAGAGGGAGAGGGAGAGGGAGAGGGAGAGGGAGAGGGAGAACAGGGAAGTCAGAAAGGAGATGCTGTGGGAAAGCAGGCTGTGAAGGGATGCGGGGCTACAAGCCACAGAATACAGGTAGGCTGTAGTAGGCGGAAACGCAGGCAAAAGATTCTGGCCCACAGTTTAAAGGGACTAACCACAGACCTTCAGCAGTCTAAGACAATAAATTTGTGCTGTGTTAAATAACGAAGTTTGTAGTTGATTGCGTCAATAATAATGCAGATAGATGTTTTGCCTTCTGTCATTAATAAGTGCATCATTTGTGCATAACAAAATCTATCATATATTTCCTTGCCCCTCCCTTCTGTCTGTACGGTGGAGGTTGAAAGCAGGGCCTGAAGTATGCTCATGCCTGCTACTGAGATATATACTCGAGGCTCAGAACCACAGGACTTTTAGATTCTTGTGTGTGTGTGTGTGTGTGTGTGTGTGTGTGTGTGTGTGTTGCTTTGCCCAGTGATATGCCCAGTATGCGCAGTAGCCTTGGGAATTTAGTGACTCTGAAATATTTGGAATCTACTAGAACACAGACCAACTATGCAATAAAAATACAGCAGGCTCACAAGGAAACGCAGCTCAGCAGCTGTTCTTCAGACAACCTTGGATTTATTAAAACCCAGCTCCACGGTTTATAGCTCTGTCCTTTTGGGGAAGTTACTGCATTTCTCTGAAGCTGTATTTCTCTGTGCTGTGCAGATTATCTTGAGGAGCAAATAAGGTAAGCTTGGAAAACACTTAGCATCATGCTGGCATGTGGTCCATAAGTTGTCTTTCCCTTTTGTGGTCATGAAGCTACATAGCCACTGGACATGCTCTTGATAGGAGGGAGGGATGCGTTGGTATTCCTGTTGAAATGGTGCTAAAAGCTGAAAAATATTTAACCAAGAGAGGCTAGTGGGGCACAGTGGCAGAAACCTGTAATCCCAATTGGACAGGGTAAGGCAGGAAGGTCATGAGTTTGAGGCCAGCCTGGAATACAGAGCAATAATTTGTCTCAAAGAAGACAGAAATAAGCAGAGATGAGAGGGATGAGATAGCTAGCTAGATTGATGATAGAGAAATAGATGATAGATAGATAGATGATAGACAGATGATTGATAGATAGATGATAGATAGATGATTGATAGATGATAAACAGAACCATAGATTGATTGATTGATTGATTGATTGATTGATTGATAGATCTACATTACAAGATTAAGTCAGACAATTAGTAGCAGAGTAGAGAAATGATTGCGTGTAATAGAACCTCAGAGGCCAGCATTCTCCTTTGGTATCTATGTCGTGTGTAGTTGATAGAAGAAGCTAAAAACTACTCTCTTTATTCCCCATTTTTGACAGTACTGGGGAATCAAATCCAAGGACTAATGATATTAGGTGAACAGGTCACCACTCAACTGTATCCCTAGCCCCGGTTATTTCTGATAAGGCCATTAAAAATAAAAGCAGATCTCATGGTAGAGAAAATGCAGAGAGTGGCCACACACACACACATATGCATATAAACCAACACACGTCTGTAGAAGCTACCTTTCTGTTGCGGTGGTGAGGCACCATGCTGAAAGACAAGTTAAGGAAGACAGAATTCCAGATGGGTAAGAGTCTGTCATGGCAGGGAGGGGTGGCAGCAAGTAGCAGGTATAGTGGGGGGAACAAGAAGTGGAGAAATCGTATCTTTGGCCACAAGCATGAAGCAGAGCACATACTGAAAGTGGGGTGAGGCTATAAAATCTCAAATCCCGCCTCCAGGGACATACTTCCTCCAGCAAGGCCAGACTTCCTGTGCCCCCATAAACAACGATACGACCAGAGAAAAATATACAAGTGTCTGAGCCTAGAGGGGGCATTTCTCATTCAAACCATGACAACATCTAAACACATACATGCACATACATACATACATACATACATACATACATACATACATACATACTCAAACACACACTATTACCCACATGAGCCCCTGGAAAATGAAAGGCATATCAGAATGATATTTCTCTTTTCCCTCCAGGCTTCAATTCCTGAGAACATTCTAGAACTTAATACTAACCCAAACAATAGATGGGAAGATTAAGAATTCTAAGTTGAGGAAGAAAATATTGATTTGCTTCTCTGAAAAATATATATGCAATGGAATCATTTTCAGGAATGAAAAAGGAATGAATTCATATTATTTTCAAGAAACATGTGGTAACCATATTAAGAAAATTAAGTCATTCTCGGAAAGACCAAGATTTTCTCTCATTTGTGGATCTTGGATGTTTTATTTTATTTTATTTTATTTTATTTTATTTTATTTTATTTTATTTTATTTTATTTTATTTTATTTTACTGTATGTGTGTGTAGCTGAGAGACTGTATGTGCACCACAGGCCTTTGGAAGTCAGAAGGGAATCCCTGGCACTAAAGCTATAGGTGATCGTGAGCCACACATGCAGATGCTGGAAACAAAACCCAGGTCTCCTGCAAGAGTAAGTGCTCTTAACTGCCATCTTTCCAGACCCTGGATCTTAGATTTTACACAAACAGATAAAATCATGGATGTGCAGGTAGCAGGGCAGTAGAAGTTAAACTGTCTACAGGATCAAAGAGGACTGACCAGGAAGGGGTGAACAGAAAGTTGTCTTGGGGAATGGGAGGACTGTACTCAAAGTATAATATATACTTGTATGAATATGGCCTTGTGTAACCCAGTGTAATACCAGAAAAAGAATTTTCAAACAAACCAGAACAGATGTATACAAAGACTTTTATAAACTGGCAAGCATCAAGGCCATTCTCACCAGACAGCCTGGAGATCTGGAAAGAGAAAGGATGGCATTATCCTCTCAGCAAGTCTGTACCCATGTGTTTGGTACCTGTTGCATGCTGCGTTGCATGCCACAGAGGTTCCCTTTCTGCCAGCCAGGCAGCCTGCCCATCAGCGTTTCCAGGGAACCCAATAATGCTGCCAAGCCAGATCCTGGTTTCAGCTAGTGTGTGATACATCTCTCAGCACCACCCACAAAACCCATACTCTGTAGGAGCCAGAACCCTTCCAGAGACATGTTTGTGTTGGCAGATACGTTCTCTGGAGCTCTCCCAACATCTGCCTGAGACACATCTGGCAGCCCTTCATGTTGAAAACACTCCGTGGGGATTGCCTTCAGGTGCTACTGGGTTCTCTGTCTTCTGGCTTTAGCACCACAGAAAATACCAGGTAGGCGTCAGGTACATGAAGGCAGGAGAGAAAGAATGTGTGTCTTATTTCATCTGTGTTGGAAAATTCCTCTGTGCTATTCCAAGTGATAATTCCAAGTCAAGGACAAGACTCTGCTTTGGAGTACCAGTGCTGTGCTGGGTGTCTATATCGGTTTCTCACAGTTGTGACCAAATACCCCAAAATGAATAGCTTAAGGTAGAGGAGTTTGTTTGGTTATGGCTCAAGGGATCATGATGGGGAAGGGAAGGGACACAGTCCCTATGGCCGCCACAGTCAGGAGGCACACACAGAGAGACAGGCGTTGATGCTCAGCTTCTCCTCCCTCTCCCTCTCCCCCTCTCCCTCCCTCTCCCCCTCCCTCTCCCTCTCCTTCTCCCCCCCCCCTTCAGCCCAAGACACCCAGCCAGCTCATAGTATGATGCTATCCACAGTTAGGATGAGTCTTTCTACCTTAATTAACATAATCTAGAAAATGCCTACAGACACATTGAGACTTGTCCTGTTGGTAATTCCAGATACTGTAAAGATGACAATCCTAACTGTTACCAGATCATTTCAAAAGAAAATCCAAATGACTCTGTTTTTGATTACAAGATTTTTGATCAGTGCATGTTTCTGTACAGACAAATGGTTGCTCAACTGATAAATGTTTTGGCAGAGATATCAGCCTGGCTTTGAATTCCATTTGAATGTAGATGCTGAGCAGACATGACTCTTTTCAGCTAATGCCAGACCATGAAACACCAGCTCAGATTTTTTTTGTCGTTGTTCACATCTGGAAAACAAGGTAAAAATGAACATTAATTGGGCCTTCTAACATCTTCAGGAATCTATTAAAACACACTACTACAATCCAGGTATGGGAGCATACTTCAGCAAATCTGGCATTGGAGAAGTTAAAGTAGAAAGATCGAGGGTTTAAGGTCACCTGTCTCAAAAAGCTAATGACTAGGGATGCTAGCTTAGCAGCATGGCACATATCTCTAACAGGTGCCAGCACCTAGATTCGAGCCCTACAATGTGCCCAGTGTTTTATAAGCCTTAAACTTTCTCAAGGGAGGGAGTGTGTTGCTGGAGAAGGTTGAAACTATTTCTGAGGAGAATTTGGGTAGAGGGTCCTTGAAGAAATAAGAGTTGGGGGTGAGGAAAACAGATGGAGTGGCAGGGAATGGCTGGAAACAGGGCTGTCCACGCCTGCAGCTATGCTAGTGGTCACCAAGCCCCAGTGATTCTCCTGCCTTTGCCTCAAACAGAGCTGGGACTACAGGGGACCGTGTGAGCGCGCCTGGATTTCCACGTGGGTCCTTAGGCTTGCACACAGAGAGAGTTTTTACCCACGGTACCATCTCTATAGCTTCTACTGTAGATTTTATTTTTTTTTAATATATTTATTGTGCATGATGAGTGGGTTTTTAAAAAGACAGTTTATTTCAAATATAACATATAGTTTGATCATTTACTCTCTCATACTTTGTTCTTCATCTCTTGGCCCCTTTCTTCTTCTGTTGGTTTCTTTTCTTCTCTTTGTCTCCCTTTTTCCTTCCTAGTATTAGAGGACCCAGTAGTGTGGGGGACACCTTAGCCCTTATTCAAATATGTCTCATGTGAGGAGCAGTACCACCTGCTATCTGGTTTCAATTTTAATTATTTTATCTGTTTACACTCCCATAGTTGCCCCTTCTCAGTGCTCCCCCCCCCCCCCAGTACCTCCATCCCATTCCTCCCTCCCTTGCCTCCAAGACATTGCTCCCTCCCACCAGACCTTCCCCTTTCCCGGGGTGGGGCTTCAAGTTTCTCTCAAGGATAAAGTCTGTCTTCTCCCACTGAAGTCTGACCAGGCAGACCTCTGCTGTATCTGTGCCCAGGGCTACTGACTGTCCTGTGAATGCTCCTGGTTGGTGGCTCAATCTCTGGGAACTCCCTGGGGTCTGGGTTAGTTGAGACTGCTGGTCTTCCTATGGGGGTCACCCTCCCCTTCAGCTTCTTCAATCCTCCCCCTAATTCACCCTTAGGGGTCCCTGACTTCAGTTCAATGGTTGGGTGTAAGCATCTGCTTCTGTCTCAGTCAGCTGCTTGTTGGGCCTCTCGGGACAGCTCCTGTCTGTAAGTGCATCATAGCATCAGTAATAGTGTCAGGCCTTGGTGGCCTCCCATGAGATGAATCCCAAGTTGGATCCGTCATTGGGCCATCTTTCCTTCAGTCTCTCGGGTGGGGCTTGTAGGAGGTGATACTTTCTCTAGAAAGTATCAGAGATCCTAGAGGTAAGAGACTCCCAGGACTCAATGGGGGTGACCTTAACCAAAATGCCCAACATTGGGGAGAGGGAACTCAAAGAGGCCACCTCCAGTAGATAGATAGGGCCTCAAGTGGAGGGACAGGGTTACTAACCCACAGTCAAAACTTTTGACCCAGAACTGTTCCTGTCTAAAAGAACTGCAGGGAGAAGAGACAATCCCCCTATTCTTATGCATGAAGCTAGTATCTGTCAACAGTCTTGGAAAATTTTACCAGATCTTATTTTTATTGTGTCTACAAACACCCTACGGAGGCCTAGGTGTGACACAAAACAAAAAAATACTACAAATTACAAATGCAGGTATTTCTTTTTAAATGGGGTTACCTCCTGATATACCGATCATAAGTTGAAAATATCATTCGTATGCAAATGTATTTAATATGCCTAAGATTGACCATCACACCCAACCCTACCATAAACAGGCTAAGAATACTTCTATTAGTATATAGAGTGCAAAATCATCTCTCTCAGCTTCTGTTTTTTAATGAGTGTCTCGCACACACATAAAGATAGGTATTTTATTGACCCAATGATTTATGAAACACAACATACAATATCCCAAAATATTGGCAGTGTACCATACTCAGGTAGGTGTGTCCAGCCTTTTACATTGTAACCCAGTTGTCTTCAAAATTCATGCTTACAAACTACTCAATTGAGTTATAAAAAGAATCACGAAAGATATTTCACAATGTTTTAACTAAACTTACATTTTTATACAGGGCTGTATTCAGAGCCATCCTCAGCCATGGGCTGGACATACCTGTTAGAGTATGCTCTATAGATATATTGGTTGCATATGTTCTTGGTTACATGGTTGATCTGAAGCTTCAGATGGTGTGGTTGTCCTGTATCGTGGGATAGCATAGCAACTAGCATTGCTGGTCTGGAGGACATATAAAACAAACCCCTAAACTCAGAGCATGCTCTCTCTTAAATGTGTATTGCCCTGGTCCACTGTAAAGTCAATGGGTTGCAAGTGGGCCATTGTGAACTGAGGCCCTTTAACAGACAGTGCAGAATCTCTACCAAGGCATGTAGCTTGCTAGGGGGCCAGTGTGGACCAGTCCTCTCCTACCTTAGCACCTATCTACTCCATGTGTCTTACGTCTTATTCCACTTATCAGATTATTCCAGTGCTAACTGTGCAATGCGCAATGCTAGAAGTTGTAAAACAGGCTGGTTTTCGAAGAACTTCTGATCACATTGAGAAATTGACTAAAGAGTAAAGCAGGGGTGTGTCAGTGCCTTGGTTCTGGGAAGAAGAAGAAACTTCAATCTAAAGAAAGCAAAACCTACTTCTTCATGTTGCTGCTGTGACTCTTAGCTAGAGAGCATTTGATAATAGGTAAAATGTAAAGCAGGGGTTGGGGTGGGGGATGGGGTGGGAGGTGGGCGTGGTGAGTATGGTCCTGTCTAACATTGCGGGGTAAAAGGAATGTAAGAGATGAAGAAGAAGATGGAACCCCAGGTCTGTTTAAGCCCACAAATCACAGTAACCATTACTGCCCCCCTTCTAATAACTTGATGTTGTCCATTGCAATGTGAACTCTCAGTTCACAAATAGTTATTCGTCCCTGGGGGAGCTAGTGGAGCTGACTGTGGAAGAGCTGAGGTTTTCTTCCTTAGTGAGAATGGCGACTATAAACAACCTGTTCGCTGCCTGCCAGGTTTCTATGTGGTCTCTGTGTGGAAACCTGGCTGGAGTGGCCTCTTTCTCCCTGTTGGCTGTGTGCTTTTTCACTTGCTGGGTGATTAGGCTAATTAAATGATTAACGTTGACAACAAGGATTTCCTTTCATTTATTTCACAGTAGCACCAAGTTTGCCTGTTCGAACTTCTCCTGATTTCTCTGTGCAACAAACACCATTGCTCAAAGATTAAGTAAGTAGGGTGTTTTAAGAGGAGGTAGACGCTCAAACCAGAATGCCAGTTGTTGTCGTTTTATTGTAAAGTGTATTTCTGTGTTTTTACTTAGCTACAATGTGTCAGTTAATGGGGTTCCATGATCTGACATCCCTCCCCCCACCATCACACTGCTAACACTCTCCGTGTTTTTATAGACCTCATGATTATTATTGGTTGTCTAATGGTCCACAGGACATATGGTGCCTGGGGTGTGGGCAGCCACTTCCCCATTTTTGGTCACAGAAGCCCATTTCTCACCTCATCTATCTAGATGGAACTGTCAGAGACACAGACTATGTCTTTGAGAGAAGTACTTTTTGGGAGATGGACTAAACACATAGCCCAGCTACATTAAATATGTACAGGGCAAAAAGACTGCCCCTGGGTTGCAAAAGGTCAGGCGTGGCAGCATCATAGGCAATGATTTTCCTGTGACAAATCAGAAATAGAACCAACCTTTTATAATCAAGATACATGCCGTTCATTTCCCAGCTAACATCTACACAGGTTCAATTCTGTCTCTCTCGTCTGTCCCCCAATACCAGAATGTCATTAAATGGGACAATGCAGCTTGTGTGCCTTAGACCATCAGTTGTCATCTCATGTTACTCGTGACTCTAGCCTTGGTGGCAGATACCAAGGGCGGGCCCCTGTCAACTTTAGGCTTCTGGTGAGCCCGGTGTACTGATCTCCCATCTCTTGGCAACAGGAAGTTGCAAGTCTGTAAAGCCAAGGAAATCAGGAAGGGAGGGTTGGGATGATGGTGATGGCAGCTACGGGCGGAGGAAAAAGTTCCGCTGAAGTTTGTTCACTGCGTGCAGGATGGGAGGACAAGACTGGGTTCGAGCAGGGCAAAGTTCGCCTCGCTGTGCACACAGCCAGGGCAAGTCTGATGTCTTTTCCTCCTGGGACTGGGGGGATCCAGTAGCTAGCTATTCTAGCTGGAGGCGGGACCTGCAGGTGGTGGCATGCAGGAAGCTGGCCTGTGGTCAACCTTGGAGCCCAGGGGAGGCAAAACTCTCAGACCGGGGATCACAGGGTGACTTGTGGGCGGAACTAAGGATGCCTCCCAACCCCCCTCCCCCACCAGGAACAGGGAGGAGTGGCCTGGGGTAGAGGGGATGCAGAGACAGAACTCAGGCTGGCCTGGAGAGCATAAAGGGGGCGGGGACCTTGATGGGCGTGGCTTTGGTGGAGGCGGGGCTGGATGGAGCATGTCTCTCTGCAGCCGCAGCTCCTCCAACTCCCTGAAAATCCTTCCCTGTTCCAGAGAGGTCGCGCGCTCAGGCTTCACCATGCTCCTGCTGCTAGGGCTGTGCCTGGGGTTGCCCCTCTTCTCAGAGTCCCAGGAAGAGGTACGGAGCTGGGATGACACCTCGGAGCAAGTAAGTAGGAAAAAGAGCCCTGGAAGCCCGCGACTCCGTCCCTTCCCTCCATCTCCCTGGGCTGAATGGCTTCTGGACAGGCTGGAATTGATCCGTAGGATGCAAGGAAGGGGGGAGGGGGACGCCTTCCTCTGAGTCTGTACCGTTTCTTTTCCCAGTCTTCAGCATGAGGGCTTTCCCATCTGTTGGTCACTTGTGCCATTTCTGAGTGGTCCTCAGTGCCTGCCCCGTGCCAGATTCCCGCAGAGCTGTGCATAGAACTTCAAAGTTGTGCGGAATCAAATGTTCTTGTTGGCCCCCCGCTGTCTACCTGATTCCTGAGACGGGCTCCTGCCCAGCAGTTTCTTGCAAATTTCCATCTTAGAAGTGTGAGGTGGTTAACTGTTAGCTCTCACCCAGGTAGAAAAGAGCTGATTAAAAGTCCTAAACTCCTGGAAATCTCAACACTCTCCACTCAAACATGGGAAAACTCAATGGAATAAAACTCCCGTTCTTATCAATTGTGAGTAGTTTACTGGAGGTCCCATGATTGAGCCAGTGTCACGAACTAAAACAGCTCAGGTACTTGGTGCACAGTGTGTTTATGTTTTAACCGGCGAAACCGCATAGGTGACCACAGCTCTGCAAATGAAAAGGTTAGTCCCGTGTCGGACCACTGGAAAAGTTCCATGAAAACTGTCCAACAGATTTGCCCTAACATCCCTGTGAGGATCCTGTAGGAGAAGCGAGCTTTTGTGGTGGTGTAGGAGAAAAGTAGGCGTTGGGTCCAGAGAAAGGCTGGTCCCCGCGCTGCCCACTCTGCCACTTACGTTGTGTCCTGGGCACACTCCATATTTGAATGCAATGCATTTTCTCTGCAAGGCATGCTGTTCTGTGGAGCTAGGGCTGGCCTAGAGCCTGCTATTAACCCAGGCTGGCTTTGAACTCTCAGCCTTCCATCCTGAATCTTCAAAATGTTGGGATTACAGGTTTGCATCATGCACAAAACTGTAGGGTTCAAAAGGAACCTTACAATTTCTTTTGAGCAAATAGTAAGGATTTAGCGAGCTTGTATAAGGATCTGGTGTCCAGTAGGCATTCAATAAATGAGAGATATTTTAGTGGTTAGGACTTGGCTACCTAGATCTGAATTAGAAACTGTCAGCAGGGTTGGCACTTGACATAGCTTCTGCTGGTAGGCTTGTACAGCCGAATTGCTGAGGGAAGGAATTCAGGGTAAAGTTCTCAAAGCTTTGAGAGGGTGTGAGGGGAAGGGAATGTGGGAAGAACCGAGACAAAGAATCTTTCTTGGGACTAGAGATGGATTTGAGCCATGTTGTCTCCACAGCTACAAGTGGGCTTAACACTTTCCAAAATTTCTTAGAAAAAACATGGGATTTGGTGACTTCCTGTTGTTTCCAACTCGTGGCAACATTTATCTTGAAAATGACTAAATCAGACAAAACACACTCAAAACCTTGAGGTATAAACTGCTGTGGAAATTTGCATTTCTACTTTCTATTTGTACTGTATTTTAAATTTAGTTTATGGGG
>CM052714.1:47991722-48005317 GCA_028551405.1 Uromys caudimaculatus | reverse complement strand
CCTGGGATAAATGAGGTCTCTGGGTTCAATCCCAAGAACTGATAAGAAAAAGACTGAAGAACAGATGTACTTAGCACAGAATCTGAGGATGTAGTCACTGTTCTAATCTCAAAAAATTGTAACCTCTGAAACTATGTGTAAACTTAGTAAAATGTAATAAGGGATCTGGGGAGACAGTTGGGCCAGTAAGAAGCTTATTTACAAGCATGAGGACCTGGGTTCAATCCCCAGACCCCACATAACAAACAAAGAAACAAACAAAACAAAATGAGGCAGGCATGATGGCCAACTAGCAATCCTAGTGACAGGGAGGTGGAGACAGGTGGATCCTGGGACTTGTAGCCAGTCTGACTTGCTTGACAAGTTCCAGGCCACTGATCCTATCTCAAAAACTGATAGACAAAGCCTAAGGCATGACACTCTCTTGCACACGTACAGTGAATTAAATACACACACACACACACACACAGAGGAGCTTGCACACATGCACAAGAGTATGTAAATTTGATGTAAGTTGTAATGTAACTGAGCATGTTTATCGACTTTCATGGCAGTTCTGATCATTTACATATAACTGGGAAAAATACTACTTGCATGTTAGAGTCAGTTTCCTTCTTCCACCCCACCCTCCACTGCATCTATAAATTATATGACCCTTAGTAGAGCAACTACTAAAATTAGTGGTTTCCAATTGTCTCTGTGTACTTGGGAAGTTAATTGAATATCAGAAACATGGCTTCTTTTTCATCCATGTTGATCTATGGGAAGGGATGGAGCCTGTGATAGGAAGACCATAGGTTGAATAGTGTTACCTTAAAAGAAGCCGTTAGGGGCCAGGGATATGGCTTAGTGGGTACGAGTGCTTGCCGCTAAGCCCAATGACCTGAGTTCAATCCCCAGGACCCACGTGGTAGAAGGAGAGAACTGACTTCCACAATTTGTCCTCTGACCTCTACAAGTCTGTTGTGGCATCCCTCCTCTGCAACGGAAATACATAATTGTAATTAAAAGTGCAAAAGAGCAGTATGCCAGGGAATTAGTATTGGAAAGCAAGTTACATGAAGTAAATCATCTTCTAGCTCCTGATTTATTCACTTTATGGTTTAAATTTATATGGTTTTTGAAAGTAAGGACAAAGTTTTTACAAAGGCAGTTTTAAATAAAAAAAAAAAAATCAATTACTGAGTGTTCAAGATGTCTCCAAGTGTTTTATTTAAAGCAAAAAGAGGCAATGAAGTATTATGGTTAAAAATATTCCAAGTGGAACCAAGCTATGTGGGGTTCAAGTCTGGATCCTGCTACCTCCTGGCTGTGTGATCTTGGGCAAGCAACTTAACCTCTCTGGTTTTCATGTACATTGTGTCAGCATAGGGTTGTTCATTGCTCCTAACTCACAGAGAGAAATGGATCTACATTTGGGGAGAGAATTAATTCTAAAGGACTCCTTTAAGAGAAAGAATTTGAAAGTATGACTACAAATAAGATGTGTGTGTGTTTGTGTGTGTGTGTGTGTGTGTGTGTGTGTGTGTGTGTGTGTGTATTTTAGTTAAACCCACAGATGCTGCAGTGAAGCTGATCTACAACAGTCATCCAGGAAAGGCCATCCAGGGGGAGCTTTGCCCTTAAGCTTATACATGCTGATCTCAAAACTCAAGATGGTTGAGCCCTGAAGCTAGGGCTCCTGGGGAGCCTTCCCTATAGCAGGCCATGTCCAGACTGATATTTGGTCTAATGCTTACAACACAAAGTCTGTTCAGCACACGCTGGTCCTAAATGTCCATCCTGGCGTTCCATTTTCAAACTTCCCAAATGTTAAACTCCTCTTACGATCGCACCCGTTAGCTGGTCTTCCTAATTGGAATGGAGACAAATATTTCTTTAGCTCTCTAGTAAGAAAAGCCAGGAAAAGCTCTGCAGGCTGCAGGCCTCTCTGTTATGCCTCTTGATGTACAGGGATGGGATTGCTGAGGTGGAGCCTTAGAACTGAATGGGGAAAGATGTGGGAGACAGTCCAGCAGTGTGCTCACTCCCTAACCAGCCGTACATATCTCATGTCCTGAGGGTGGAAAGGAAGGGCGGGGCGGCCTGAGGCTGGCGATGAATTGTATGTGACTCTGCACTCCTAAGTAGTATTTCTCAAAATTCTGGGTGCTCACTCATAAAAAACCTCTCATTTAATGTGCGGTCTGAAGTCAATCAGAAACACCAGCAACACTTCTGTATCCAAGGCTGGCTCAGAAGAAGAGGCACAGGATCCTCTGAGAGTTTTAGGGAGGGGAGAAGTCAAGACCGGTGTGTCCTAAGCCACTTTTTTTTTCTTTCCCCTCTTTTTTCTGTCTATCTTCTCTTCTCTTCTGCATATGTACATGTGTGTGCAAGTGTATGTACCTTCCCACGCAGCTGTGTGCACATGCGTATGGAGCCCTGAGGGCGACCTTGGATATTGTACTTTTTTAAAGATTTAATTAGTTTTACTCTCTCTGTCTGTCTTTGTCTGTGTTTCCATCTGTGTCTCTGTCTGTGTCTCTATGTGTGTGTGTGTGTGTGTGTGTGTTTGAGTGTATATATGTGGACCAGGTACCCTTGGAAACCAGAAGAGAGCATCTGAGGCCCTGGAACTGGAAGCTGAATTTACACGCCTCTCTCTCTCTCTCTCTCTCTCTCTCTCTCTCTCTCTCTCTCTCTCTCTCTCTCCCCCTCTCTCTCTCTCTCCTTAATTCACATTCTTCCTTCCAACCCTTCCAGACTCAGACTCACAGCACTCACCCTGGGATAATCCAAGCCTCAAGTGACTTTTCAATATTGAGCTTCGGTCTTGTTTGAGAGTCCAGGGAAGCTCTGTAAGGCAGTGGTTGCTCTGTTGCCGGGGCTTGCTGTCATTGTTCTGAAGGCCCTCAGAAGAAGGGGTTGGCTGCTGTTTACTTTCTCACTCTTGCTCCACTAGGAAGGGTGACTCAAGATGTCTGCTGAGGCTGGCATTAATGAAGCATCCCTCATGTGTGTTGTGGGACCTAGATTCAGGGACCCCAAGATAGAGCTTAAAAAGATAGAGAGCGGATCCACCTTTCCATTTTGTACCAGCCGATCTTGGTTACTCAAGCATCCAGAGCTGGAAACAGTGAAGACGCTTTAGGCCTCTTCTCTCCTCTGCTCTCCCCTCCCCTCCCCTCCCCTCCCCTCTCCTCTCCTCTCCTCCCCTCACCTGTCTCACATACTTTCCCACTGATGAACTACGCTAGTCATTTCTGTGATGCTTTAACAGATACCAGATAATCAACCTGTGAAGACAGGGATATAATTTGGTTCCCAGTTTCAGGGGTTCTGATCCATTGATAAGCTGGTCCCATTGCTTTCAAACCTGTGTGAGACAATTCAGACACATGGTAGAGCAAATCCGTTTACATCTTGGCTGGGAACTTAAAAAAAAAGAATAGAAGAAACGTGCTTCCCATACCCTCTTTCCAGAATCCCTCACATGTCCCAAAGGGCCCTACCTGCTAAAGTTTCACCGCATTCCAATAGCAAAAAGTTGGAGATGATGCGCTAACATGTAGGTCTTTGACAGACACCCAGAATCCGCATTAGAGTTGGGACTCAAGGAAGAGTATCTTAACCTTATTTCTCTATTCCTCTCTGAAGCATGATTGAACAGAGATAGACCCTGGGAGAAACAGAGAGTAGCACCTGTGATTTTAAAAGATTCTGTTTCAAACATGTATTCCTACTAATATATGACGGAGTAGAGGCAGTGTGATTCTAAACTCCGGCTCTGTTGTATTTTACAGTGAGCATATTTGAGGGAGAGCTAGTTCTGGGTGGTGACTTATTGCCAGGTCCACAGGAGTCAAAGGGGCTGGGGTGCCATGCGGCGGATGGTTTCTGAGCATGCTTCTCTAGAAAACTTAGTTCTTTTTAAAAAATTCTTTCTTTACATCCTACCCTACACAGCTAGTTCTAGCCAGCCTGCGATTTCCCCAAAGCCTCCCACTACTCAAGGGTGTGGTGAACTCGATGTTGTTTTTGCGTTTGCTTGGTTTTTTGTTTGTTTGTTTTGTTTTGTTTTGCAACTTATGCATGTACCTGTTCCAGGTCTGATATTCTGTGTTAATGAGTTTCTTCCTTTCATCTTTCCTTCCTTCCTTCCTCCCTTTCTCTTTCTCCCCCTCCCATTTCACTTGTTCATTATATAATGTGGGTCTGGATGGCAGAGTAAGTTTAAAAACTTATGTTTATTTGTTTGTTTATTTATTCATTTGTGTGTATGTTTGTGGGTGCGCCTGGGCCACAGCATGTGTGTGGAGGTCAGAGACCAGCTTATGGGAGTTGCTCTCTCTTTCCACTGTGTCAACACCAGGGATAGAACTCAGGTCTTCAGACTTAACGGCAGGTAACTTTACTCAATGAGCCAACTCACTGGCCTACACGTCTTTACACATTACACATCTTAATAAATATTGCAGTGTGGACATCTTGTGTTCTGATGTTGAGGTGAAACACTCTGCTTGCTAGACAAAGCCTGCTTAAGCCATCTCTTAGGCCTATGGTTTGGAGATACAAAGAAGTCCATGGAGGTTCCTAAGCTATTTATGGCCTTTGCCTTAGATCTGGGCGCCTCTTACTACCCATCATCCCACCCTTCTTCCCAGGTTCTTTGAAAATAACAGAGAAAAAGAATCCTCAAACCACAAAAAGGATAAAAATTCCTAGCTGCAAACAATGATGGTGACATCAATGCCATTTCCACCTCTTGGCCTGGCTGGCATCGGTCATCTGCCTGTACCAGTAAGATTCAGTCCTGACTCACTTTGAGTCTAGATTTGGACTGAAGTGTTGCCACGGTAATCCCCTGAGAAGCTAGATAGTCATCTCAGAAATGAAAAGCCAGCTTCTCTGGGTTTCCTTCAAGTTTGCCTGTTTTGTTGAAAACCCTATTTTGCAAAGGAGACATCAAAGAACATACTTTAGATCAAGCAGCGGACTTAAGGCTGGGGGTGGGGGTGGGGCTGGGTGTCTTCTGGCAGGGATTGTCTTAAGCGTTCCTCAGCCTATTCTACAATTTTAGGGAGGGAAAGACACAAGGTGAACTGAGAACTGGTAAAGCCCTTGCCCTGTAACCCTGGTCTGACCCCCTTTTCATCTCCCTTCACTTTAGAAAACACGCAGATTTCTCCTAAGGGAGATCTTGCTCCCACACGGGGTCAACTGCTGCTATCCGAAGCCCTCCAAGTTTCTCTTTTCATGTTCTGTTGAACAGGAGGCTGTGCAGTGGTCACTTAGTTAGGGATAAGAGAAACGATGGTGATATCTCCATTATATTTTTTGGTTAATTAAAAACAATGTTTGTGTGTGTGTGTGTGTGTGTGTTCTCACGCACGCACATGTGTGCCATGATGCATGTGGAGGACAGCTTATGGGAGTTGGTTCTCTATGAGCAGTGTGGGTCCTAAAGGATAGACTCAGGTCACTGGGCTCAGCACCAAGTGCCTGTACCCACTAAGTAATCTTGGCAGACCTCCTTTGAGTTTTTAATAATATAATATAATATAATATAATATAATATAATATAATATAATATAATATAATATAATATAATATAATATAATATAATATAATGATTGCTTTTTCTAATATGGAAGTAGAATTTCCTAATTTGTCAAAAAAATGTAAATACAAAGAATTCAACCATCCCAAAGCAGGACCTATTAGCACTTCAGAATACATTCCACAAGTCAAACTACTAATCATGTTAAATGTAGTTTTGTTCTCTGGGTTAGAACTTTCAAGTGTTTGATAGGTATGGCAGTCAGAACAAAGCAGGCTGTGACTGATCACTAAGAGCCCTGGATACGAACATCTTAAGTAACACACATTTTATTCCCGCTTCTACAACCAGTCCATTACGGCCTGGCGGTGGAACAGGTACACACGTGTGGTCACAAGTTCTTGGAGGAGCCACCTCTACCCCTAATGTGACCAATTACTGTCCCAGAGGGAGCAGGCAGCTCCGAAGGTTAGATATCTAACCCTAATCCTTCAGACTATCTGTAATTTACACTTGGTCCAGAAATGGTAAATGTTGTTGGCATCCATGACACTTTGGTCAGAGCTTGTCCTGTGGCCTCATCTATCCTCAGCAAGTGATCTTTCTGGCAGAGAGCAGCCAGAAATATATAATGACCAGTGTTGAAGCCAAGCAATATATCTGTTGGTCAATAAATATAGATCTTCTTTGTTATTTTCAGTATTTGTGTCATTGTGTGTGTGTGCATATGTGTTCATGTGTGTGTGTGTGTGTGTGTGTGTGTGTAGTAGTATGTGTGCATGTGGAGGTCAGAGGTCAACTTAGGGTGGCACTTTTCAGAAGCTGTTCATCTGCCTTGGATTTGAGGACGGTCTCTCAATGGAACCTGGGACTGACTCCAGGTTATGCTCGATGGACAGTGAGCCCTGGGATCTTCCCATCTCTGATTGACCATGGCTATAGAGCCCCTGGGGTCCTCCTGTCTGTCTCCCCATAGGCAGTCAACCCCAAATCCCCCAGTTTTGTTCTTTCTTGCATCAGGATCATAAGGAAGCCACTATGCCCGTGTTTTTATGGGGTTCTGGGCCCAAGTTCAGGTCCTTGTGCTTGTGTGGCAAACGCTTTGCCAACTGAGCCATCTCTGGTCCCCAGGGTATCATGGTGTATTTAACCAAACTACTTTTAATTGATACTTTGGGCTAGTGGTTCTCAACCTTTCTAATGCTGGGACCCATTGATACAGTTCCTCATGTTGTGGTTACCCCCAAACCATAAAATTATTTCGTTGTTACTTCATAACTGTAATTTTGCTACTGTTATGAATCGTCATGTAAATATCTGTATTTTCCAATGGTCTTAGGCAACCACTGTGAAAAGATTGTTCAATCCCCAAAGGGGTCACAACTCACAGGCTGGGAATAGCTTTAAGCTATTTTCAACTATTAACAACTGATTTAAAAGTTATACATTGTATTTTTCTAATGATTACACTCTCTTATTTGCTTTTCTGTAACTAGAGTTTTTAACTGAAGGACATACACATCTATGGGAATACATGCATACCCATTTTAGAAAGTTTTACAGTTTCTCGGAAGTCAAATTTACTGCATGAAATATGAATTTCACTCATAGAAAAATAAAACCATATCTCTACACCCTCAGGAAAGATTGTCTATGTGTGAAAATTAAATTTTTATTACAGTTATGAATCATTCATACCACCTAGAGGGAAGCAATAACTGTCCGTCAGTTGGCAAACAAAATGTTAAGTGTTGTATACCTACACTTTGGAATATTATTCAACAATTAAAAGGAATAAAGAAGTGTCTGCTACCATGTACATGAACCTTGAGACCATTATGCAAAATAAAAAACAAGACATATAAAAATATACGTGGTATATGATTCCATTTATATAAACTGGTCAGAATGGACAAGACTCTCTAAAATAGTTTAGTGGTTGCCAAAGGCTGAGGGTGAGGGATTGAGAGATGAACACCAGAGGGTGCAAGGTTTGTGTGTGTTTGTGCACGTGCGTGTGTGTGAGAGCATGCGCACGTGATTTGGTGTGTGTGCATGCGCACTGGCTAACCTACAACCACCAGGATCCTTCTGTGTCCTCCACCGCACTCCCCAGCAGCACAGAGGCTATGCGCATGTGCAGCCACACCTGGCTTTTTATGTGGATCCTCGGAATTAACCTCAAGTTCTGAAGCTTGTGCGGCACTGACTTTACCCACTAGCTCATCTCCCCAGCCCCCGAGTATCTTTTTAGAATGTTAATAAAGACTGCCCTAACTGTGGTGATGGTTGTCCACTCCATACAGAGTAAGACGCATTACACGTGCACGAAGTGAGTTAATTTTATGGTATAAAAATTACACTCAACAGCTACTTTAAAATCTGTGAAGTCAGAGGCTGGAGAGATGGTTTGGAGGTTACAAGGGCTCTCTGCTCCTGCAGAGGAGCCGAGTTCTGTTCTTCAGCTCCAGAGGGACCCAAAGCTTCCGCCCCAAGTACAATGCCACACACAGAGAGACACATAATTAAAGACAAAACTTTTCAGATCTCTGTTCTATGTTCTCCAATTATCAGAAAGGAAAATTTGTTACTCATAGCAATAATCATTAAGTTTCTGTCATTTAAACAGAAATTTGTTGTGTGCGACACTCACAGGCCAGCTACAATTTTTAAACCACCCCAGAGGAAATGGCTTATTAGTACAGTGCTTCTAAATTTTAAATTTTATTTATTTCTATGTGTATGGGTGCTTTGCCTGTCGGTATGTGTGTATACTACTTGCATGCCTGGTGTCTGTGGAGGCCAGAGGGGGTGTTAGATCTCTAAGAACTGTAGTTACAGACTGTTTTGAACCACCATGTGGGTGCTGGGAATGTAACCTGGGTCCTCTGAAGAGCTCTTTGCTGTTGAGACATCTTTCCAGCCACTGTGATTTTTGTTTTGTTTTGCTTTTTTTTTTTTTTTAGAAACATTTTATTATTTTTAGGTACCCATCTCTTGCCTATGAGAAAATAGAAGAACTTGTCCAGAAAAAAATATCTTTAAGACAATTTAGTATAACTTCAGTGTTGTATCTGGGTCTCCCAGGATTTCTCATTGACTAGGAACTATCCAGAAGAAGGCCACATGCCTGTATTACAATGTTGCTATGTATTATAATGCTAAATACTGGCCCTGGTTGCCCCCAGAGATGAGGAGAGTCTCACATAGACCCAAGTGATGCTATGTAATCTTGCCCCCCAAGTTATCCCCGATTGGTGAATAAAGATGACTAGAGTCTTTCACTGGGCAGAAGAGAGATGGGCGGAGTTTTCCGTTTCTGAGCTTGGGGTCAGAGGAGAGACAAGGGGAGAAGAGAGAAGGTGGAGAGAGGAGAGACACCACGGGGTAGGTGAGTCACGAAAACATGACCATAAGGGATGGCCAATTGGAGTTAAGTGTAAGTTATAGCTCACGGTTATTGATGGGGAAGTAGAATTTAATAGCTTAGAGGGTAGATATCTACCCAGCTCTAGTACATTAATGGCTTTTTATAAATATAAAGTTGGGTGTCTTTTATCTGGGAACTGAATGATTAAGTGGGGTAGAAACCCCCAACTGAGATTAAATATTTAATACAACACACGATAGCAAGGAATTTAATGTCAAGCCAAAGACGGGGTGAAGCAGAATGTAGGCATTTCGTGGATATCTTTGATCTTGTCACTTCATCTACACCCCTGTTACAGATGTAGGCACACCCAGATGATGAGGTAGCTTGACCTCACGGGTTCTGAGTCAAGCGGATCTAGAATTGTGGATTCTAATTCCAGCCCAGCAAAACAATCTCTGATGAAAAAAAAAAGTCAGAAGAGCTTTGCAAGTTTAGTGGGGGTTTGAATGGGGTTCACACCTTCACAAGTGACTCGTTTATGAATGGGTTTCACACCTTCGTGGGACTCATTTATGAAGCCTCACAGTCCTGTTTCACACCTCTTCTCTCTTTCCAGGTCGTGCTCAGGGTCCCCAGGCAACTCAGGCTGTTGCAAAGGCTGGTAAGTATGTCATGGGACACCCCACTCAAACACCCCACTCAAACACCCCACTCTTCTGCTTCCTTTGAACCAGGATCTAGTTTATATGCGTGTTCCCGAAAGCCCTTGTTGCTGCTTAGAGAGGAATTCTAGCATGAAGCGGTATAGCTGATTCCTTTAGGTGTTTTCTCAAAGGGAGATTTTTCTTTCTTAAAAGAGGGGCCAGAGAGTCAGTGGGTAAGAGTGCTTGCTACACAAGCGTGGAGTTCTGAGTGAGAACCCCCGGAACCCATGTCAAAAGCCTAATGTGGCTGCATGCAGGCCTGTTCCCCCAGATGCTGTGCAGGACAGGAGGATCACTAGAGCTTGCTGTCTGTCCGTCTACCTTAGTTCAGTGAGAGACACTGCCTCAGAGGGAATGACAGAGTAGGACTCCTGAAGGCCTCCTCTGACCTTGGCCGGCATGCTCATGAGTACACATCCCCCACCCCCACAAAGACACCATACAGAGCTTCAAATACCTGTGCTAAGAATCAAAAATCTAAATCCATCATACGCCTTTGCTTATTTTCTGTGACATCAGGAAATCAAGGCTTTGTTTTGAAGTGGAGAGTATTTGCAGATTAAAGCATTGTGTGAGGGAGCCGGGTGGTCTCTCCCTGCACGATGGAGTCAGTGAACACATTCCCTGATGGTGAACAAATTCTGACAGTTAAAAATAGGTTGTTGGCCATCTGGTATAGTTAATCTCTGAGATGCTTCGATTGGGCCCCTGCTCTCCTTCCTACTATTAGTTTAAATCCTCCTAATTGGGAACTTATTGGGGATGCTCACGCAGCTGGTGACATCTATCTTCTGAATTGGAAGATTCCCTAAGAAACATACCATCAGTTTACTGAGTTTGTTTTTGGTGCAGTTGCTGTGTAAGTCTTTTGGGTCCCTGTGTTTATCATTTCTTTTGTAGCCTCTGAATTTCATTATTGATCAACAAGACTTTTTTTTTTTTTTTTTTTTTTTTTAAAAAAAAAAAAAAGAAGGGGTCTTCTGTATCTCAGGTTAGCCTCAAACTCTCTAAGTAGCCAAACCTGTCCATTGGTTCCTGATCCTTCTGATCTTCCTGACCCTACCGCTTCTATTTCCCAAATGCAGGGAGAATTGCTGGTGTGTGCGTGCTACCGTGTCCAGCAGTTACAAGGATTTTCATGACTCTATCACCTGCACTGTTCAAATGACCCCTTACATTTTCTTAGAAATCTCTTAAAATTTCCAAGTCTTCTTCTCACATGCGTCACACATGGTTTAGCGTGAGCTCTATCCATGAAGGGTCTTTCCAGGAGTCATGCGCATGCCATGTGATCTACAATCCCGTACCTCGAGAGTAAAGCTCTGAGCATAGCTAATGTGTTTGTTCATGTGAGATTGCATGCTCCATCTTCTGCCTGTGCCCGGAGTCTCCTTCACCAACCCTAGTTCTCAGTATGCTCCAAATTATAAGTAATGAATAGAAAGTAGGCAGCTCAGAATGTTCCAGGTTTTAATTAATGAACAGAAACGGAGCAGCATCAACTAGGATTCTCTCACCATTGTCCGGACCACAGAGATATGCTTGGTTTTGTTTAGAACTAATTAGATTCCTCTTTTTGTAGAAGTCCTTGGACCTGCGCGCACATGTGCACATGCACACTCACAAACACACACACACACACACACACACACACACACACACACACACACACACATATGCACACATGCATGCTCATGCATACACACACAGATACTGCAATTTGAATATCAGGGATGTCTTTGTATCCAAGCTTCCACCATACTTAAGAGACGCTGGCTATCTATCAACGCAATTCTCTCATGTCATTTACACTCTGACAGCAGGGATCCTTCTTGGTAGCCCTTTGGGAGATGGTATTCTGAAGTTGTGCCAAGAATTATTTTATTGCAATGCGGTATGATATACAAACACTGAAATGATTGACAGGGAGGAATAAATACACTCACAAGTCGCTGGCAACAGGAGTCCTGCTCTACATACAGAGCCGCATACAGAAGCACCAGGGAGCATCAGAAAACAGTGGGTGGGATAGGTGGCAGAGCACAACCCTAGGAGGATTTTCATGGGAAGGAATGTGTGAGTGGGCGGATGTGACCCGTAAGCTTCGCTCTGGACACTTGGCGTTGTTTTGGCAGACTCCTGGCTTCAACAGCTGCCCCTCATTGCCCAGGACACGCGTCCAGGGGTGATTTGGGTCAGAGAGAGGACTGGTTTTCTGTGGGAGAGTTTGGTAGAGGAAGTGGTCAGCAGTGTGGGTTCTAGGTAATTTGGTTTGCATATTGAAGGTGTAGCAGGTAGTCACTGCTGTCTCCAGGGAAACATTCTCAAATGCTAGGATGTCAGGTTAGGTCATCTGCAGGGAAACAGATCCAAGTGGAGAGAAGTGCAGTAAGGGAACTAAGCCAGCCTCATAAAGACAAATGTTGCATGTTTTCTTTCACTTGTGGGTTCTAGACCTCATAGATACATAAAATCATTTAGGTATAGATGGCATGAAAGCAGAAGAAGCAAACTGTCCAGAGGATAAAGGGTTGATGGGAGGTGGTAAAGGAAGCTAGTGGGGCCAGAAGGGGAGTGCGTACAAGTGCATTTTTGTATGAAGATGGCCTCAGGCAACACTATATACATTACAGACAGGACAGTTGGTGACCTTTGCTGACCACGGGTCTCTTGAAGATGCAGCTTACATCTGTGTCTATCTCCCCAGCACAGAGAGTCCCCTTCAGATTACTGAATGGGTGCTTCTCCCTGGATAGAGATAATTACACTAATATTCCTGCTTATCTCTAAATGTCAGGAGGCGTCGCTGCATAGATTGTATGAACATGAGCAGGTGAATAGGAGCTGGTGTCATATTCCATCTGCACATGGCCGGGAGGGAATGATTTCCCCCAGGTGGTGAACACAGCATCCAAGGAGACTTCATCAGTGACAACACATGCTATACAGCGTTTGTAAAGCAAAGGAGGCCTTAAGGTTGAGTAAAGGTCATCAGACCTAGAACCCAGTCACCTTCTCCATTCCTATTTTTCTCTGTAAAACAAGGGAGAGTGATGGTAGATTGCTTTTTGAGCTACCCCAATGTATTTCTCCTAATGACTGTGAATGATGATTAGGCCAGGGGGCCTCAGAAACGGGACAATAGTTGGGAGTACCGGCTGCTTTTCCAGAGAACCTGAGTTCCGTTCCCAGCAATGTACATGGCTGCTCACAGGGTTCTCTAAATCCAGTTCCAGGAGATTCCAATGTCCTCTTCCGGGCTCTGTGGGCACTAGACATGCATATGGTTCGCATACACATGTGTTGGCAAACACGCACATAAAATAAAAATGACTAAATAAATCTTTATTTATTATTATTAAAGAATGGTTAGTCTAGAACCAAGCACCAAAGAGTTAAGAATCTTCTAGGAAGAAGGACCTGAACTGAGCTCCGGCAGCTGATGTCCCCAGCATTCCACAGTGACATTTCCAGATGGCAACTTGGGTAATTCAGGACATCCTCTGGGTGGCTTGAAGCTAAGTGACTTCCATGAGTCATACCCGAACCTCTGGTCCCTCAGGCAGCTAATTAAGGCACGCCCTGCCTCAAACCACTTTTCCATCTGGGTTGGCTTTGGAGGAAAAAAAATAATGAAGAAATTATATTATGTCACGAGAAGCTTTCTTTTGCTTTGTATTTTCCAGTTGGCATCTCCAAACAAAATAATTATTTATATATAAATGTGGAGACCATGTTGAAATTTTAAGAACTATATTGGGAAAATTTGAGGCAACCCTTTTATAGCCTTCCTTTGATGACAAATTTCCACACTCTTCTGACATGCAGAACTCTGTGTTTGCTTTCTGGTGTCAGACTCATTCGCCCACATGTCACCTTCTTAGCCAATATGCTTCTCACTGTGACTCCATCCTAATTAATCTGGTGTAGTCACCACTTCTGAAATGAGCACAGTTTACTTCATGCCTTTGTACAC
>CM052714.1:47974044-47991222 GCA_028551405.1 Uromys caudimaculatus | reverse complement strand
CCTCCCTTCATCCTTACACCCTCCTCCCTTCCTCCTTACACCCTCCTCCCTTCCTCCTTACACCCTCCTCCCTTCCTCCTTACACCCTCCTCCCTTGATCCCTCCTTCCCTCCTTTCCTTCTTTGCCTCTCGCCTGGTCATTAGTTGGCAAATAGCTGCGAGAATCCAGCGGTAAGAACACTGTATCCCATGCCCCACTTACCACTTCATTCCCTATTTTAAGTTTTCTATTACACATTTCACTCTTCACTTGTTTACCCGTGTATTTATTTGTGTGTTCAGGGGATGGGGCACATGTGCAAGCCAGAGGACAGCTTGTGAGAGTCACTTCTCTCCTTCTACCCTGAGAGTAATTTCTTCGACCTTCTACCATCCTGGGCACAGGATGCAGGTTGTCAGGCTTGGTGGCAAAGACTTTTATCTGATGACACATTTTGCTGTCCTTGTTCATATTCGTAAGATTTCATTTTATTTTCAATTAAGTGTGCATGTGTACATATGTACACATGAGGCAGGAGCCTGTGGAGGCCAGTAGAGGGTGTCAGATTCCTGGAATAAGAGCCATGGGCATTTGTGAGCCACTTGACATAGTGCAGAGAATCAAACCCACCCTCTGGAAGAACCATATACCCTCGAAACCACTGAACCATCTCACCAACCCACCGCCATAGTAAAAACAAAACAAAACAAAAAATCATTGGAGTTTAAGAAGAAGCCTTAATGAATATTTTGCACTTTGAATTCTTTTTTAAACACTTACTTACTTTGGGAGGCGGCTGTGGGTGTCCTAGCACACATGTGAACATCAGAGAACAATTTAAAGGCCCTGGTTCTCTCCTCTACTATTTGGGCCTCAGGGACAGAGTTCAGGTCATCAGGCCAAGCCCCATATTTAGCACTTTCAAAGACAGACGATTTAAAAGCAGGAGCAGTTGGCCTCTAGAAGGAAACGGTGTGGCATTTCACAGGACAAGAGCCTCGTGCGCACACAGGCAGCAAGAGCCACTCATGCGGTGCTCAAAGAGTAAGGAGAGAGTTCAGCACAAGTTCCATTCTGCCTCCAAGAAACCAAACTCTATTTGTATAGACAAAGACAGAACTGAAGATGCCTCTGACTCTCGCTTAGTTTTTTCCCTATCTATCACAGCTACATAGGTCACAGGTGTGACCCTCGGGGACCCGAGAGTCAGCCAGGGTCCAGAGAGCGTGAGGGAATCCTAGCGTGCATACAGCGTGTTCTCTGTTCACAGTCGGGTCCTGTGAGCATGTGTTCCGCCAGCTGCAGAGACAGAGGCTCTGTCAGTGCGTTGCCATGGTACCAGGCTATGTTTCCATAACACAGCCTTCCCACATGCTCACAAGCCATCTTGGAAGGTTTGCACTGCCTGATGTTCATGAGGCTAAAGGGAACAGGGGCCTTTGGGAATGACACTCTGGTTTGTGCGTATGAAAGTTGAACTCTGGCTTAGGCCAGACATGCACACAGTATAGGCTCACATCTGAAATGCGAAGAACTCCGCATGTTCCATACCCTCTCTCTCTAAGAGGCTTTTCTTGTTAAATGTCCCCTGTACTCTGGCTGCAGGATGTGTCCGTGAGAATGGCCTAGTGGAGAGAGAGTCTTGGAAGACACAGGGCAGTGAACTCATCACTGATGGCCAGGCAAGTGCTAACTTTCATGGTCCAAGGTTTTAGAAAATTATTCATAAATTTTCCTAACTTCCCTATCACAAAGGAATTCAGTAACTCAGTGTGAACTTGAGTAGAAGGAGATCCTTTGTGTCTTGGCCTGAGCCAGCCACCCACCATCTGGTCTTTCTTGCGTTACTGCAAAGAAAGTCCATCCTTTTTAGAGTGCTCAGCTTTGCTTAGCATCCTATGGGAGCTCATGCTGATCAAGACCCAGGGAGCACAGAATGCTGTTTTGCCTCCCTCAGAGCCAGAAGAAGGCCTTGGCCAGGGTGGGAAGAACAATTTTGCTGACTAAGAGACACCTGCAGCTGAGGCAGAGCATTCCCAGAGCTGGGCCAGGGTACTGTGGGTCCCCATGGCTGCTAATGCCATTACTGTATTGGTGACACTCCCCATTCTCAGGATGAGAGGCAGACCTCTTCTGCACAATGACTTCTTTTAATTTTGATTGACTCTATAGTCTGTCCTAGTTACCAACACGATGCAGATATCTAATGTTTTTGGGGGAATGGGTGTTTTGTGTGTGATTTGTTTTGTTTCAATATTATGCTCAAGCTGCCTCCGGAAAACTTACTGAATAGCCCAGATGGAGTGCACGCTCTCTCTCTCTCTCTCTCTCTCTCTCTCTCTCTCTCTCTCTCTCTCTCTCTCTCTGTTCTCCCTGTCCCTTCTTCCCTTCCTCCTTTCCTCCCACCACATCCCTCCTCTCCTCTGGTGAGACAAGATCTTATGTAGGCCATGCTGGCCTAACTCACTGCATAACCAAGGATGGCTTTGGACTTCTGATCTTTCTGTCTCTACTTCCTTAGTGTTGGTATTATAAGAAGTCCGCACACGTGGTTTCTGGGGTTCTGGGGACTGAGCTTGAGGCTTTGTCCATTCATTCCACGCAAGCACTCTACTAACTGGCTCACCCCCCCCCCCCCCAGATCTTGTGTCGTTATTGTTTTGAGGCAGTGACTCATAGAGCTTATGAAGGCCAATCTTGCTATGTATTAAAGCGAGGCTTGATTGCTGATGCTCCTGAGTGCTGGGGTGACAGGTATACGCATCTTGAGCTCTCAACCCTTCTGCCTCTGTTGTCTGAGGTCTGGGATTATAGACATGCATCATCATGTTTGACTCTGGTTTTGTTTTTGCCAAAATCTCCCAGTTAATAGAATATCATATAACTGTTTATTGGTCTTTCCTGCCTCCTATATTGAGAACTAAGTTTCCTGAACACAGATACTATTCTTGCCTATGCTCATATCCCCTAAATACATTCTATGATTAAATAAGAAGCATATGGTGACCATCTATTTCAGTAGTATACGCAGTGTTGAAATAATGCACATGTATGGTAAAACATCACCCATCATTCCATTGGGGGATGCTTTAATCCACCCACCAGAAGCATCTTGGTGAGTGTATACCTTACCTCAAGACATCTAATAGTCTTCATATGATATTTGGAAAAAATAATTTCACAAATCTGTCATCAATATTTACTTTGACCATTGGATTGGATCGGTAGTTACATTATGGCCATTTAGTTACTCTGATGCAATTCCTATACACAGGCTTTGTGGTTCCAAAAGCCCAAGTCAACCCTGCAGAACTGCATATAGAACTCTCAACTTCTTCTCCAGCATCATGTCTGCTTATATGCCACCATGTTCCCTGCCACTATGATAATAGACTAAACCTCTGAAACAATAAACCAGACCCAATTAAATGTTTTCTATCATAAGAGTTGCCGTGGTCATGATGTCTTTTCAAAGCAACAGAACATTGACTAAGACACTTTTCCAACCCCAAACCACAATCTGCACTTAACCACATTCTCCATATGATTGTAGGCACCTTAACATTTGAGATGACTGACTGAGAGAAAAGCCCAAGCAGCAGTCCTCAGAAGTGATTACTTGAACAAATCAGAGGCAGACACTTGGCACAACCCTGCAGAAGACAGAAAATTCCAGAAGGATTTAGCAATAATTATGTAGTTCCAATACAAAGCATCATTGTAGAAGCTACTGGCTCCCTCACTTGCGAGTTCTGGGCAAATCAACAGTCCGATTAGGCCCTTCCAAGTCTGCCAAATCCGGGCAATGTGTGGAAGGGTGGCTGAGGAAAAGAAAAGGGAGAGACCATAATATTTTCTTATTAGTTCTAAAGCAACTCATATGCATTGTAGAATTTCCAGACTTTAAGCAACTGTGAGGTATGAAGCTTGACAGCAGAACTGCTTCCTCCAAGACTGAACTAAGCACACAAAAGCAGTTCAGGCTACAACCTGAACCAAACCGGGCCATGGAACCAAGCACTCCCTTGTTATGCAATCTCAGGAAGATTATTTAATTCCTCTGTGCCTCAGCTCTCTGAGCTGTGAAGGAGAGGCAACAGCTGAGTTGTTGGGACAATTCAAGTTGAAATGTGTAAAGTTCTTTTAAACTCTGGTCATGGATTGACTGTTATTCTAGTAATTGAGTAATTTTTCACATTGAAATCATTGATCCATGTGGTATTTCAAAGCAAGAATGGCAGTAAGGGGTTAAGAATTCATTCATCCATTAGTTCAATGATTAGTCAGCTCTACAATCATCATTATTGGCTAATCTTTCCACATGTCTAGTAGATTGAATTATGTCATATCCCAAAATATGCTGATCCCTGTCCTGGGGATTTCTGTTGCTATGACAAAATATCTTGACAATAAATTTAGGGAAGGAAGAGTTTACTTTGTCTCGCAATTCCATGTTAGAGTCTGTCATCTCAGGGAAGTCAAGGCAACAAGCTTAGACTTAAAACAGCTGGTCACATGACATCCACATCAAGAGCAGAAAATGAATGTGTGCACACTGGTTCTCAGCTCACTGTCTATACTCTTATACAGTTCAGAACTATACCCAGGGAATGGTGCCTCCCACAGTGGGCTAGGTCTTCCCACATCAAGTCATGTAATCAAGACAATCCCCAACAGACATACCCACAGGCGAATCTCATCTAGACATTCCTTATTGGGAATCTATTCTTAGGTGATTCTGGACTGTGCCAAGTTGACAGGTTGAAATGAACCATCACAAAGTCTCAATCTCCAGTATTTTGGATTGTGGCCTTGCTTATAAATTGGGTGGTTAAATAAATGACACACTAAGCTGAGGACATACAGGGTTAGAATTCGGCCCTGATCCAATATTAGACTGGTCTCTTTAATGAAGGAAAATACAGAGACACACAGGGAAGACGACGGTGAAGGTAGAGACAGTGGCAGGCATTTGAGTGATTCTGCCACAAGTTATGGAGAACACGAAGCCCCCAGAAACTGTCTCTCTTTAATTGATGGAAGCTTGTAAAAATTGCTAAGATGCAGTTGATAGTTTATAGATTCCAACCACAGACAAAACTGAAGGTTGTGTTGGTGGAAAATGAATTCTCAGTACCCTGGCTTAGGACTTTAGAACGACTATTGGTGACAGTGAATAGGGAAAGTCAATGCCAATCTCTATTTCACTAGAATAAAGCAAATCAGAGTGAAATAATGAATGACAATCCAGGAAGTAGAAGGCCTGGGGGTGGGGCAAAGACAGCATTTTGGGACTTAGCATGTGACCTCCTCTGTGGGATAAACAGGGATGCATTTCACAGTGTTAAACACCAGGAAATATGCTTTTAATTATCACTTAAGATGTAGCCTGTCAGAGGTATTCCTATCACTTATCTATAATGAGAATTGATTTTTGGATTCTATTACCCAGGAAGCTAAGGGTAATGGGAAGTTCTGGGTCTTTTCTGAGCTCTTTAGCCATGACAGGTCTCCAAGCCGATGATGTCCCACCTCAACAGTCTCCACACATCTGGTCTACCCAAAGGCAACTCGGGCAGAGGCCCACTCAGCCTGAAAGTGACTTGTAATGAAGGAGAGTCATAAAGCAGGGCACAGCTCAGGAGTCTCACAGCAAAGCGAGGAGGCCCCAGGGAAACCTCCTGAGGTGTTGAATTTCTACTGAGGTCCACAGCTGGTCTTGTCAATCCAGGGGCAAAGTGCAGAAGTGAGTGTTAGGAGAAATGTCCAAACAATCAATGTCAAACTGACCTTCTGGTGTATGTGTGTATGTTTGTGTTCTTGTTTGTTTTTTCAGTGGTGGGGACCAAACATGGGACCTTGAGAACTATAGGGTAGCCTATCTTTGACCTCTAGTCTGAGCTCTTTCGGTTCTGTGCTACTGTCTTGTTAAATCGCTGACCTTAAGCTTTAGGTCCCCTGCCCTTGCTTCCTAGGTAGCTAGGGTTACTCCTTGACTTGTCTGAAATGGTAGGCAGTTCCTGGAGAGGCAGGCCAAGGTGGCTGTGTAGCAGATGCCATAGGGAAGGAAAACATGTCTGATTACTCAAGCATGTTCCAAATTTGTGACGTCTGTTTTTGTTTTGTTTTGTTTTTCTTGATGGAGAGTAATATTACTTCGGTAATTATTTGTCTAATACTTTCCTCAAGGGTGGCTTGACTAAATTTTAAAGTTCATTTTGTAAAGGCAATTGAAATTGTGGCACTAAGGAGGTCCATCTTACTGCTCTCTGAAGATACAGCATCTTTCCGCTGCAGATGAGTGTTGTCGAGAGCTTGTGATTGTATGGTATAGATTTTATAGACATGGAGATTTGAGAGACACTAAGTCATAGAAAAGGGACCTGAAGTTTCTCTTTTTGTCTTGTCTTATTTGGAAAGATTGAAAATGATTTCCAGGAGAACTTTTTTTTCCTTTTCTTTATGTATTTACATTCTTTAATTAATTTATTATTTTTACTTATTCACTTTACATCCTGTTCTCTGCTCCCCTCCCCGTCATCCCCTATCTCAATCCTCCTCTCCATTCCTCCCTCCCCTTCTCCTTTGAGCAGATGAGACACACACACACACACACACACACACACACACACACACACACACACGTACACCCTCAATCTGGCACATCAAGTCTCTTCAAGGCTAGGTGCATCCTCTCCCACTGAAGCCAGACAAGGCAACCCAGATAGAAGAATGTATCCCACGTCTAGGCAGCAGCTTTTTGACTAGTCTGTTCCATTTCTTTGGGACTCACATGCAGGCCAAGTTACACATCTGCTACATATGTGCTGGGAGGCCTAGGTACAACCCATGTATATTCTTTGGTTGGTGGTTCAGACTCTGAGAGCCCCAAGGGTCCAGGTTAGTTGACTCTGTTGGTCATCCTGTGGAGTTCCTATCCCCTCCGGGGCCCCACAAGCCTTCCTCCTATTCTTCCATAAGAGTCCCCAAGCTCCATCCATTGTTTGGCTGTGGGTATCTGCATCGGTCTGAGTCAGTTGCTGGGTGGAGTCTCTCAGAGGACAGCCAGCACATGACAGTGTTCTAATAAAACTTTATTTGCATAAATGGTCAGCAAAACAGACATGGTCCAAATCGTTTGCTATCCTAAGCTCTATTTTACAGATGAGGAGATTGCTTAGCAAAAATGTTAGTTGACACATGCAGAAGTCAGAATTCAACTTAGTGGGGTCATTGCTCTCCTTCCTCAAGTTCAGGCTGCCAGACTGGCAAGTGCCTTTACCCACTGAGCCATCTTGATTGGTCCTCTACTTTTGTTTATTGAAACAGTCTCTCACCAAACCAGGAGCTCATTGATTTGCCTAGTTTAGCTAGACAGTTACCCTACGGCATCTCCTTTTCAGGCTCCCTAGCACTGTGATAGCAGGCGAGCCACCACATGTGCCCATGGATATGGATAGTTATGTAATTTTATATATATTTATAACATATATATATATATAATTTTATGTGCATGGGTGTTCTTATGCATGCATGTATGTGCACCACATGCATGCCTGCTGCCCAAGAAGGTCCAAAGTTGTTTGATACTCTGGAACTGGAGTTACAGATGGTCATAATCCACTGTGTGTTCCAGGAACGGAACCTAAGCCCTTTGCAGGAGCAGGCAGTGTTCTTAACTACTGAGCCATCAGTCTAGACACCTGCCCCCACCCGCTTCTCCATGGGTCCTGGGATCAGATCTCTGGTCCTTGCTCTTGCACACAACGACTTTATCTTCGTGGCCATCTCCCCAGTCCCTTCAGTTCCCTCTTTTAAAGGGTGAGGTGATGAAAGATATCTTTTCTCTGGAGGCTAAGCTTCCAGCTTCTCGGAAGCGACCGTGTATGGGAGCCGCTGTGCCCTCTTCACAGCTGTGATGAGGTAGCAAGGTATCATGACATTCATGCTCTGGGTCTTAGAACACATTCTTCTGGGTTAGTAGAGAATGTGGTTTCTCCCTCTTTGATGTTGGGGTCCTGCCTTGGCATCAATAACCAACTTCAATTGGTTCATAAAGCATTTTTTACTACACTAGTACTCCCTCTAGAGTGGACAAGACCTGGTGGGCCTTGTGGTATGGGGTGGGCCTTGTGATATGGGGTGGGCCTTGTGGTGTGGGGTGGGCCTTGTGGTATGGGGTGGGCCTTGTGGTTGGGGGTGGGCCTTGTGGTAGGGGACTAGCTGAAGAATTTCTACCTTTGATGACCACAACAGGACTCAAACCTCCAAGTTCAAAGTTGGATGTTTTCTGTGTATGACTGGTCACATGGAATGCTCTGGCTCGACTGCTTTATGAATTTTATAAGTTCAGAAAAGAGACAGAGTCACAACGACATAAGAATAGTTCATCAGGAATCTCAGCTCTACACAGGAGAAACAGGGTTTCCTAGATGCATCAGTGGCAAGGACAAAGCTGAGATGGAGGCAGTTTGTCTCCATTTATACAGTAGAAAGTTCGGATACAAATAAGATAGACCCCCAGATTAGGCACAAGAGGTGGGGTACAGTTCTCCTGGTTATGCTTTCCCTCCTGTGCACCTCCCACCCTCTCCAGTTAGAGTGTATCCTATGCACTGCTTTCTTCTCAACTGATCAGTAGACAAAGGGTCTGCTCAGGCCGTTGTCACTGGATCCGAGTTTCTGCTGATGGCAAGCGGTATCCTTTGGGACAATGTGTGTGTGTTGGGGGGATAAAGTATCTTCTGCAGAGCTGCATGACAGAGACATATTCATTCCCATCCCCTCAGAGGCACATTTGAACTCTTTCTGGCATATGGTGCAGGTAGTCACACTCTTCACACTCAGCAGAGCAGAAAGATAAGAACACTGTGAGTTTCCCCCACGTACTCACAATGCACACTGCTGTGCCTTCCCCGCCTTCCCACGCCTCAATCTCCCAAGAGGCCAGATCGTGATAACAGAAGCCAAGTCAACAGCAATAACAACAGTAATGACAATAAAGGCCACCCAGGAATGAGCTGATCATTCCCAGGTTATAGTCAAGACTTTCAGAAATGCAGACTATGACCAGTACCCTAATTACCCACAAACCTTGGATAACACATTGTTGTGTTGTGCATTTGGCTGCCCTGGATGGAGATTATGTTGACTGAACATGTGCTGATTGGTGGTCATTGTTTTCCTTCAGTCCTTGATACAGATTAGCTCTCTCCTTACATTGGCTCATTGGTTGTAATCCACTACTGAGGCACAGTAATCAACAGGTCCACTTTACACCCGAAGATGCTTTCAATGTGTTAAATGACTTTCCCAGGTTGGATACTGCTCCAGTAGGAATAAGAAGCAGGCTGCTTATTTCTCATTGAAGCTCTCGTCAACATAATTTCCTTCTCTTTAATGTGGGTCATGAGGGACAGGCTCCAGCTTACTTTGATAAACAGAAAATCCAGTAATATTGGTCTATTATGATCCAAATCTTTGTCTCACTTAATTTAGGCTAAACGTCCTGAGTCTCACCTCTTTTTATGCAATTATTGGACATCAGGAGCAGAACTCAGGAACCTGCATGACAAGCCACTGTGTTTTCTTTCCAGGCCCAAATCTCACTTCCCAACACTTTTGTAACTGCTTATTGAGTATATGTTTTCCCACTGTCAGGCAAGGTGTTTTGTTTCTCATAGATTATCAGGAAACAGATCTCGACTGAAAGTGTTTCCTCTCCACTCCCCCACAAAAGTTCCTAAAAGAGATTTTTTTAAAATCCCCCCAAAAGAAACTATTTATAATCATCCGTATTTTTCGAGGCATTATTTTTTAAACAATGAATATGTATTGTTTAGCCATCAGATACAAACTCCGCTTTGTCGGGAACTGAAAACGGAAGACTATCAGTCTAATGGAAGCAGAGCGGCATCTGGGAACACACTCTCCGATTCCATTTCTCAGGTACCCACTTTAGTCCGCGCTCTGAGGTGGCCAGCACTGCGGCAGTGTCTCCCAAATGCGAAGAAAGAAAGCACTGTCTCACACACTTTATCGTCTACCGGTTACGCGTGGGAACAGAGCCCTGCTGAGTTAGGACTCGAAATATTAGAATGGAAGGCAGGAGAGATCTGTAGTCTGACCTTAGGGGTAGCTTTGAAGGTTGAAGCATCTATGGATGCTATCCACACGGAAGAGGGAAGAGGTGGGAGGAGGAGGGGGAGGGGACAGGGGGGAGGAAAGGGAAGGGAAAAGAACCGAAGGTGAAGGATAAAGAAAAGGAAGAGGAGGGAAAATACAAAACTGGTTGAAACACTTACATGAATGCTACTCCAGTTTGATGATTTTGAATTACAAGGTGTTTTCCATCCATGATCAGACATCATTACGCACAAAGTCAGTCACAGGGTTCTGAGGTTTCCGACGCTAAAACGATGGTCCCATGACACGGTGTCTTGTTCACATTAACAACACAGACCAGGGAGAAACTGCCTTCATGAAGTGTGTCAGCCCGGTGGTGGTGCCCTTCAGACAGTAGCAGGTACGTGGAAGTTTGAGGTACAATGGGCGTCCTCGCCAGCGTGCTTTAACATGTCAGGAAGCACGGGGGTAGATCAATGCGCAGGCGCCTTATAAGGTGCACATCGTTAGGGGAGAAGAGCTGCCCGCCCTCAGAGGAACTAGACACTTCTCTCTGGGATCCAAAAGGTTCTGTAAGGATCCTGGTTCTGTAAGTCATTTGGGCATTTCCATTTAGCCCTGTCTTTCGAGGAACGTTGAAACATCTTAAAGACTTGAAGAGCCCAGGGGCCTTCTCTCACAGACAGCCTGGAGAGCTGCTCACCACTGCTGGACCAACATCCCAGGAATGGATACAGTTCTTGGTCACGTCCCATCGTCTAGTGGGAGGAAAGAGGTTCTGGGTGCTCCTAGCAGTGTCTTGCTAGGATTCCTCTGGCTTCAGAGACAGCCCATTGTCAAGGTTATCCCCACACCTTGCCTAGTTGTCTTATTTTTATTCCTGGTCTTGCTTGGCCCCTGGGCATTCTGATCAGGAATCATAGGATTTTTATTTTAACTTATGGTAAAATATACACAGCATAAAAGTTAGCGTTTTCACTATTTTTCCATGCAAATGTTTGTTTTCTTGTAGTTAAAAATCAGCCAATAATTAATTTAACTTTTGCATAACTGTTTATAAGTAAGTTTTGTTCACAGTTTTTACTTGTTGGGCCATCTCTTTTCCGTGACCAGGTTTTTCCTTTTTTTAAAAACTGTGGTACTGTGATGGTTAGTCTAACTGCCAACTTAATACTACACAGAGTCACCTGGGAAGAGAGTACCAAAGACTTGTCTACATTAGGTTGGTGTGTGGATATGTCTATAGGGGACTGTCTTAATTAAGTTAATTGATGTGGAAAGATCCAGCCCACCATGGGTCTTGAGGCAGGGGTCCTATGATGCATAATAGTGACGACATTTAGCTTATTTACCTTAGCACAAACAAGCAGGCAAGCAGCATACCTGGCTCAATTTCTTTCTGCTTTTAACTGTGGATGTACTGTGACTAACTGTTTGAAGTTCCTGCCTTGATTTCCCCACAGTGATAGAATGTAACCTAGAATTGTGAACTGAAATACACATTTTTTCTCCCCTTGTAGTTTTTGTCACAATATTTTGTCACAGCAACAAAAACCTAACCAGAGTAGTTACAAACCACACAAGTTAAAATTTACCACCTTAACCGTTTTTAAATGAACTTTAGAAGTGGCAAGCGTATCAACATTGTCATGAAGTGAATTTCTAGAGCATCTTCACTATGCAAAACTGAAGCTGCATCCATTAAACATCAGTTCCCCACCCCTTCCCACAATCCCTGGCGGCACTGTTTCAGTCTCTGTCTTCGTTACTGCCCAGAGAATCTTTTCTACGAATGAAGTCAGGGCAGTATTGTCTATCCTTGGCTGGCTCCTTTCAGTTAGCACAATGTCCTCCAAGTTTATCCATGTTGTAGCTCATCAGAGCACCCTTCCTTTCTAAGGCTGCGTGCATACACCACACTGGTGTGTCTATCTGTCTGTCCACCTCTTACACATGATGGATATGTGGCAGTGGTCACTCAGCATGGAAGCTCATTCACATCCACACAAACTCAGAGGACTGAGATTAATCACCTAAGTCTGAATTCCATTGACAGAGATGGCTACTGAAACAACACCCAGTGGGTCACTCACAAGGGTGACCGGCATCTCACAGGGAAGATTTCATTCTGGTTAGTCTAGGCAAGTCTGGCAGACAGAAGCGTCTATGGATGGCTGCAGTCACAGCCACCAATGACAAGGTCTGTGGCATCTTACACAGAGGTCTTACCTTCAGACTGCATGCTTGCCATGCAGGTCCTATTCTGTTACTTGAGCCAGTAACATAATAGGGGTGGGGCCAGTGAAGTTGCCTTCTGGCAAATGTTCCCCCACCAACCTTGATCTTCCGCAAATGCCCCCGCCCCCAGGGTGCTAAAGTTTCCGGCTGGGGGGGGAGCGGTAAAGTGCTCCTGGGTTTATCAGAGTTCATCAGACTGTCGAACAGCAGGCGCCGGGCTGCCAGCATCCCCTTGACTTGAATTTCAACCCGTTTTCTCTGCTTAACACCTCCCAGACCCCCCTTTCTGCCCCCACATAATAAACTCCATTCTTCACCAGCAGGTTGGGTAAGTTCAGCAGTCTGGGATCTACCTCGTGGGGATAGGAGTGTTTTTTTCTCCCCCCCCCCCAGCTCATTTAGCTGTAATCCTAGTAGACCCCAGCCAAAGAGGGGCACCACAGCATTTGCCTCTGGGAAGAATTAACCTTACAGGGCCAGGCGCTGATAGCTCAACCCTGTTTTGCACTGGCTGTGTGGTCATCAGTGGCTCACTAGGTATAGCTTGCACCTTGACCTAGAAAGAGTAGACTTGCCTCCCCTGACCTCACAAGAAGGTCTTTGGAACGGAGGTGGCCTAAATGCTAAAGTGCCACGGAGGAAAGTAACCAGACAATGTATAGGTTTAAAAGAAACTAAACCCCCAAACAATCATAGGTTTTATGCTTGAAGGAGGTGTTCACTGAGAGGGATGGGGGGTCAGGAGTGCAAGAGTTGGGGAGGGCCATCTGAGGACCTGCTGGGTGCAGTAGGGCTTCAAACAGGACAGGGATACACGTCTGAGAGTGAAGTCTGCTTGTCCCTAGAATATAGCAGCAAAGAGCCATCTGCTATGGAGCGCTTCATTAGCATGCCAAATATTAAGACATCCGTTACCTGGAAGCCAAGTTGCTATTGTTTGTATCTCAGGTCCCTTGACTTCTTATCTCCCACTGTGTGAGGTGCGTGAATGTAGAGGGATACACTGTGTGCGCCTGTGTGAGGAGGCCAGAGGTTCACATCGAGTGTCTTTCTCAAGGGCTCTCCACTTCATGCATTAAGTCGGGCTCTCACTAATTCAGCTAACATAGCTGGCCAGCTGGCTTGTGCTGCTTCCCTCATGCTGGACTCACAGTCATACCTGCCTGGTATTTGTTGGATCTTGGGACCTAAACTCTTGGTCCTCATTCTTGGGAGGCGGGTGCTTTATCCACTGAGCTCACCGACTATCTCTCCAGCCCCTGCCATGATAATTTCTTTTTTCTTTCTTTCTTTCTTTCTCTTTTTTTTTTTTTTTTTGATACAGGGTCTCTCTATGTAGTCTTGGCTGTCCCAAAACTTGCTATATACACCAGTTTGGCCTCAAACTCGCAAAGATCCTCCTGTCTCTGCTTCCCAAGGGCTGGGATTAAAGGTGTGTGCCATCATGCCTGGCCCAGGATACTCTTAGACCATTCAGCGGCCTTTCTCATTTCTTTCTCTCCAGTCATTGGGAAAGTAGCTCATTTGCATATGACCCCATCCCAAGTATGTATGCACCTGGAGAGAGGGCTTCAGGCTGAGAAGAAGCAGGAGCAGCTTCCTTCCTTGCTCACTGCCAAACTCCTGGAGACTTGCTTACCTCTCCTGCAAAAACTAGGGCATGGCTCATCCCACAACACTGCTGCAGTGGCTGACAGCAAGGAAGGAAGCTGCGTCTGCTTCTTCTTCTCAGCCTGATGCCCTCGCTGCCAGGCGCTGCCCAAGGTTCTCATTAATCATGTCAATAGCTGCATTGTCTAAGCTTCTCACAGGAAGACAGGTGACATTTCCAAAGCCACTCAATATGCATATGAGTCTGTCTCGCTATTTCTGCCCAGCTAGCTCTTGCCTGGCCCTCCGCAGCCCCCTTCCCAGCTCCTGGGTGTCTTTCTGGGTCCTTCCTTCTCACAATGATTTACTCCCAAAATCTGCAGAGTGAAAGATACATGTTGGGATGACTTGCCCAAGGAAAAGCGAGAACAATAAGCTTCCAGCAGTTCTGCAGTATCCAGGTCTCCTGGGATCTAAAGAATTGAGAAAATGTCGCTCAGCCATGGATCCAGCAGAAAAGCTTAGCTGCTTGGTTGAGGCTTTGCTCTCTCCCCAGGCTCCATATTGCTGGTCCTATTTCATCCAGTAACAAACACTTGGAAGACAGTGGCCATCCTAATGACTCCTTGTGATGTTTACCCATCAGAACTCACGGCATGCTGCACCAAACCACTGGCCAAACCAAAGCTGACAACATCGATCAGCTGCTGACTCTGAGCACATAAACACATACCTCCTGCCACCCCCCCCCCCCATTCTCCCAGCCCTGTTATGTGTCTGAAAGGTACAGGCAGCAGCTTGGTGTCCGGGACCGGTGACCTAGGGAGGTCACAGGTGAAGCTCTCCATTCATCTTAATTTGCCCTGAAAAAGACAAGCTCATGGCGGTCAGAGCAGCCACATCCAAGAAACTTCTGAAACAAGGGCAGGTTTTCATTCTCTCTGGAATTTTGCTTCTTCCAAGCAATCTATTCCCCCTTTTCTTTATGGTGTTTCATGAAGAATCTGTAAAATTCCTGGATGTTGCCCCCCTCCAAACCAGTTCAGTACGATCTAGATCAGCGGTTCTCAACTTCTGGGTAGAGATCCCTTTGGTAACCTCTACCTCCAGACATATTTACATCACTATTCATAACATAGCAAAATCACAGTTATGAAGTAGCAATGATACTAATTTTCTGGTTGGGGGTCATACAACATAAGGAACAGTATTAAAGGGTCGCAGCATTAGAAAGGTTGAGAACCACTCTTCTAGATGAAATAGCTTTATTCTTTGCCTAAGGGTATAAACAATCCCCACTCCCTGCCTTAACCTCTTATTTAACCCCCTATTTCTTTGAAGCCCTGTAAATCCAACTGCTATCTATGACCCTAACTAATTAAGTTTATCTCTGGGCTGCACAGAAAGACTGGCTGACCACCCTCCCTTCACTCTGTGCTCCCGACATTCTTTCTGAATGCGTGATGAGGAAACATGCCCGTTTTGAGGAATTTTCTGTGCCGGGGTAAATTGCTTAAACAGAGTAGAAGGCTAATGTCATGGAACAGTGTACAAGCTTTTGGGTTATGTTTCCTTCAACAGCACAGTTCTCATTGAGGCATGCCATAGTGTCCCAATTAGGCAGACGAAGAATTCAAAGGAGAAGTAACTGCTTACACATTCTAGAACATTCAGCTTCTAGAATATTCCTGGGTTTTGCGTGCATGTGCGTGCATGCGTGGTGTGTGTGTGTGTGTGTGTGTGTGTGTGTGTGTGTAGAGGTTAGAGGCCAATCTTGGAAGCCCTTCTCATCACACCCACCACCATCCCCATTTTTGGAGACATGGTCTCGCTTGCTCACTGCGTTCATCTTTTTAAAGTTGCTTCTGGGGATCGAACTCAGGTCTTCACTTACTTAGCAAACATCAACTAAGCCACCTCCCTGGCTTGATATCTGACTTTTGAGTTGAGTCTTGATCTGTTTTTAACTGTCTGTGCACAGGTTTGTTTCTCCTGTAGCTTTTCATATGAACCTACAGCATAGAAGCCAGACTACATTATTTCATTTATTTATTTATTTATGACATTTTTAAGAGCTCATCTTAGCTTAATGCCTGAAATATCACAGAAGCGAGGGCAGGCTTCCAGTTGGAAACCTTAACAGGATGAACAGATATAAGCCTGCCATTCAGGCCTTCATTTACACTAAACTATTTTGAATACTGTTCTTTTTTTCTGCATTGCTTTTGGAAGTCTGAAATAAAATTTATTTTAAAAATCATATTAAAATATACTTACAATGAATTTTACACTCACAGTTTGATGATGTTTCTTTATGGTCATGTCAACGAGTTTAGCAAGTATGGTGGTCAACTTATATAATCAGAAATCTCCAGTAAACTGTTGGACACGGGGTCTGCTTTCACACAAACACAGCTGGTGTTTGGGGAAACAATATGATTAGGGAGAGGAGCAGGAGGAGGAGGGAGAGTCAGCCAAAATGAGAGGAGCAGGAGGAGGAGGGAGAGTCAGCAAAACGAGCACTGCAGGCAAAGCCTCAAGGAGATCTGATACCTGGCAAATTAATTAAAAGATAAAATTTTTGAAAATTAAAAAATAATAAGATAATACAATTAGTTGAGAACTCAACTCCCTGTGAAATGTACCCAGCTCATGAATATGCATATCTACCTTTATTGCAACCTGAAAAACAGTAATGCTGGAGTTTTTCCCTCCTTTTCCTCAGGTTCCCAGATCCAAGACCCCACGCAATCACAGACGCTTTGAAGAAGGAAAGTTTGCTTTAGTTCCTGAGTTTGAGATAAGGTCAGAATAACCTCTGGGGACTGAGGTCTGAAGTCCACCCTGCAGAGGGGAATTATGTAACCATCTATGCAGAGACACAGAGTAGGCACTAGGGGGAGCAGTTGTGGAGATCGAGGAGGAGCCCCAGGGCACGTGCGCAGTCAATAGGAGGGAAGACATCCATCAAAGGAGATTAGGAACGATTTAAGAAATATTGGTATAAAATAAGGGACCCTGCATCACAGAAAAAAGGAGGTCCTAAATCCTGCTACGGTGGCTAGCTAGCTAGCTAGCTGAAGTTGGACACAAGGAACGAACTGTGGTATCAGAGATTTGGATCCATTGAGTGATGCAAACAACTGGCTAAGAGGTGGGGAGCGAGGAGGACTCAAGTGCAGTCCCCAGAACAATTCTGATGCTGAAGTAAAAGGAAGGAGAAAAGTGTCGGGAACAAGAGTCTC
>CM052714.1:47950029-47973544 GCA_028551405.1 Uromys caudimaculatus | reverse complement strand
TTCCTTCCTCTTTTCCCTTCCCTCCTCCCTTCCCTCCTCCCTTCCCTCCTCTCTTCTCTCCTCCTTTCCTCCCTTCCTTCCTCTTTTCCTTCCTCTTTTCCCTTCCCTCCTCCCTTCCCTCCTCCCTTCCCTCCTCCTTTCCTCCCTTCCTTCCTCTTTTCCTTCCTCTTTTCCTTTCCTCCCTTCCCTCCTCCTTTCCCTCCTCCCTTCCTCTCATCTATTTTCTTCTTTCATCCCATTCTTTTCTTCTTCATCCTTCACTTTTTTCCTCCCCCTTCTTTCTTTTCTTCTCTCCATCCATCCTTCATGTCCACTCTAGGGCAGGCACCCTTTGAGGGGATTGGTATAATGAAAAAGAATATTGCTCTGCTCCAGAAATTCCAGCAAAGGAGAAATAGTCAACAATTAAGTAAATGAATTAGCAAATGAGATCATTTTGGACAGCAGTGAACACTATGGTATAAAGATTGGGACAGACTTTGGTTTGTGTTTTCTAAGACAAAGTCCTACTATGTAGACCAGACTAGCTTTGAACCCATCATCCCTTACGCCCAGCCTCCTGAGGGCTAGTCTTATTATTACCACCATAATGCTTGTCAAGAAGGACTCCTTTGGGAAGGGAGTTCAGGGAAATAGCTGTGATTAATTTGAAACCTAAACAGTAGACAGTATAAACCTTTTGCGATATTATCAAATATATTTCTTCTTATTCTCTGGTCCAAGAGGTAAAGAGTTATAACCATGGTAGGAATTTCGTGTTTAATTTTTGGTGAGGGAAAGGCACAAGCTGCAAAGTTCCCCATGGGTGTTTGCGATCTCGGGGTTTACTATAAATTATGGAGATATCTGAGGTTGGAGTGTTGCTCTTTGGTCTCAATACTTCCAGGCTGGTGCTGAGTCTGGAATGCATTCTATCTGCATACCCAGGAGGCACATACAAATATTTTTTGTGGTTGTCATGGCTCTGAGGTCCGTGCCGGAGTTTGTCTTGGAGCTGGTAACACAGCTGCGTCTTGTGTTTTAGGCTTACAGGAGACAACGTGTATCAGAGTGAAATTACACAGAAAGAAAAGAAAAGCAGCAATAGCATAAAAGAAAAACGGAACAGAACCTCAGACGATAATGAGTAAGTAGCAGTTAATTAAGCAACTAGAATCCAGTTAAACAAAGTGTTATATCCTTTACCTATATTTAACCTAATAGCACAGTTCCCAAGGACACAGGACCTTGAGGCATTCCAGTCAAGGTGACATTGGTGGTTCTGCACACAGCTCTGCTTGCTTTGAGCCTGTTCAAACATTCCCTCAGTGAACTTTTATCTACTGTCTCCCTCCCCCTTCCCACAATCCTAAGGCTCCATCTCTGTTAGGTGGGATGCTGTCTCCTTTGGTCAACACGTTATTAAAATCTCACATTGCAGAACCACAGCTGTGTCCCAAGTTGTCTTAATCAGAATTATTCAAAATGATGGCACCACTTAATTTAGTTGGACCTTAAGTCCTGGAGTTTTAATTGCTTTTCTTGTTGCTTAGGAGATGGAAATTAATTTTGTCACTGGTAGCATCCACTAAGACACGTAGTTTGTTTGAAATGATAACAAAATGAGGAGCTATAACTGAGCTTCTTGTGAATGACATCCAATCACACTGAATGCCTGGTCAACATCAGCTATGTGACAAATGGAAGAGCAGGCTAAATTCTGATTTCATAGCTATTAAAACGTGGCTGGGTCCTGTCCATCCAACATACTGCTTTTGCTTTGTCGTTTTGCTGTAAAACATTTGCTCTGGAATCTTCCTTTTGTTCTGAGTTGGTTTTGTTATTTTTTTTTTATTATTCTACAATTTCTTCCTCTTTAATGGTCTCCACCTCTGTTGAAAGTGTATTCTGAAGTAACTTTCTCAGCACGAGGGAATTGTGGGCAAGCTTTCCTTTAGTGTAGGTCTATACTTCTTTCAAAATTTTGTTTCCATTTGTCTTTTCTTTTTTATGATGATGGGACCAAGCCAAGGGCTTCCTGCTCTCTGGACATGCCCTCTGAGCCATAGCTCTCATTTTTCTTTTCTTAGGGCTCTCACTTGGCTCCGCCTAAGAGTCTCCTTAGCAAGTTTAGCAGGTATCCTGAGGAGGGAAGCAGGTTTTCCCTCCCCTGAGCTTAATTGTGGTCCATTTTTTGCTTCCTAACAGGGAGAAGGGGACTGACATGTTCAAAGCTTCTTTAGTGATTCCCAGCAAGGACAAAGCTGCCTTTTTCCTCAGTTATGAAGAGCTTCTGCAGCGGAGGCTGGGGAAATATGAGCACACCATCAGTGTGCGCCCCCAGCAGCTGGTGGGAAGGCTGACTGTGGAGGTGAACATCCTGGAGAGGTCGGGTATCACATCCTTGGAAGTGCTGCCTCTTCACAACAGCAGGAAGAAGGGTAGTGGGAAGGCGGAAGGTGAGTTGCACCTACTGCCAGTGATCAGATCTTAGGGGATGCTCAAAGCTGGGAGTTGGGCTTCAAGAACTCTGTAAAAGAAAAGGTGCCCCCTTCTGCAAAGGCTTTGTAGGTTAATGGGAATTGGGAGAAAGTCACAAAACAAAGACAAGACTTTGTATAAATTTTTTAAAAGACCCAGATTCCATCAAGGAATGTCCAAGCATTTAAGATTTTTGACAGTGTAATCCCACTCTGAGGAGGAACTGATTGTACATAAAACTTCTAAAATATTGAGAACATTACATACAGGAAGCTGTCTAATACTATTTATCAGATAAAATATATCTTATCAATCTAAATATTTAATGATATAGGAGCAATTAGTGACATGCAATTATCTAAAATAATTTAACATATGATGAAGGGAAAAGACAAAACATATCAGCATGCATGATAATATTAAATAAGTCCAGTACAGCAGGAGACTAGAAAGTTATATAAAACAATGATTTTATATTAAGAGCATAGGGTTGTGATTTTATATATTATAATTTATATATACTTTATAAAAATCTATTTTTTATGGTGAATGGGTTGGAACCCAAGGTATTCAAAATATTAGTCAACCACAAGACAACTCACAAAAATCAATGAACCTGGGCCCACAGGGACTCACAGAGACTGAACCTCCAATCAGAGAGCATGCATGAGTCCAAACCTAGACCCTCCACATATGTGTTACAGTCGTATGGCTTCGCCTGCCTCTGGGACATCTGATGGTGTGAGCAGGGGCTGTCTCTGAGTCCCTTGCCTGTCTTTTGGAAACCTCTACTGGGTTGCCTTGGCTAGCCTTATTAAGAAAGAGGGGCCATGGCTGCTTGATATCCATGGGAGGCCTGCCTTTTTCTGAAAAGAAACTGAGAGGGAGTGGGTGGGGGGTGGGGAGGAGGGGAGCTGGGGGATGAGAGGGGGGAGGGGAGACTGCAATTGGGAAGTAAAAGACAAAAGTTAAAAAGAAGTATTTATCCAATGAAAAAAAAGTTAGTAAAAAATCTCTGACATTGACATGTTCTCCTAGCTCCTTCCCCATTCCAATCTTCCTCTTCCTCCTCCTCCTCCTCCGCCTCCGCCTCCTCCTCTTCCTCCTCCTCCTCTTCTTCTTCAGAATTATTTATTTGTTTTATGTTTATGAGTACACTGTAGCTGTCTTCAGACACACCAGAAGAGGGCATCAGATCCCATTACAGATGGCTGTGAGCCACCATGTGGTTGCTGGGAATTGAACTTAGGACCTCTGGAAGAGCAGTCAGTGCTCTTAACTGCTGAGCCATCTCTCCAGCTCCCCAATCTTCTTTAAATAGTTAACAATGTTATATTCTTTCCAAGATTAAATAAAGAAAAACCGTGTTTGGAGACAGCCTAGTGACTCTCACCTATAATCCCAGCTGTTTGGGAGACTGAAGTAGGGGATTTGAAAGGTTAGCCTGAACTATGGAGTAAAGTCAAGGCTAGACCAGACAACACAGTGTGACTTTCAAAGTGGGAAGTCAAAGAGCAGATAGGATATAGCCCAAAGAAATAGACTTTCCTAGTGTGCGTGAGGTCCAAGGTTCAGTACTCAGTACTTAAAAACAAGTGTTCTGATCTGTAGATGATGTGAAACAGACATTTTTAACTCTATAGAAGAAAAGATTCAGGCTTTTCTTGAATTTTTAAATTTCCTGAAGTGATTATGAAAGATTTAGGATGGTATACAGATGCAGAAGCTTCCACATACATTATGTACGTTTACATGTATTTTATTTTTCTTTCATTGAAAAGAGGGTCTTTTCTCCCACATAATGTTTCCTGACTATGATCTCCCCTCCCTCTACTTCTCCCAGCTGCTCCCCGCCCTCCCTCCCATCCAGATTCACCCCCTTTCTGTCTCTCATTACAAAACAAATATGCTTCTGTGGGACAATCATAAAATATAATATAATAAGACAAAACAAAAACTCACACATTAGAATCAGTTAAAAAAAAAAAAAAGAAACAGAAGGAAAAGATTCTAAAAGGAGACACAAGAAACAAAGACCTGTTCATTCCTGCATTCCCGCAACAAGAGGTCCATTTTTAATCATCATCAATTCCAAGTAATAGTTTGTATTAAACACTCGTGTCTGTCTCTATGCTCACCACACGAAGACAGCTGATTGTCAAATCCAATCAAATAGTAAGGTAGCCATACTGAAACATCACATCAGGTTTGGAGTGACATAATTTCAGAAACCTGTGACCTTGAGAACAAGGGAAGAGTAGCAAACAGGTAAAAAAAGCACAGAATCTGAATTAAGTGCAAGTGTCTGCTAGGAGAGTCCAGAGCAGGCAAATGTTAACAACAAAATCCGAGCTGGACTCGAGCTGTTGTCAAGGTGTCTGACATTCAAAAATGGCAGGAACCAAGACCCTTCATCTTCATGTCCCATGGGTGGTAACTACATGGCTTGAAGTTTTTGTTCAGCTTTTGGTATAAGCTGGAAGGAAATTATTGCACTGGTATAAAACAGGGCTCCCATGTCTGTGCAGCCGGGTCAGAGGCTAGCTTAGGCAACTGTGAAGCACTGTTTACAGAATCCTTTGGCCCAGAGTAAGAGTTTAGTAATTACCGTTTTATTATTACCATTATCATGGTAGTTATATTTATTGGTTTTCTCTAGAAATCTTAAAACATATTAAGTGCCTTTAGAGGCAGATCTGTCTCCAATCAATCTTCATCTCTTTTATAGGATCTAATCTAATGCCTCTTGAATATTGCATACCACTACCAGCATCTTCCAATTAGAGAATAAAAGATACCCACAAAGAATGGAGAATGCTTTCTAATTTAATAAATCAGTAGTAGTAAATTTAGAGGGAATTTTTTCTAGCCTTAACTATGTGGGCGAAGTATTATTTAATGGTAGAAGTTTCCCAGAGTTGGTGGGGTCTTCTACTCAGTGAAGTACCTGTGTATGACTACACAGGGGCAGTGAATATGTCCTTAAGATGATCTGAAGGCAACTGAAATGCATGCTTTGCCTAATTTTCAGAGTCTCTGTAGCTCTTTGGGTATGGAATTGTGTACCTCTCCTCATGTGTACGTTTGGGCAGGGTATAAATTATGACTGTCGGTCGAACCATTGCTTATTTTCATATTTGGGGCTTGTTAGGATCCCCAAGGAGTGTTTCCAGGCCGTTGATCTCTTCCGGCCTGTTTATTTTTAAGAAGACTGTTTTCCCGGATCTTTGTAACAAAGCAGACCCTCAGTCTTCCAGACCATGGAGATTTCACAGGGGTGTCCTCCAGTCCGGTGCAGGGGGCAGACTTGCTCACAGTCATTCTCCATTGGCCTTTTCAGCCCAGCTGTTGTTGTTCCTGAGAATCGTGACCCCAGCAGCAAGGAGCACAGGATGTTGTGGTTTTGTCTGGATACCCTTGTATGTTTCCAAACTAAATCCAGGGTAGAGATCAAACTAGAGTCAGGCTTGTACCAGAACGTAATCTGGAACTGAGCGCCCGGCTGAAGGCCGGGATTTCATTTCTCAGATGGATCCATCTGTGATTAAGAAATCAGATGCCTGCAATTTGTCTAAGAGTCTCTGACCTGTGGCTCCACTGTGTCCTTTAAAACGTGATGTATTTATTTATTTTTCAGATTAGAACACAAAGCCCTGTGCTTCATCACAAAGCCCTGTGCTTCATACACGCATGCCACTAGACTTTATTCTCCTCCCTCACACGCCTCCCTCCTTCCTGCTGGCTTCCTTCCATCTATCAAGCTAGTCTCCCTCTCTCCTTTCTCCCCACAGAGTTCCTTTACTTTGTGATTTATTGACTCTGTTAGGATCTCTTTCTTCCTGCAATTCCCTTTCCAATCCCATGACTGAAATGCATAGGTGTAAAGACACACAAATGCATATAGATGCATGGATGATTTTAAGCGTAGATTTTGCACGTAAGAAGTAGCATGCAGATTGCTCTCTCTGAGGCTGCGTTTTAATTTAACAGGATGATTTCTGTTTGTGTTGGTCTTGAAGGATGACTCCTGCCTAAACGTCATTTTAGGTACTGGACAGATCATGCTGTCTGCAGTGTTGTCTCATTCGCTCTTTATAATAACTTTATCAGGCCATGTCTGTTCATGCTTGTTTTCCTTATGAAGAAGAAAGCCTTTCTGATGCTGTTTGACAAAACTTTTCCAGGGGTGTGGCATCATACACATCTACTAGGGAACCTTTGTCCGACAAAAGTATGGATACCACCAAAGTCCAATTTGGTGAGCCAATGAATTTTATTGGGGTTACTTATAGGAATATGGGTGAGGGGTTATTTACAGGAGCAGAATTGATTCTAAGACAGCTGCATCACTTGAACCAACCCCAGCGTGGGAGACAGCTCGCAAAAGCTAGGAGCTTGGAGCACACTGCACAGCCTGCATCCAGCTCAGCAGGTTGGAGAGCTTCCTTTCCAGATGCTTCAGGTGGTCTAACCCTCTTCTAGGCAGCTGGCTGGTTCCTGTCTCTTCCAGATAGCTGGTCTGGTGGGAGAGCCTTCTTTTGCAGCTCAGCTTGTCTGAGAGTCTTCTTTGTAGCTTGGCTCTGCTTACTCTGGAAGGGAGAGGCCTAGTGAGTATGGCTGGAAGGGAGAGGCCTAGTGAGTATGGCTGGTTTCAGGGACTTCCTGAAGCTCTTTGGAGTTGCTTACCTTAAGGAGCTTCTTGCAGGATGGAATGTTTCAATCTTGGAGGAAACTGGTACACAACACAGAAATGCAGAAACAAATACAAGATCTCATATTTAATTATTAATAGAAAATTTCTACCTATAGATCTGACCCCAAGTTCATGCCCTTAACCATTTGTACATACCATTTTTTTCCTTTAAATAGAAGATTGCTTCCTATGGAGAGTACGAATTTAAATTTAAAGTATCTTCCTAGCTAAATATAGAAATATAAGGAAGAGGGAGTGGAGACGTGGCTCAGCAGTTAAGTGTATCCACTGTCTGATCTTACACAGGATCTGGGTTCAGTTCCCAGCACCCAAACGGGTTGACTTACAAGCACCTGAAACTCTAGTTCAGGAAATCCAGTATCTCCTTGTGGCCAAAACAGGCACTGCACATCCACGGTGCACATCCATGCATGATGCACATGGGCTCTCTCTCTCTCTCTCTCTCTCTCTCTCTCTCTCTCTCTCTCTCTCTCTCTCTCTCTCACACACACACACACACACACACAAATAAAAAGAAAGAAGCAAAAGAAAAACTAAAAGCAGGATCTTTACCCTTGCCTTAGTTAACTCGCCAGGTGGATCAGAACTAAACCCACATCTATTGAACTGTTTGATTCTGGCTCACTACAGTGTTTTACAATAAAGATATTCTTTTTCAGCTAGGAGTACAGAAATTATAGAAAGAATGATATAGTAAGTGAGCCAGCAACAGCTGTCTGTTGCTCATGATTCACAGTTGTGTGTGCGTGCAGTTGTGTAACTAGCAGTGTGTTAGGTGTGTGCATCAGCATAAGAACACTCTTGGAAAAATGATCACAGACCACAGCATCTGTAGGTGATAAGAGCTCTTCAGCTTTGTTATAATATTTACAGAGCCACTGTCACACATGTACGTGGACTGTCGCATGCTTCGTGATTATTATGCGGCTTGCGGCAGCGTTTGAAATGAAGCCTTCCAGATGTGCACAGGGTCACATATTTCAAACGTGTGTTAGTTCAGGGTTCTCTATTCCATTCTCCCTGTGGTGATGAATCTTCATTCTCAACTTGACTCTCCTTGGAAACAACCTTTGTGTGTATCTATGAGGGTGTTTTCAGAAAACGTTGAACCTCATTGGAAGACTTACTTTGAATGTGGGTAGTGCTATCTTGTGAGCCAGGGTCCTCAACTGAATGAAAAGGAGACAGGCTGAGCACCAACATTCATCTCCCTTTGCTTCTCAGTCTGGACAGTTACTCTTCTATTGCTGTGAAGAGTCTACATGATCAAGGCAACTTATAAGAGAAAATGTTTATTGAGGCTCCTGGTTCCAGAGGAGTTTATGATCATCACAGCAGGGAACATGGCAGCAGGCAGGCAGGCATAGCACTGAGGCAGTAACTAAGGGCTTACATCCCGATCCACAGATTGGAGGCAGAGAGACAGTAGCTATCTGGGAACGGCATGGGCTTTTGAAACCACAAAGCCCACTCCAATGGCACACCTCCTCCAACAAGGCCACACCTCCTCCAACAAGGCCACACCTCCTCTAAGGTCACACCTCCTCTAAGGCCACACCTCCTCCAACAAGGCCACACCTCCTCCAACAAGGCCATGTCATCTTCTAATTCTTCCCAAACAATTCTATCAACTGCAGACCAAGCATCCAAATATATGAGCCTATGACTCTCATTTCATGTCCACCATAGTGACTAACCACTTCATTCTCCTGATGCCCTGACTCCCCAGCCGTGATGATTTGTACCCTCAACTGTCAGATAAAAGAAAATCTTTTCTTGAGTTGCTTTTATAAAGTATTTTGTTATGGAAATGAGAAAAATAATCAGCACACCATGATAGCCTTGTCTTCAGCTCATAGTACTTGGCCTACTGCCTTTATTAAGATTTCTCCCTCACCAACTTTCTTTTTCTAATTTGTTTGTTTATTTCTTTGAGATAGTGTGGTGGTTTGAATATTTTTGACCCATGAGAAGCAGCACTATTAGGAGGTGTGGCCTTGTTGGAGAAAGTGCATCACTGTGTGGGTAGGCTTTGAGGTCCTATGCTCAAGCTCTGCTCAGTATAAAAGAGACACTCCTGGCTGCCTGAAGAAGACAGTCCCCTCCTGGCTGCCTTTGGATCAAGATGTAAAACACTCACCTCCTCTAGCACCATGTCTCCCTGCATGCTGCTATGCTTCCCACCATGATGATAATGGAATGAACCTCTGAAACTGAGTCAGCCCCAATGAAATGTTTTTCTTTATAAGAGTTGCCTTGGTCATGGTGTCTCTTCACAGCAGTAAAACCCAGACTAAGACAGATAAGCCCTTACTCAGAGCCAAGACTGGTCTCAAACTTAGGATCCTCCTTCAGCAACCTCCTTAGTGTTGGGTTTACAGGTGTACACTATCATGTCCAACTTACTATTTTAAATTGTGATTTCATTTCATAGTATAAAATGAACTCACCCTAAGGATACAGTTCATCGCATTTTAGGGTTTGCAGGGTTGCACAGCCATCAGCATGGCTACGTTTAGAATGCTTGCATCACTCCTGAATATCTATACCCATATACAATCACCCTGTTACCACCTCAGCCCCAGGCACACACTAATCAACTCCCCGTCCTTTAGATAGCAGGAAGATACCTTCAAAACTATAGCATGATTCTCATGCTTAGCAAAGACTGGGAGTCACCATTCAGATTTCCCAGCAGACTTTAGGGGCATCGACCATGTCAAGGTTTAGACTGATGGAAGTGGCTCTTAAATGAGGCAGCGCTGTTCATGGGTTCCATGGGACCCTCACAATATGCTTGGCTTTAGATCTTTGAAAAAGACGTTTGTGTTCACAACGTCAAGCATGTATACTGTCCTCCCATCTTAGTCTCTCCATCTCTCGTCCACACCTCCTGCTGAAACCCTTCTTCTTCCCAGCCTGACTTTAGAGTTTTATTAAAATATGTGTTGCTCACCTTCTTATCAATACGCTTTTTACTATTGTATTCAGGCCAACCCAAAATTGCTCACGACACTCCAGCTTTGACTCAGTACCACAGGCACTAGAGACAGAGAAGAATTTGAGTTGTCTTACCCTCCCAAAGCTTCCTATGCTGATTTGACTTTCAAATAGTCCCCCCAAACTGAGTAGCTTAATTAGGAAGAAGAGAACCACTAAGCTATAGCCTCATTCCCCTTTGCATTGGAAGTTGAAGCTATTGACATTTTTTGAGAAGCAGGTAGTTGTCTGACTGGAGACCAGTACAGGGTCATATGTTCAGAAGGGTTGAATCAAATCTATCCTTAAAATTTTATGTATGATTTCTTCAAAGGCCTTAACATGTGACTTCTCTTTGGCTGTCAGGGCTCTTGAGACTATATTTTCAGTCTCCTGTGGTAGTGCTTGACATGGGAAGTTTTGTTCTATAAATCTAGGAAGAAAAAGCTTTGTAACCAAGACCTGTTGAGTTTTTAACAGCTTACTGCTTTAGTTTTGCCAGGCCTTGGGTCTCTTTTCTGATAATGGAGAGGTTAGAGGGAAGACTTAATAATTACACATTTTGGTTCTAGAAGACATTAGCTCAAAAAGAAAGAGAGAGAGAGAGAGAGAGAGAGAGAGAGAGAGAGAGAGAGAGAGGAAAAGAAAAGAAAAGAAAAGAAAAGAAAAGAAAAGAAAAGAAGAGAAAAGAAGAGAAAAGAAGAGAAAAGAAAAGAGAATCTAGATTAAATCTCCCTTTCCAGGGCTGCTGGGTGAAACTTTGATGCCTGCGTACACTTGATTGTGGGTAAACCACATGCGTTGCCACGCAGCATTCTGGACGTACTAAAAGCTACCTGCGATTTGTCTAAAATTCAAATGGAAGCAGACATCCTGTATTTTGATTTTCTAAATCTGGCAAGTGCCCATTACTAAAGGGCCCCATTGTGACTCACCACCAAGCCCTCAGTTTGACACTCTTCCCTGGATCCAGCTGCCTTTCAGCAGCTGGAAGGCCATAGCCCTGTTTGACCTTGGTGAAATTTCTGATCTTTTGCCAGGAAAACAAGCAATTGTTACGTGAAGTTCTTCAGGGTTGTTTAGCTCAGAAGTGACTCAGGTGTGAATCATTTGGCTCCAGAGTTGGTTTTGTTTTGCGTCTTCATATTGGCATGGAAGCCTGTGTCACCTTCTTTGTTCTGACTCTAAATTGATCAAGGTTATCTGTAAATAGCATACTTAGATATTAGTGTGTCACCCAAGCCTGGCCTTCTCAATTTAGTTGGATAGTAAGGGACAGCCTATTTTCCCTGCAGGACCTGGGTTTTTGGTCTTAATTTCTTTGGTTCTCCTAGTGTGTGAGGTGCATGTCACTGTGTGAATGAGACCACCGATCACAATTGTGGTTAAAATCAGAGCGTCAACTGCTATGTTCACCCTCACGTGCTCATGAGCAGCCTCTTCAATTCTCTTGGAAGGCTGCTTTGTCTACCTGCCCAGTCACCCGTGGATGTGACAATACCTTCCTGTTAAGTATTTGACATGTATGAGCTTTCTGCACATTTAAATATGGAAAGCCGAGAATCGGAAATATATTATCTGAGGGAGGAAGAAACTCAAAGTAGTGAAAAAACCAAACTTGTTAAGAAACTTGAGCCAACACCCCTTAACTGTAAAAAAGAATAGACATCTTGAGTTGTATTTTTTTCATTATTCTTCTCTGCTTTATGATGCTATCATAAAGGAAAAAAAAATGTATCACACCAACTGCATTAGTTAGTTCTCTTCAATTGCTCAGGCCAATCAAGATGCAGCATTAGAAGTGACAGGCTGATTCCAGGCTACTGCTCAAGGGGACACACTTCATTGTGCTGTGGAGGGCATGGAAACAGGCGTGTGAAGCAGCTGACCACATTGCAAACAGAAGCAGAGAGCAGACGCTCGGCTCACTTAGTCCTTTGTATTCAGTCTGAGACCCCAGCTCATCCAGGGATGCTGCCCCTACTCAGGATGGCTCTTCTCATATCTGTTAGCTCATTATGGATAAGTTCTCACAGACACACCCAGAAGTTTGTCTCTGAGGTAAGGCTAGACCCAGTGAAGTTGACAATCAGTAGTAACCATCACATCAAACAGGTGGGAAAAATCCTTTCCAAAAGAACCCAAAGCAACAAAAAGCCCAACCCGAAACAAAAACAACAAAAAACACAACCCAAAACAACAATCCCCCCAAAGAAACAAAAAGAATCTTTATTTAATGAGAAACTTGTAAAAACTAACCAATTTCTTCTCATTGCTTATGCTTTATTAAGTTTTTTATTTCAATGCTTGTTTACATGATTTTTATCATTATTGGGACCATCACATTGCAGATGCTCAGTTAGTCACCACATTTTTGACTACCCTAAATTTAACAAAGGGTCTTAGCAGGTCCCAGGTGAGGAATTTTTCAAAACAAATCCAGACCATCTAATCTCTTCTCAAGGGAAATGAACAGGCAGTGTTTGTTTGGAAATCCTTTTGTAAAAGCCCCCAGGTATTGGCAGCTTTCCGGATGACAGTAGCCAAACCCAACACTCACAGGAAACAGAATCTAGGCAATCCCCCTGCTCATCAGCTCTCAGGACTGTAGCTTCCAGCCAGTGTCCTTGAGTATGGTCCCTTGGCTCCTACATATGTTCACCTTTAGACACTTTACGTAGTAACTGGCATTCCCCCAGCATTTGCAGATGTGTAAACGAATGTGTATTTGTGAATAGCACCCATGGTCTAGCATAAAGCCATGACTGGAAGTATGTGTGTTCTGAACCTTGCTTTCTTTATATATAATATACATTATATATACAGATGGAATGTGTGTGTCTTTACAAGATAGAATCAAATAGATGAATATGTAATAGCATTTATAAGGATCAATTTCTTTAGCAAAAGTTATGAATCCTCACTTCAGAAAAAAGTATACGTGCATTGATATGAAAGTTCTGCACATCCTTTTGGGGGGCTCTCTGAAAGTAGTTAACTCCACTGTACTTTATAAACATCATTCTTTATGTAGACACACTTAAATTCCAGCTCAGTAGTGCTCATAAGGACATGCCAAACCTTTCCAAATTATTGTTTTTACTAAGTGCACAGTGGTGTTGAGAAAACTGTGATTCCAAATGAACACTAGTTGTTATCAGAGGATAGGGTTTTATTTTAAGTTGTCTTTTTATAAAAGAGTTACTTATTTTATCTATATGAGTACACTGTAGCTGTCTTCAGACACACTAGAAGAGGATATCAGGTCCTATGTCAGATGGTTGAAAGCCATCATGTGGCCTCTGGAACTCAGGGCCTCTGGAAGAGCAGTGAGTGCTTTTAACCTCTGAGCCATCTCTCCAGCCCTAGTTGTCCTTTTAAATTGGACAGAGAACAGGACATGACTCCAAAAGAAAGAGAAGGGACTGTGATGGTTAAGCTTCATCATCAGCTTGACTGGATTTAGAATCACCCAGGAGACACACCACTGGACTTGTCTGTGATGCTTCTCACAGAGTCCTTCCCCTAAGACGGAAAGCTAAGCTTGAGTGTGCACAGCACCATCCAGTGGGCTGGGGTTCTGATATCAAAAGGAGAAAAGCAAGAAGCAAGCTGATACAACACGATTGGCTGCTTTGCCTCCTTTGCTTGGAATCCTCTGTCATGACGGACGGTGCACCCTCACACTGTGAGCCAAAATAAAGCCTTCCTTCTGTAAGTTGCTGTTGTCAGACACTTTGTCACGGTTAATAGAAAACTATTATGCACCAGGTGCAATGATCAGTATCTTCCATATGTGAGCTCATTGAGTCCTAGCCATGATGCTAGGATGGCATTGCTCCAGTTGCCCAGGTGGAGAACTGAAATGTTGAGTCAGTTATGTTGAGTCTATGAAATACCAGGGCCAGCTTTCTTTGCTGGCAAATGTCAACATCCGTGAAACTTTTTTTTCGATACTTCCAGCATTTAAGAAATGTCTACATCACCTTTGTAATTTCTAGACACTGTACTAATACTGAGGAGAATAATCTCTCCATCTAGAATATAGCCAGTGTGCTACATCAAATAACAGGCTCAGTTATGTGGGATAAAGCTCCTGAGGAGAGCTATATGGCTTCTATGGACAATACTGCTTTTGCTTGTGAAGCCTGAGATTTGCATAGGAAGACAGCCTCGTGGGAAGACTGGTGGCCTGAGAGAAGGAGTCTGTGGGTGTGGGATGGAGAGCAGCTAGTACATTTTCTTGAAGAGTGACGAGATTCATTGGAGTAGCTGCCACAGTTCACTCCTACCCCTTCACTAAGTGAACAGAAAACAAGGAGGAGGACAATAAGCGAGGCCTCTTGTTAGACACGCATCGCAGTTGCTTCCTTCTTCTGGGCAGCTTTAAACTCTTCCTTTGCAGCATTCCTTGTCTTTAGCACCTGGCGAAGGGCACTGAGAACACACTCACTGGACTTATGAAGTACTGTGTGGCAGTCAGAACTATGATCCCTAGTTCAGAACAAGGAAAAGTCAATAGTATTATGTAGTATTATTTTGCTTTGGGGTTTAAGTGAGTGGCCGGAAGTCTATATTAATGGAATTATCAGATTTCCCCTTCCTCTAATAAATGGGGAATTTTATTTCCCCTTTTTCCATGTGAGTGTGTGTGTGTGTGTGTGTGTGTGTGTGTGTGTGTGTGTGTAAATGTGTACACCTGTGTTTGTGCATGTGAAGGCCATTGGTGTATTGTTTTAAAGACAGAATTTCTCATTGAAACTGGAGCTCACTGATTGACTAGATTGGTTGTCCAGAGAGCCCTGGAATCCCTCTGTCTCCACTTCTCAGCACTGGAATCACAGGCACTGGTTACTGTGTCCATCTTCATCCACGGGTGCTGAGGATTTGCACTCAGGTCTTCATGCTAGTGCATGTCATCTCCTCAGCCCAGAACATAACATTCTACGGTTATGGGTGCGGGTTGGGTCCAAGTGTGGAAGAGTTTGCCATGCTAGCCTGACAACCTGAGTTTGACCCCTAGAACCTAAGGTTGAAGGAGACAACTGACAACCTCCTCATGCTTGCCATGGTACACCTGTGCACCTGTATATAATAATAATTTTTTAAAGATGCTACTCTCGAATTGTTCCCAATAGTAGTAGAAACTCTACCGGGTCACTTTTACTGTGTGGCACTTAGTGGGTGGAAGCTAGCATCAGGAATTAAGCTTCTTAATGAAGAACCAAGCAGAGAATCCACCCATTCTTTGGGCATATGAAATAAGCCCATTTATCTGAAACTCATGAATTTTCATCATGAACGGACCAACACCAGAGGTCAACAGGCAACAAAACTTGTACGCATCCTTTCTTGTGGTCTGTATCAAAGAACCCAGTCAAATGAATCATGAAGAAAGAAATAATACTTTTTAAATCCCCAGGGCTTTCCTTTTGTTGTGAGTATATTAATTCAGGGCACTTGTAAGAAAAAAAAAGAATTTTTATGAGAGAGACTTGGAACAAAGATAAAGTGGGTACATGCTGATAGTTTAAAGAGAATGCATTGATTGTGGCACAATGTTGGGATTGGTGTACTTACATACAACAAAGGCCATCACCTATGTTCTGCATGGCAGGTCAGGGTGAAAAGCATATCCTATTTGCCATGATCACACACCATATCACCTATAGACTTGTTAAAGTTCTCTCCAGAGCTTCTGGGAAGGGTCTGAGAGTTGACATTTCTAGGAAGTTCCAAGGTGTTGCCGAAGATGCTCTTGTAAGACTCAGACCTGCTTTACACCATCTGGCAGGTGGCTCTTTCAGGGTATGCTTAGACATACCAAACAAAGTGAGGGGTGACAGCTGCTTGTGCCACCAGAACAACTTTGATTTAACTGTCATGGCATTGTGGGTGCTTTCCAGTAACTCTACCCCTGGTCTTAATTCTGCTAGCTGGAACATCTCCGGATAACCCTAATCCCCATATAAGTGGCCACACACATTTCGTGCAAGGAAAAGAACAGAGTGGAGTTCACTTGGCAACGTAGATTGTCATATTTCATGCCACAGAGTGCCTGTTTAATGCATTCTGCTCCCAACTCCCATGCTTAAATAAATAAAATAGAATAAAGTGCATATAACTTATCGGAAGTCTTGCTGAGTTATATACACATATATACATTCATACAGTTACATAATGTACACCCATTTTGCTACATCAAACATAGAATGCATCCCTTCAAACTAAGTACACCTATTGTACATCAAGCATAGGGCACTTCCCTTCAAAGATTCTTTTGTATTCTTTCCCAGTTAGGACCTTTCCTCCCAAAGGATCACCCACCCCACTTCAGTTGCCTTTGGATGAGTTGTGTTTGACTTTGAACTCTATGTGAGTGAAGAACAGAGACTATGCTCTTCATGCTTTGACGCCGAGCCTCAACATGACTGCCAGCATCATTGGTAGACTTTCCATCGGTCTTCTTACATTTTGATAGTCGTATGCCATCCTAAGTGTGACGTGGCTATAATGCCCTATCGAATTCCTCCTTCTACTCTGAAAATGCTTACGTTTGATAACAACAAACCTGGTGTGATGTTTTCCATAAACTAGAATGGTGATAAGCACAGCATGTCACTAGGTCTTTCCAAGAGCATGGCATTGGTACTACTATTAATGCAGTTTGCAGACGGCTTGGGCTATGCAAGGGTTCACATCTAGCACAGTGGGGGTACCTGAATACAAGTCCTTCTGGCTCAGTTTGATGGTTAATATTGTCACAGGCTCTAGAATCACCCAAGAGACAAACCTCTGTATGCCTGTGAGGGATTATCTAGATTAGGCTTACTGAGGTGGAAAAGATGGTCCTAACTCTGGGAGGCACTGTTCCATGGCACGGAGTCCTGGACAGAATAAAAAGAACAAGGAAACCTGAATATGTCGTTCATCTCTCCACTTTCTGACCTTGGTTGCAGCATGACCAGCTTCCTCTCCATTATGGTCTGCATTCGCTCAAACTATGGGCCAAAAGAAACCCTTTCTTCATTCTTGAGAAATTAACAAAAGTTCTTAGGAGATACGAGGAGGAAGTCAAACCTCCAATAGAATGAAATTTAACATTCCGTGTCTATGCAAAAAGTTCATTCTTTTCAGGAAAAGTCTATGATTTCAGCTCTCTGCTGTGTTTATTGTGTGCAGGTGACATGGGTCCTCCTCTTTCTACTGTCATCAACCAAAATGAAACATTTGCCAAAGTCGTTTTTAAGCCCACCGTGGTCCAACAAGCTAAGATCGCCCAGAACGGAATCTTGGGAGATTTCATCATTCGCTATGATGTCAAGAGAGAGCAGAACATTGGTGACATCCAGGTAACGGCTCCCGTGATGCCACCACATGTGGCACTCCATCCTTTTTGTTCAATTCAGAACTACAGATTCCAATACTTACCTAAAGTGAAAGATCTTTCCAATTCTTAGTAAAACTATTTAAACCCCAAATACGTCCTCAAAGAGCCTACTGATGCTCCCCTTCTGGCTGCTGAGGGTATCTATTTCTTGCTTCAGTAATCTGGACAGCAAATGAAAAATCTATAATATAATTTTCCCTGTGGTGTTTTAGATGAGGTGAGAGTTTTAGCACTTCTTCATCTTTAATTAAAAGAGACTTCTTTGTTCCATGGCTTATTTCCCTTCAGGTTGTATTGCTCCAGAGACAAGATGGGAATATTAAACTGAGGGAATGTGCACAGAGAATGCAGACAGCCTTGATGTCTCGCCATGTGAGATGCTTAGTAAAAATAGATAGTGTAAGAAGCAGGATTCTCAGGAAGCAAAGTCAGAGGAAGATGCGTAATTAGAGTAGATGGCTTGTCATGGTCTGTGTACCTATATACCCAGGTATACATTTTATATTCATTTTAAGGTGATGCAGACTGAACCTGGGGATCCATACATGCTCAGCAAGCACTCTGTCACTGAGCTATACCCCCATTCCATGATGAATACATTTCAAATAGATGATTCTACTTTATTATATTAATTAACGACTAATTCTCTCAGAGGGATCAAGACTGTGAATAACTTTGTTCATGGAGTAGAATGTAACCTTGGACTGTTTCATGCCATCGTTGTGTTCTGGACGATCCAAAGACTGTTCTAGTAATTTCCTTCTTTTTTTCTGAATGCTACTTCAGTTACTTTATTTCTCCTCCACCAGGTTCTAAATGGTTACTTCGTGCACTACTTTGCTCCTAAAAACCTCCCTCCTTTACCCAAGAATGTGGTCTTTGTGCTTGACATCAGCGCCTCCATGGTGGGCGCGAAACTCCAGCAGGTAAGTCAGCGGCTCATGCTTCTGCCTGAGACAGTGATCTATCTGCCTTGTGAGTGATACTCAGTTGATGCCAAATGTCTGTTTACCACTTAGCTATTTCTTCCTATGGACATCCTTAAGCTGACTCATGTAAGTCATTGATAGAAACTATAGATTTAAGAAAGCAAAAGGCCTGCTAGAGAAACACCTCAGCAGAGAGGATAGCATGAGCGAGACAGGAGCGCACTGAGGGCCACTCAGCAGTACAGTCAGTTGACTGTGGTGATACACTTTGTAATGTAAATACTTAGGAGACTGAGGCAGAAAGAACACAAGTTTGAGGGCTAGTCTATGGTATTTGGCAAGTTTCAGGACACCATGGGCTACATAGTGACACCTGGTTCAAAACAATGGAAAACTAAAACAGAATGAAATAAACCAAAATGGTACCATATTAACAAAAATTGTGTCCAGCGAGGATTCCTTTCTGAGCAATTGAATAGAAAGACCCCTTAGACATACCTTTGGCATGTTCTCAGAGCAAAGAATTCAGGTCTCAATAATTCTGGAGTAGTTCTCACAAAATCTACACCTCTCCCAACACCTAAGTCCAAGTTCAGAGGGGTTGTTAGAGGACATTTAAATTGTCTGCTGACTTTTATTGTTGCTGTTGAAAGTTAGTAAAATTTTGACTTTTGTTCTCTTCATGGGAATTATTTATTGGTGTCTGATTTTGTGATTTTTCTCCTTTAGTTCAACTTTCTATAGTTTTAGAATGATAGCTTCTTAAATACTCTTCCTGAGAGCTTTTCCTTTCATACTCTATGAGTTTGGGGACTCACAGATGTGAGAATTAGCTTTCACTAATTGGTCAAGGTCTAGATTCACCTGGGAAGGGAGTCACAGTCAGGGTTCCACTTGGTGAGGCTGCCCTGAGGTGGCATGTGGGATCTTTATTCTGTTACCTGTTGTGAGAAGATTCCCTCCCCACTATGGGCAGCATCATTCCCCAGAGGATTCTGAACTGTCTAAGAGTAAAGGAAGGTGGCTGAGCACTCATTTGCATTCACTCCTAGAAATACTATATTGATTTATGACAGTAAACCTGTCCTACATGGACTAAAGGGCTAAGGAAAGATAACCAGTGACTGCACTAGGGGAAATAGGTTCATTACTAATTAGTTTATAGCCAAGGGCAAAGTCTTTAAGATTAAAAAGAGATGAAAGTAATTACAAAGAATAAAAACAATTACATCAGGTAAAAGAAAAATTTAAACTTGTGCTACAAATTAAAAACAAAAACAATAGATGACTGGAAAGCTGTATGCAGGAAAAAGATAACTTTATCATCCATAAGCAATGAGCCTTCCCAGACCAGTAAGAAAGAAGCCTGCATAAGGAAGGGAGCAAGGGATATAAGATAGTCCACGAGAAAAAAATTACCAAGGTTATGGAGAGCGGAGGCAACTGTATTCACAATTAAAGGAAAGCTATTGACAGGATTCCTTGAATACTTGAGGCTTAGCATTCATAAAGTTCCGGTTCAGTCTCCAGCTTGATGTAAATAGGACGTGGGGGTACACTACTGGGATCCCAGTTCTCAGGAGGTGGCGGACAAGAAGCTCAAGGTCCTCCTTGACTCCATAGGAGGTTAAACAAACACATGAAAGAAAACAACATACAAAGAAATACTATTTTTATCTCCATAATTTTAAACTCTAAGTTTTGTAAATTATGTATAAGGACACTTGGACTAATATGAAGTTTTAATATTAGTATCCACAGTGTAATTTTTGCATTATTTTTCAATAAAGTACTAAGAAGTAGCAAAGTTGGGAAATGCTCAGCCAGTCTACTGTCTCCACCCATTCAGACCAAGACCATTTGTTCACTGAGGCTGAAACTGCCCAAAGGGCTCATCTTCCAGTGCCTGAGTAACTCCAAGACCAGCCTGTTTCAGGACATAGGGTCTTCCTCTTCTGACAAGATGGTGGTCAAGAATATTCTTACAGATAAGAAGGGTTGCTGTCCACATGCAAACCTAGCACTTTAGGTGGAATGAGGCTGGGGGGTTGTGAGTTCAAGGCCAGCCAGGGTTATATAGCACAACCCTGAATAAAAAAGAAAGAAAGAAATCTTGCCACATAACCTCAGAAAAGCAAAATCTTGTCCAAACTGTACAGAGAAGAAGACAGACAGATAAACATAAAAAACTAAGCAAGGCTTTCTTGAATTCACCAAAATCAGCACAGCCCTCCCATATGGGTGCACGTACACCTGTGTGCATATGCTTTGGGGTGGAGGGTGACTTTGGCCCCTTAATCATTCCACACCTGACTATTTTTGATGCAAACTGTCTCATTGAATGCGGTGTTCCTTGATTGCCTAGACTGGCTGTCCAGGATCTTTCTAACCCTGCCTCCCACCCCCATCCGTGGGATTTCACACACATGCTGCTATGCATAGATTTTTACATTGGTGCTGGGGATGAAATTTTGGTTCTTATACTTGCATGGTAAGCGCTTTACAGGCTACACTGTCTCTCCAGCCACTTGAAGATCTCTTAAAAATGTAATAGGGCATATCTTCAGCATGGTATTTACTAAGTATATTACATTAGTTTTGTAACATGGACATGGTTAGTCTTCATAACTAAATCACTACCATCCCATTTTTACTGATGCAAAACTGAAGGTTTGCACAGGAGAAGATCCTGGCCAGTAAGTGGAAGGTTCAGGCTTTGGTTCCAGGTCTGCCCTGAAGCCCAGGGACCAAACACGGAACTGTCACACCACTATGCAAGCAACAGTGTGGAGCTGGGAGAGATGTAATCAGATGCGAGGTCAATGCTCTTTCTTGGTTTAAGACTTAATTGAGAAGACTGCCCTCTGAAAGACATGAGTCTCCTAGCTTTACGCAAGAGTAATCAATCCAATGACTGATGTGAGACCATCGCTACTCTTTCTTCTGTCATTTCTAGACATTACAATCCCGTTCCTTGCTAGTCACTGTCACTTTGCCATGCATGCTACTGTCTTCTAAGCAACATCATGGCCTCTTGCCAGGAGAACCACCCTGGAACAGCCAAACACATGTCTGAGCAATTTGCAAAGCCCCTGGCTGCCTTGAGTGGTTTTGCAAGCTCCTATTTTAGCGATCCATAGTTTCTCCAAGTCCACAGCACTAGAAGAGCTCAGTTGGCTCGTGGTAGAGTCGCATAGCCGATGCTGAATAACTGGTGAAAAAGACAATTGTCCCAAGCACAAGGCTTTCATATTGGGTCAACAGGCTTGCCAATATGAGACATTTGTCATAGGTCTGCTTGGATCTTGCTATGAATCATTCTCCATTTGTTTGGCATCTCAAAACTTGGACAGGCTTGAGCAATTTCACTGTTCTTATCATAGGGTTAGGAGTATAGTTGGTATTTAATAATTACTCAAGGGCTGGAGATATGGCTCAGTTGATGAAGGTAGTGGCCATGTAAGCCGGATAACCTGAGTTTGTCCCACAAGAGTTGACCTCTGACCTCTGCACATTCACCATGTGTACCTGAGGGTTCCTGCACATGCACACACACAGACACACAGACACACACACACACAATTGGTTTATAAAGAACTGTAAAGATTATGGTAAGGAGATGGCTATGCCAGTGAAGTGTCTGCCATGCAAGAATGAGGACCTAGGTTTGGCTTCCCAGCACCCCTGTAAAGGAAGCTGGGAACAGTAGCACTTACACTTACCTGTATTATCGGTACTGATGACACTGATGATGTGGTGAGGTTTGGTGTTTTGCTAGGTATTGTAATGCTAAATACTGGCCCCAGGGCCTGGTTCCCCCCCAAGGGAGGAGAGAATCTGCATGTAGCCCCTAGTGACCTTGTAACCTTGCCCCCTAAGTTATCCCTGATTGGTGAATAAAGATGCCTACAGCCTATAGCTGGAAAGAAGAACGGTGGGATTTTTGGTTCCTGGGCTTGGGGTTAGAGGCAGAGGATCATGAAGAAGGAGGAAAAGGTGGAGAGAGGAGAGACACCATGGAGTAGGTGAATTGTGAAAACATGGCCATAAGGACTGGCCAATTGGAGTTAAGAGTGTCCCAGATTGGACATGGCGAGTTATAACTTGTGGTTATTGATAGGATAGTAGACGTAATAGCATAGAGGGCAGATGTCTGCCCAGCTCTAGTGCATTAAAGGATTATCATAAATATAAAAGTTGTGTGTCATTTATCTGGGAATTTAATGATCAAAGGCAGGGTGGAAACCCCAATTTGAGGTTAAATAATTACTACAACAGGGAAGCAGAGACAGGAGGATCTCTATGGGTAACTGGCAAGACAGTCTGGCAGGACTGGGGAGCTCGCCGTTCAGGAAAAGTCTGTCTCGAAAAAATAAGGTAGGGAACAAATGAGGAACACATGGGATGGTGACCTCTGGCCTCCACACCCATGTGAGAACACACATGAATGCATATGCATGCATACACCATGTCCTCACACAAGCAGTAAAGTTCATTTGATCTGAAAACAAATGCATACTCAGTAGGGGGCTTGTCTATACCTGGGAACCCCTAAACTTGCACACATCCAGAATTTTCTGGTTCTTTTCCTAATCCAGAGGAAATGTGCATCTGGAAGCTAGGGTTTCCCCACTTTGGGAAGAGGTTCCCACTGGCTGCTGGCACATACTTGGCTGTTTGTCTCCCATGTGGTTTTGCAGATGGATATATTGAGAGATGATCCTGGCATTTGGTCAGAAAGACTTCTGTTTATCAATCAACACTTATAAATAAATCTCAATGAAGTGGGAAGAGAGGCAATGTGATCTGGTACTTGGCTTTCTTTTGCCAGTTGACTTACACAACTAAGGCATGCAAGTCTCTGCAAACATGCCTGTCTTAGGGAATATTAGTGACGACACAGTGACTGCTCAGTACATTATTTGGGCTGGCAAGATGGCTCCGTGGGTGAAGGAACTTGCCGTCATGCCTGATGAACTGAGTTCAATTCCTGGAGGGAGAGAATTGACTCCTGAGAGCTGACCTCTGACCCCTTACCCACCC